>OX456524.1:108632997-109232997 GCA_949748255.1 Eustalomyia histrio | reverse complement strand
ACAAATTTTTAAAAATGAATGAAATTATGGGAATCTTGAATTCATCGGACGAAGAAAATGAAGTCACTACAGCTGTTCACAGATCAACAGAAGTTAATGTTGTATACATTCCACCAGAAGTAGATAAGACAAGTGACACTGAACAAATTAACGATGCAATTATCGAATTTAACGAGCTACTTGCAATGGATATCGCTGGGTCGGTCGAATTAGAATACGAAGTCGTCGAAAATTACCCTGAAGATCAAGAAGAAACTGAAAGAAGCCTCGAACCACCTCCAAAAAAATTTAAATCACAAGCTGAATATGGCCCAGCTTCTTGGCGTAAGCGTCCCTTTAAATATTCCAAAGAACCAGCTAACGTTGAAGCTACAAAAATCGAGGGCATTGTACAAGAATTAGGTAAATATTATTAGAATAAATAATAAAATTATGTCCATAAATCGTTCTCTTGTTGTAGGTGGAAAATCACCTGCTGAGCTCTTTGCCCTTTTCTTAGATGAAGACTTGTGTACAATGATTATTGAGCTCAGTGACAAATACGCTGGTCAGCAAAATGCAAGCCTTGGACTCCAACAATATGAATTGAAGGGATTCATCGGTATTTTATTTCTAAGTGGTTACCATGTCCTTCCGCAATGGAAGTTATATTGGTCACTTCAACCAGACTTGGAAGTCCCGATTGTTCGCAATTCGCTACCTCGATCGAGATTTAAGGCAATCAAGAGGTTCATCCATTTGTCGGATAACAACAGTTTGGATACGTCTGATAAATATTCAAAGATTAGGCCATTTTTTGACGCAAGCAACAAACGATTTATGCAGTTTAGAATTTGGGCTCATAATTTATCAGTTGATGAAAAGATGATCCCCTACTTTGGAAGACATTCCTGCAAAATGTTCATCCGTAGCAAACCTATTCGATTTGGGTTTAAAGCTTGGTGCTTGTGCTCATCAAGTGGATTTTGTATCAGTCCATACTATATGGAGGAGCAGAAACTCCACACGACAAAACCATTGGACTTGGAGCGGATGTTGTTCTCAAACTATTGGAGAATATTTCATCAGCATCGTCTCACAGAATATTCTTCGATAACTTTTTCACTTCTTTTCATCTCATGTGCCTACTAAGTGATCGTGGATTCTTTGCGACAGGAACTGTTCGGGCAAATAGAATTGGAAAAGCCATGCTGCCTGAAAATATGAAAAAAGGCGTTGTAATAAGATGGATAGATAATGCAGCGGTTACGATGTTATCAAATCATTCATCAATAGAACCACTCGCTACAGCAAAGCGGTTTGACCGCAAGCAAAAAAACATATAAACATAAACGTTCCCCGAATGACAAAGGAGCATAATGAAGGTAAGGATACAAAATAATCGATGTATGTATATCTCAAGAACCTACTATCTGTTCCTATTTTTTTCGCCCTCTCTCATAGGTATGGGGGGTGTTGACCTCCATGATAATGCTTTGGGTAATTTGTAGTAGGCATACTTATGGTACACAGTGTACAAAGGGAAAATGACAGATTTTATTACAACCTTAAGTTGATTCGTCATACCAAACAATGCTATTGGAATTTCTAACCTTCTATTGAATTCATTGCAAACAAGACTTGCTTTACGAATATGAACACCCATAAACAAAACATGCAAAAAGGGTTTCATGTTACTTTGTTTGTGACTGTTGATCGTTGTCAAGTAATGTGTTTGTTGAAACAAGACCTCACACGGTCAAGGGCAGCTAATGCATGTTGCACTTGAGAAGTACGGAAATATGGTACGCAGATGTGGGTCAATGTTATCTTTATTGTTTGTTTGGATATTCCCCTTTGTAGATAAGTACTAAGATATCTAGTATATAAGCTACGATAGTTTTTAGAATAAAATCAATCTAAGTTAAGACAAGAGACAGAACACACAACTGTTCTAAAAAGAAAAAAAACAAACATGTAAAATAACTTTGATACTAATTTAATAAAGCATTAAAAATAAATCAAATTAAAAGAAGTGTTTTAATTAAAGTAAACCCAGTACTACCATGGAAGAAGTATTTTATGAAAGCAAACAAAGTCCATCATATGGCGATCCTGCAAACACCGAACTAATGAACCAGCCCGAAATAATGAACCATTGCCAGTGACGAATGCAGCTACTGACGACATCAAAAATCCAACCATTGCTACTGAAGTGGGAGATCCAGTCAACATCAAGCCATGAGTATATATAAAAAAAAAAATTAATTCCATTAACGTTACTTGTATTAAGTGCCGAAACGCGCAAATACAGAAGTACGGAGATGAGAACAATTAATTAATGAATTGAACTAAAGAAATTATGGGTAATAAAGAATTTGAAAAGATACTAGAAGAAATTAAAATAGCTCAGAAACAGTGGAAAACAGGAAATAATAGTATAATATATAGTATAATATATAATAGTATAGAATAGTAAATAAACCGCAAGTATTGCTTTTGGGTCCTAAACCTTTAAGAAAGAGATTAAAAGAGGAAGATCCTAAGTATCCAATTTTTCCAGTACAGAATCCAAGACTACAAGGAAGAGGTTATTCCGGAACTAGAAAAACAAGATTAATAATATTAGAAGATCAAATAGAATCAATAGAAGAAAAGATAATTACAGAAAATTGTAATAAAGAAAAAGAGTATTTAACAAACAAATTAGAAGAATTAAAATTAAAATTTGAGATAATATTACAAGAAATAAGAGAATATAAAAAATTAAAGAAACAGAAAGATAAAGAACGTAAAAGAAATTTGAATAAAAATTATGCACATATATATATATTAAAATAAACAAAAAAAATTCTTTTTGTTTTTTTTTTTTTTAAAAAGAGACGAAAGCATGTTAAGAGCTATAGCAGTAACATTAGTAATAACGATAATTGTAGTAATAAGCACATTATTGTTAATTATACAAGTAAAGAATTGCTTTACCAATACAGCCTTAGAGCATATAGGAAAAGCAAAAGAATATGTTTTAGAAAAAGTAAATGAATTCCAAGTGGTAGACAAAGTCAGCTCTTTAGCACAAGAAGCAGAGAATTTAGAAGTTATGTAAAAGTTGACATCGATAAAAGATTATTTAAGTAGATTGACAAACTAAAAACATAGAAAGATAGCTAGAAGAAAAATTTATGTATATATGAATAATGCCATTTGCAGAAAGGAGCTAGAACAAATTTTTTTTTTTTTGAAAGCATAGTGTAGAAAGAAAACGAATGGACTATATATATCAAAAATTAGAATCAGTTATAGCTAACGACTAACGATAAGCACTGTCTGGATTAGAGTCTGAAGCATTTTTATATGTTGACGACATAATTGTTTCCGAATGTAGTTTGAAACATCATAATGAAAATTTAATAAACGTTTTTACTAAATTATCCGAGTATAATCTTAAGCTAAATGCGGGTAAGTGTTGTTTTCTGAGACCAGAAGTTGTGTACTTAGGGCACTTGATCACAGCGAGTGGTATCAAGCCAGACCCAAGCAAGTATGAAGCAATTTCCAAAGTAAAAATGTCTGAGTAGTCTTCGCATAATGTCATTAAATCTTCTTTTATATAAACCGGCATTTTATTATTCAAAATTTGTACGTTCATTACAAGGGTTATCCTTGTTAAATGAATAAATATGAAAATTAGAAAGCTTTTTTGTTTTGATGGAATAGTTTTTCACCAATTTCATCTCATTAGTTGTGTTTAAAATTCTTAAAATTGGAGTTCTTGAGTCTACAATACATTTACCAATGAAAACACCTTCTATTATTTCCTGAGAATCTACGAAAACTGGCTCATTTGCACATTCAATTTTAAGTTGCCTAAATACTTCGCATCTCGGTGGAAGAAAAACTGAATTGTTAGTAGTTCCGTGAGATATGGGAATAATTATTCTACTTCCATTTACGAAAAATGAAACAGTCATTGAATCGAAGTCAATTCTGCATTTGTTTGTTTTTAGAAAGTCTTTTCCTAATATACCGTCGGATGGAATATTGAAATTGTTGGAAACTATATGAAAAACTTGAGGTATTAGATATTTTGAAACTGATAACTTTGCGTTGATTGTGCCTAATGACTTTGTGGTATTCGTCGTTATACCAACAAGGTTAACGTTGTTCTGTTTATTTATTACTAGGTTATCTTTCAAACATGATACCTTTAGGACTGAGATATCAGCCTGTGTGTCTACCAGAAACGAATTAGTTTTGTAAGATGCTGTACAATTAAGATTTATTAAGTCGGAGAAGTTCAAATTAAAGCTATATATTGATTTAAAACTATTTTCATTTTCTAAATTTGGTCTTCTTCCCTCAACACATCCTGCTGAGGGACTTCCATGTTTAAAGTCCTGACAGCAGGGTAATTTCGTCTATTATGAGAATTGCTGTTCGAGCCATGACTGTAGTGACTGTTATTCCTACCGCGATTGCTGTTGTCACGTTCTCAAAAATTACTGTTACTACGATAGTTTATGTTTGAATTGTTTGTACGTGTGTTACTAAAAGATTTATTCCTATAAGAATTATTGTGATTTACTCTGTTAAAGTTGTTTCTACTATGTCCTGACGCTCTGTTTCAGTTGACGATTCCTCCACAATGAGTTTTGCAACCACATCCTTAGGTTCGTTAAAAACCGTTGATGCTATAATTGCTTTCACCATTTGTGACTTAGCGTTATTTCTGCAAATTTTTACAGTTTGTTCAATAGCCATCTCTTGTGCTTTTACTTTTGTCATCCCTTCTATTACTAATGAACGCTGAAGAGCATCTGCCAAGTCTTCAACATTCTTTGAAAATTCCGTATAGTTGTTATTTTTTATGTGCAAGGCTGCAATCCTACCGGCTACTACTTTAGAGTTGTCTGGCTTTATTCTGTTTCTAAGCGTAATTTGTTCTATATTTAAAATGTTTACCCCAAACGGAACTCTAATTTTGCATTTGAGTTTACAAAAGCATCTTACTAGTAGTTCCCTACAATGTAGTATTCTATTTTGTACTATAGTTTTTTCGGGATCAACTAACCATTGATTGTATGGCTTTGTATAAAGCAAAATATTATTATAATTGTCAATTAGCAACCTGATGTATTCATCGATTTTCTGTTGCCTACTAGATATAGGACGGTTATGTAAAATCCTTTTCTTAATTTTATTAAATTTTGAAATTAAGCCGTTAAATTGATCAATTTGGAAATTATTCAAAGAAGACATTTATTTTTTGTAATTTGTCCATTGTATAAGAATGTATATTTACATTTTTATATTTAAACTAGCTGACCCGGCAAACGTTGTTCTGCCTAGGAATAGGATTACATTATTATCTAGGTAGCTCGCACAAAGTTTGAATATTCTCACAATAATAGTACCCCAGATATGCAATAATAAATTTGTACTTCGTATGGGAGGTGCCACGCCCATTGCTTGGATCCCCCATATTTTTTGGAAGATTATGAATATTATTATCAAAGAAGCTCACACAAAGTTTGAAGACTCCCACTTTAATAGTACCCCAGATATGCAATAATGAATGTTTTCTTCGTATGGGAGGTGCCACGCCCATTGCTTGGATGGCACTCATTTTTTTGGGAGATTATGAGTATTATTATAAAAAAAGCTCACACAAAGTTTGAAGACTCCCACTGTAACAGTACTCCAGATATACAAAAATACATTTTTACTTCGTATGGGAGGTGCCACGCCCATTGTACCCATATAGGTCAATTGTGAATCTAAACCATTCAGGGATCAAATAAAACAGACACAACAAATTTCATCGAAATCGGCCCAGCCGTTAAGGAGGAGTGCAGTCACTAACACACGTACAGGAGAATTATATATATAAAGATTGAGTCCAATAATTTGTAAACTATTAAATATAAGATTAGGCATTTTTTTTAATTACATACTCTAAATAAATTTTTTTTTAGAAAATGTATATGCTAATGTAATTAATGTTTTTTGAGAGAAATCAAATATTGGGAAAAATACTGATTATTTTCAAATATTTTCGTATAGAAATTTTTCTTGTGCTAATTCAAGAAAATAATAAATACAAAATGATATTAGTATTGTAATTAAAGAAATATTAATAATAATAATAAAATACAATTAAATATGAAGAAATATATATAACCAGAAACAATAATTTACAAACTGTGATTATATTTATGTTCTCGCCTGTAATAATACATGATGATGGTGATGTTAACGGTGATGATGATTTTGATGATAACGATGATGATGAGTGTGATGATAACGATTATGGTGATGATAAAGATGATGTTGATGATAAAAATGATGGTGATGAAAACTATGATGATGATGATAACGATGATGATAAAGATGATGATGGTGATGATAAAGATGATGATAATGATGATGATTGTGATGATAAAGATGATGATGGTGATGATAGAGATGATGATAACTATGCTTTAATTTATTTTGTTTTTATATTAAAATATTGACACTTCTTAAAACCGCAAAACAATTGTTTTCTTTTTATACTTTGTTGACTTAAACCATGCTTTTTTTTATATAAACATAAGTTTAATGAAATCATTTATTTGGATCTCTGTTTTGTTTATCGTTGTAAAATTTTATGTTGTTCTCTTTTTTCTTTTTTTTTGAAGTCATACATTTTGTCTTTCATTATTTCTTTTTGTTTGTCACCTGTTATGATTTTGTATTTTGGTTGTTATAAAATAACTACATTTTGTGATACAGTGTATATTCTTTTTATTTTGTTTGTTTGTTTTTGTATTTAACTTTTTGTTTAGTTATCAAATGATTTTTTTTATGTCCTTCTTTTCAGTTTTTAAACATATTTTATCTCTTTCATTGTTAGTTACTAGTTATGTTTTTTTTGTTTCTCTTTCTTTTTTTTTTTTTACTCTTAATGGTTACAAACTTTTGTCTTATTCCTTTTTCATTTAACTATAAGACATTTTGCTCTTTTCTTTGCACTTGTTTTTATTTTTTGTATTTTGATTTGTAGTGTAGATCCACTTTTGACGTTTTCTTTTGCAGTTATTTTTCTTATTAATTGTCTCTCTTATTTTTTATTTCATTCTAAGATGTGTAATTTTCGCGTTTGCTTTTGTAATATTTGTAGTTTTCAGCTTTTTTCTTTGTCCTCTTGAATTATTTTATTTTAACTCTTACATTTGTTTTGAGTTCTTAAAAATGTTCTCTCTTTCTTTTTTTTGTTGTTTTTTTTTGCTTATTGGGTTTTTTTGTTTTTGTTTGTTCTTAAAATTTGTAGTTTTATTATGTTTGAAAATAAATTGAAAATTACAATTTCTTTGGTTTATATTTTTTTTTTAGATTTTGTAACAAATTTTAAATATAATTATCCACACTTTCTAACACCATTTTTTGTTTGAATTCTTTTTATTCAATCTGTTTTTTCTTTTTATTATTATTATTTTTTAACTATCTTTTTGGCATTTTGTTTATTGGCGCGTGCAGTTTGTATATAAAGTTTTTTTTATACCCTCCCCCATATATGGTGAGGGTATATATCAGTTTGTCATTCCGTTTGTCACATGTCGAAATATAGGTTTAAGACCCCATAAAGTATATATATTCGTGATCCTTATGCAATTTTAAGTCGATTTAGCGATGTCCGTCTGTCTGTCTGTTGAAATGGCGATCACGACGCGAGGACGCAAGCGGGGGTGCCTATTTTTACCCAGAACATCCTCCCGAGCAGTTTGGTATTTAAAATGAGCAAAATCGGTTAAGCGGTTCAAAAGTTATGAGTGAAAATGTGAAGGTACCTCTAAATTTTCCATACAAATTTGTACAATTTTTATGTTTCTGAAGCATTTTTACATGTGGACGACATAATAGGTTTTGGGTGTAGTTTGAGGCACCATAATGAAAATTTAATAAACGTACTTAACCCATTTTGGCCCAGATGGGTAGTTTTCTACCCCTGAACTAAAACCTCGATTTCTGCGAAACTAGACACAGTAAAAAGTACTGGTTAATACCTTGTAAATATTTAGAATGATTTCTGTGATTTACTATCAACCACTCCCCTATGAACAGCCGAGCTCCCACCACCCCCTCATAAAACAATAAACTCCCCAAAAGGACATGTTTTGAATTAAATATTACAATTGTAATATCACTTCAATTTGATAAATTGTCTGTAGTGCAATACTGCAAAAGGTTTGTTCTATGCAAATATAAATAGATTTATACAGTATACTATTGACATAACGGTGCTTTCTTACGTTGAAATTGCATGGGTAGTTTTCTACCCCTTGGGCCAATGTCATACAACTATTACTTTATATCACATGGTTTTGGTCAGTGCGGTTCAGTTCTGTTTGTTTACTGCATCGTTGATATAAGTTTTTCGATTGTGTTTGATTTTCGTTAAATATTGGTAAGTATAATAATTAATATTTTGTAACCATACATATTATTTGGTAAGTATACATATAGAAAATGATGCGACACAAATTTTTAAAAATGAATGAAATTATGGGAATCTTGAATTCATCGGACGAAGAAGATGAAGTCACTACAGCTGTTCACAGATCAACAGAAGTTAATGTTGTATACATTCCACCAGAAGTAGATAAGACAAGTGACACTGAACAAATTAACGATGCAATTATCGAATTTAACGAGCCACTTGCAATGGATATCGCTGGATCGGTCGAATTAGAATACGAAGTCGTCGAAAATTACCCTGAAGATTAAGAAGAAACTGAAAGAAGCCTCGAACCACCTCCAAAAAATTTAAATCACAAGCTGAATATGGCCCAGCTTCTTGGCGTAAGCGTCCCTTTAAATATTCCAAAGAACCAGCTAACGTTGAAGCTACAAAAATCGAGGGCATTGTACAAGAATTAGGTAAATATTATTAGAATTAATAATAAAATTATGTCCATAAATCGTTCTCTTGTTGTAGGTGGAAAATCACCTGCTGAGCTCTTTGCCCTTTTCTTAGATGAAGACTTGTGTACAATGATTATTGAGCTCAGTGACAAATACGCTGGTCAGCAAAATGCAAGCCTTGGACTCCAACAATATGAATTGAAGGGATTCATCGGTATTTTATTTCTAAGTGGTTACCATGTCCTTCCGCAATGGAAGTTATATTGGTCACTTCAACCAGACTTGGAAGTCCCGATTGTTCGCAATTCGCTACCTCGATCGAGATTTGAGGCAATCAAGAGGTTCATCCATTTGTCGGATAACAACAGTTTGGATACGTCTGATAAATATTCAAAGATTAGGCCATTTTTTGACGCAAGCAACAAACGATTTATGCAGTTTAGAATTTGGGCTCATAATTTATCAGTTGATGAACAGATGATCCCCTACTTTGGAAGACATTCCTGCAAAATGTTCATCCGTGGCAAACCTATTCGATTCGGGTTTAAAGCTTGGTGCTTGTGCTCATCAAGTGGATTTTGTATCAGTCCATACTATATGGAGGAGCAGCAACTCCACACGACAAAACCATTGGACTTGGAGCGGATGTTGTTCTCAAACTATTGGAGAATATTTCATCAGCATCGTCTCACAGAATATTCTTCGATAACTTTTTCACTTCTTTTCATCTCATGTGCCTACTAAGTGATCGTGGATTCTTTGCGACAGGAACTGTTCGGGCAAATAGAATTGGAAAAGCCATGCTGCCTGAAAATATGAAAAAAGGCGTTGTAATAAGATGGATAGATAATGCAGCGGTTACGATGTTATCAAATCATTCATCAATAGAACCACTCGCTACAGCAAAGCGGTTTGACCGCAAGCAAAAAAACATATAAACATAAGCGTTCCCCGAATGGCAAAGGAGCATAATGAAGGTAAGGATACAAAATAATCGATGTATGTATATCTCAAGAACCTACTATCTGTTCCTATTTTTTTCGCCCTCTCTCATAGGTATGGGGGGTGTTGACCTCCATGATAATGCTTTGGGTAATTTGTAGTAGGCATACTTATGGTACACAGTGTACAAAGGGAAAATGACAGATTTTATTACAACCTTAAGTTGATTCGTCATACCAAACAATGCTATTGGAATTTCTAAACTTCTATTGAATTCATTGCAAACAAGACTTGCTTTACGAATATGAACACCCATAAACAAAACATGCAAAAAGGGTTTCATGTTACTTTGTTTGTGACTGTTGATCGTTGTCAAGTAATGTGTTTGTTGAAACAAGACCTCACACGGTCAAGGGCAGCTAATGCATGTTGCACTTGAGAAGTACGGAAATATGGTACGCAGATTTGGGTCAATGTTATCTTTATTGTTTGTTTGGATATTCCCCTTTGTAGATAAGTACTAAGATATCTAGTATATAAGCTACGATAGTTTTTAGAATAAAATCAATCTAAGTTAAGACAAGAGACAGAACACACAACTGATCTAAAAAGAAAAAAAAACAAACATGTAAAATAACTTTGATACTAATTTAATAAAGCATTAAAAATAAATCAAATTAAAAGAAGTGTTTTAATTAAAGTAAACCCAGTACTACCATGGAAGAAGTATTTTATGAAAGCAAACAAAGTCCATCATATGGCGATCCTGCAAACACCGAACTAATGAACCAGCCCGAAATAATGAACCATTGCCAGTGACGAATGCAGCTACTGACGACATCAAAAATCCAACCATTGCTACTGAAGTGGGAGATCCAGTCAACATCAAGCCATGAGTATATATAAAAAAAAAAATTAATTCCATTAACGTTACTTGTATTAAGTGCCGAAACGCGCAAATACAGAAGTACGGAGATGAGAACAATTAATTAATGAATTGAACTAAAGAAATTATGGGTAATAAAGAATTTGAAAAGATACTAGAAGAAATTAAAATAGCTCAGAAACAGTGGAAAACAGGAAATAATAGTATAATATATAGTATAATATATAATAGTATAGAATAGTAAATAAACCGCAAGTATTGCTTTTGGGTCCTAAACCTTTAAGAAAGAGATTAAAAGAGGAAGATCCTAAGTATCCAATTTTTCCAGTACAGAATCCAAGACTACAAGGAAGAGGTTATTCCGGAACTAGAAAAACAAGATTAATAATATTAGAAGATCAAATAGAATCAATAGAAGAAAAGATAATTACAGAAAATTGTAATAAAGAAAAAGAGTATTTAACAAACAAATTAGAAGAATTAAAATTAAAATTTGAGATAATATTACAAGAAATAAGAGAATATAAAAAATTAAAGAAACAGAAAGATAAAGAACGTAAAAGAAATTTGAATAAAAATTAAGCACATATATATATATTAAAATAAACAAAAAAAAAAGCATGTTAAGAGCTATAGCAGTAACATTAGTAATAACGATAATTGTAGTAATAAGCACATCATTGTTAATTATACAAGTAAAGAATTGCTTTACCAATACAGCCTTAGAGCATATAGGAAAAGCAAAAGAATATGTTTTAGAAAAAGTAAATGAATTCCAAGTGGTAGACAAAGTCAGCTCTTTAGCACAAGAAGCAGAGAATTTAGAAGTTATGGAAAAGTTGACATCGATAAAAGATTATTTAAGTAGATTGACAAACTAAAAACATAGAAAGATAGCTAGAAGAAAAATTTATGTATATATGAATAATGCCATTTGCAGAAAGGAGCTAGAACAAAATTTTTTTTTTTTTTTGAAAGCATAGTGTAGAAAGAAAACGAATGGACTATATATATCAAAAATTAGAATCAGTTATAGCTAACGGCTAACGATAAGCACTGTCTGGATTAGAGTCTGAAGCATTTTTATATGTTGACGACATAATTGTTTCCGAATGTAGTTTGAAACATCATAATGAAAATTTAATAAACGTTTTTACTAGATTATCCGAGTATAATCTTAAGCTAAATGCGGGTAAGTGTTGTTTTCTGAGACCAGAAGTTGTGTACTTAGGGCACTTGATCACAGCGAGTGGTATCAAGCCAGACCCAAGCAAGTATGAAGCAATTTCCAAGTATCCCATTCCAAGCAATTCTGACGACGTCAGAAGATTTGTTGCTTTTTGTAACTATTATCGCAGATTCATAAAGAATTTTGCAGCAACTGCGAACTGTCTAAACGACCTATTGAAAAAGAACACGAAGTTTAAGTGGACTAAAAAATGCCAATCGGCATTTGAAGCTTTGAAAACCAGTCTAATAAGCCCTCCAGTTTTGCAATATCCGGATTTTGATAGACCGTTGGTGTTGACAACGGACGCATCGGATTTTGCGCTGGGTGCAGTCCTATCTCAAGGTCCAATAGGTAATGACTTACCCATATCTTACGCAAGTAGATCCCTTAACAAGCACGAGAGGAATAAACCCGTGATTGAGAAGGAACTACTAGGCATTTATTGGGGTATACAATTTTTTAGACCATATTTGTATGGCAGAAGATTCACGGTTGTAACTGACCATCGACCATTAGTGTCATTATTTTCTCATAAGAATCCAAGCTCGAAACTAACGCGAATACGATTGCAACTTTCTGATTATGATTTTGATATCGTATATAAGAAAGGATCAAACAATACGAATGCGGATGCATTATCACGAATAAAGTTGGATTCAACAATTTTAAAAGGTATGATACCGTTAGAGAACGACGAAGGTATCAAGAAAACGCTAGTAGTAACAAGAGGTATGAGTAAAGAGTCATCAATTAGTAGAAATGTCATTAGCAAATCTCACAGTGAGTCTGATCAACTCTATATGTGGGATTGCACTTCCATCAATGATATAAAGCACGCGTGCAAGTTAAAGTTTTTATTAGAGAAAAGGCCAATAGAAGACATATATAGATATGTAACAGAGAATGATAAAAGTGAAAATGAAATGCGCATTAGATGTAGTGATAATCCAAAGTGCTTAGGTACTCTTTTGGAGAAGCTGTCATCTTATTTGAAGAAAAGTGAAAATGAAAAATTTGCCATCGCCAGAGATGATGCAATATTTAGAATAATTCCTGCAGATGAATTTAAGGCCAAATATAATGAATCGAATAAGTCGAATAAGGATGACGTAACAATATTCTTATATAATAAACCTCAGAATATACTAAGGGAGAGTAGAAAGTTAGAACTTATAGAGTTATTTCACAACACCCAACAGGGAGGTCATTTTGGAGTTCGCAAGACTCTACTTAAATTAAAACAACGGTACATTTGGAAGAACATGTACAAGATGGTGAAATAATATATTTCTAAGTGTGATCTCTGCCAGAGAAACAAGCAGGAAAGACACACCAGGGAACCACTTTGTGTCACGGACACACCTACACAAAGCTTTCAAACGATTGTAATCGATACAGTTGGACCTCTACGTCCTTCAATGAGGTATCGATATATACTAACTATGCGATGCGAGTTAACAAAATATGTTATAGCTTGCCCCATAGAAACAAAAGAGGCAAAGTCCATAGCTAAGGCATTGACTGAAAACCTCATATTGAAGTATGGAATATTTAAAACCTTGAAATCAGACAGAGGGACAGAGTTTACAAACGAATTGATGAAGGAGGTATGTGAATTATTGAAAATTGAACAACGATTTTCGACTCCGTATCATCATGAAACTTTAGGCACGGTAGAAAGGAACCATAGGGTTCTGAATGAATACTTTTTGTCTTTTGTAGAAGGTGACAATTGGGAGCAATGGATTCCTTATTATGCATTTGCATACAACGTAACTCCTCATATAGATACTGAGTACTCCCCATTCGAATTGTTGTTTGGAAGATTACCGAGTTTACCAGGTGGCAAAGCCATGAATCATCCCCAGGTTTACAATCTTGAGAATTATGCTAACGAACTGAAAACAAGACTAAAATATTCACTAGACTACGCAAGAAAACTAACTGAAAAAGTAAAAGAAAGTATACGAATAGAATCACAGGATAAAGCGAATAGTATAAATTTAGAAATAGGAGATTTAGTATTAGTTAGAATAGAAAGTAGAAAGAAGAATGAGGCAGCATATAGAGGTCCTTATACCATAGTAGAAATTAGTGGCGTAAATATATCAGTTAGGGTAGGGAATAATATAAAGACCTATCATAAGAATTTGTTAAAGAAATATAATACTTAATAAAAGAAAATCTCTAAATGATTCATAACGTATAAACAAAAAAAAAAACACAAAAAAAAAACAAAAACAAAAAATATTGTATTAAGAACCAAAACAAATAAAAGAATATGTAAATAAAAAATTTTATTTTTGTAGTAAAGTCATTAAACTTAAACTTATGATATTATACTTTAATATAACACTGTAATATTATGGGTATGCACTATTGAAGTCACATATCATTTAAATCCTCCAATTTCTGTCAATTATATTTTAACAGAAATTTGATGATTTCTCTTGAGGGTGAGGGTGTAGTAGGCATACTTATGGTACACAGTGTACAAAGAGAAAATGACAGATTTTATTACAACCTTAAGTTGATTCGTCATACCAAACAATGCTATTGGAATTTCTAACCTTCTGTTAAATTCATCGCAAACAAGACTTGCTTTACGAATATGAACACCCATAAACAAAACATGCAAAAAGGGTTTCATGTTACTTTGTTTGTGACTGTTGATCGTTGTCAAGTAATGTGTTTGTTGAAACAAGACCTCACACGGTCAAGGGCAGCTAATGCATGTTGCACTTGAGAAGTACGGAAATATGGTACGCAGATGTGGGTCAATGTTATCTTTATTGTTTGTTTGGATATTCCCCTTTGTAGATAAGTACTAAGATATCTAGTATATAAGCTACGATAGTTTTTAGAATAAAATCAATCTAAGTTAAGACAAGAGACAGAACACACAACTGTTCTAAAAAGAAAAAAAACAAACATGTAAAATAACTTTGATACTAATTTAATAAAGCATTAAAAATAAATCAAATTAAAAGAAGTGTTTTAATTAAAGTAAACCCAGTACTACCATGGATGAAGTATTTTATGAAAGCAAACAAAGTCCATCATATTATCGTATTGGCATACGGGGGAAAAAATGGTGGTGGCCTCTTTTTACAAATACCCTTTCCAACATGATGGTTAATGCATGGAAATTACATTGCTTGGTTGCAAAAACTGAGAAAAGTAATATAATGCCACAACTGGAATTCAGATGCCAAGTCACTCGAGCTCTTTTATCATCGGAGAAGACTGACCAGGATTTGAATAATGTTTCTGGTACTAGCAATGCTTCTAGACATAGCGATGCGGCTAATATCAATGATACTAAGCATTTTCCTGGCAAGCGTGGTGACGATGTGCCACCCAGACGATGCAAAGTATGTTCGTCAAAGACTCCCTTCATATGCGTCAAATGTAACGTAAATTTACACGCCAAATGTTTTGGTAAATGTTATAAACATCAATAAAATATCTATTCTATTATATCTTTTTACTATTCACTGTATATAATAATAATTTTTCAATAAATCTTGATTATCTCTCTACTAAATTTGTTTTATTGTTATTATTAGTTTTACGCATATTATGTATATGCAACGGCCCAAGGGGTAGAAAACTACCCACGCCATATCTCGGAAACCAATTGAGATTACTCAAAATTTTTTTTAATTTTTCTTAATGAGGTCAATAAGAGGTAGTATTCCAAAAATCATGAAAAAATTCCAACGGGATCGGGTAGCGGGCCGAAATGGGTTAATATGAAGCAATTTCTAAATATTCTATTCCGAAAAATTCTGACGAAGTCAGGAGATTCGTGGCTTTCTGCAACTACTATAGTAAGTTCATAAGGAACTTCGTGAAATTGCAAGCTGTCTTAACAATTAATTGAAAAAGGGTAAAAAGTTCCAATGGACTGAAAATTGCCAACTGACATTTGAAAGTCTCAAAAATAGCCTTATGAGCCCACCAATATTTCAATATCCCTATTTTGATGAAACGTTCGTATTGACAACAAACGCATCAAATTTTGCATTAGGAGCAGTATTATCTCAATGTCCAATAGGTGAAGATTTACTCATATCCTATGCGAGTAGATGCCTTACACGAAAGGAATAAACCTGTGATTGAAAAGAAATTACTAAGTATTTATTAGGAAATACAATTGTTCAAACCATATTTGTATGGAAGAAAATTCACTGTCGTAACAGACCATAGACCTCTAAGATCCTTATTTTCTCATAAGAACCCAAGCTCGAGACTAACGAGGATAAGACTGGAATTTTCAGATTATGATTTTGATATCATATATAAAAAAGGATCCAATAACACGAATGCAGATGCACTGTCACGGATACAACTAGATTCCACAATATAAAAAAATATGATACCATTTAAAAATTATGAAAGTCTAAAGAAGACGTTAGTAGTAAGAAGAGGTATAAACAAAAAGTCATCAATTGATTAAAATATCAATAGCGATTCTCACGGTGAGCCCGATCAACTCCGTATGTGGAATTGCACATCCATCAATGATATTAAAAATACTGCAGCTAAAGTTTATTTTAGAAAAAAGGGCAAATAATGATTTACATTACAGAATATGATAAATATATTAATCAAATGCGCATTAGGTGTAGTAATAATCCAAAGTGCTTAGGTACTCTATTGGAGAAGCTTTCATCTTATTTAAAAACTAGTAAAAATTAAAAATTGCCATCGCAAGAGATGATGCAATATTTGAAATAATTCCTGCAGAAGAGTTTAAGGCCAGATATAATGATTTGAACAAATCAGGTACAGATGACATAAAGATATTACTATACTGTGGCGGATGTAGTCGCGAACTATCAATTAAAAAGACTTTTTTACTTTCAATAGTTTAATGCAGACCTCAAAAGCATTGCCTCTAAGTTCAATGTTTCGTTAACAGTATTAATATTTGCGATTAATTTAAATTTGTTGTACATTTTCAATATAATATTAGTTATCTTTTCGTTTTTGTAAAATATTTCTGATTTTATTTTCGCGATTTTCTTGTTAAAAAATTTATCATATACTTTCAATGCTTCAGTAGTATAACTTTGTAGTGGCTTTTTATTTGTTTCATTTTGCCCTGACATTGCGCGGGTTGTCATGGCTAAAATGGTCTCAGAATTCATCTCGTTCCTCAACTCGTCAATTGAGATACGAGATAGTGCATCGGCACCAATATTACTTTTCCCTTTTATGTGCTCAATTACAAAATTATACTCAGAGAGTTTGAGTCGTATATTTGTCAATTTAGATGACGGGTTTTTCATATTAAATAAGTAAACTAATGGCCTATGATCAGTTCTGACAATAAACTCTGTTCCATAAACGTATGGTCGAAACTGATTTATAGCGAAAAATATGGCAATAAGTTCTTGCTCAATGGTCGGTTTTTTTCTTTCCGCACCATTAAAAGCTTTGGACGCGTAATATATTGGAAGATCATGATTATCAAAGTTCTGACTAAGGATTGCACCACATCCGGATTTCGATGCATCAACTGTTATTATAAATTGTTTGGAGAAGTCTGGATACTGGAGTATCTTTGGTGAAACTAGTTCCATTTTAATTTTCTCAAAGGTTTGTTGGCATTTTTCATCCCATACAAAATGTATTCTTTTGCGTGTAATGTTATTCAATGGAGCTGCTATAGAAGCAAAATTTGGTATGAAACGTCTATAGTAATTTGCGAATGCAACAAAACGTTTAACCGCGTCTTTATCCGTTGGTATTGTGTACTTCTCAATTGCTGAAATTTTTGTATTGTCCGGTAAAAGTCCGTTTGAAGTAAACCTGTGGCCCAGGAATGTAACATCCGGTCTAAAAAATTGCATTTATGAGGGTTGATTTTTAAATTAAATTTTCTTAATATGTCAAATACATTTATTAAATTTTTTAAATGATGTTACTTGCTACAACCAATTACGATTATGTCGTCTATATATAAAAAAGCTTTGTTTGGTTCTAAACCAGAAAACGCTATCGACATCATACGTGAAAATGAATTTGGTGCTACATTCAATCCAAATGGTAGAACTTTCCATATGAATGCCGCTTGATCTGTGCTGAAAGACGTCAAGTCCTGTGAGCCTTCGTGAAGTGGAATTTGGTGAAAACCAGAGTATAAATCGATTATATAAAAGTATTTAGCACGACCTAGGTTATCGAGTATGTCGTCCATTCTCGGCAATGGAAATTTATCAGCAATTAATTTTTTGTTTATAAACCTAAAATCTACGCACATACGATATGCTTTGCTGTTGTTTGGGCTTTTTTTCGGTACTAAAAGTAGAGGACTGTTGTAATTTGAGGTACTCGGTTCTATTAAAATATTATCCAGCAGTTTCTGAACCTGCTTTCCTATTTCATTCCGCTGTGTGTATGGAAGGCGATAATTTTGTATGTAGACTGGTTCATCATCTTTAAGTCTTAATTTTTGTTCATAAAAATTATTAGTTGTCATTAGGTCATTTTCCAAAGTAAAAATGTCTGAGTAGTCTTCGCATAATGTCATTAAATCTTCTTTTATATAAACCGGCATTTTATTATTCAAAATTTGTACGTTCATTACAAGGGTTATCCTTGTTAAATGAATAAATATGAAAATTAGAAAGCTTTTTTGTTTTGATGGAATAGTTTTTCACCAATTTCATCTCATTAGTTGTGTTTAAAATTCTTAAAATTGGAGTTCTTGAGTCTACAATACATTTACCAATGAAAACACCTTCTATTATTTCCTGAGAATCTACGAAAACTGGCTCATTTGCACATTCAATTTTAAGTTGCCTAAATACTTCGCATCTCGGTGGAAGAAAAACTGAATTGTTAGTAGTTCCGTGAGATATGGGAATAATTATTCTACTTCCATTTACGAAAAATGAAACAGTCATTGAATCGAAGTCAATTCTGCATTTGTTTGTTTTTAGAAAGTCTTTTCCTAATATACCGTCGGATGGAATATTGAAATTGTTGGAAACTATATGAAAAACTTGAGGTATTAGATATTTTGAAACTGATAACTTTGCGTTGATTGTGCCTAATGACTTTGTGGTATTCGTCGTTATACCAACAAGGTTAACGTTGTTCTGTTTATTTATTACTAGGTTATCTTTCAAACATGATACCTTTAGGACTGAGATATCAGCCTGTGTGTCTACCAGAAACGAATTAGTTTTGTAAGATGCTGTACAATTAAGATTTATTAAGTCGGAGAATTTCAAATTAAAGCTATATATTGATTTAAAACTATTTTCATTTTCTAAATTTGGTCTTCTTCCCTCAACACATCCTGCTGAGGGACTTCCATGTTTAAAGTCCTGACAGCAGGGTAATTTCGTCTATTATGAGAATTGCTGTTCGAGCCATGACTGTAGTGACTGTTATTCCTACCGCGATTGCTGTTGTCACGTTCTCAAAAATTACTGTTACTACGATAGTTTATGTTTGAATTGTTTGTACGTGTGTTACTAAAAGATTTATTCCTATAAGAATTGTTGTGATTAACTCTGTTAAAATTGTTTCTACTATGTCCTGACGCTCTGTTTCAGTTGACGATTCCTCCACAATGAGTTTTGCAACCACATCCTTAGGTTCGTTAAAAACCGTTGATGCTATAATTGCTTTCACCATTTGTGACTTAGCATTATTTCTGCAAATTTTTACAGTTTGTTCAATAGCCATCTCTTGTGCTTTTACTTTTGTCATCCCTTCTATTACTAATGAGCGCTGAAGAGCATCTGCCAAGTCTTCAACATTCTTTGAAAATTCCGTATAGTTGTTATTTTTTATGTGCAAGGCTGCAATCCTACCGGCTACTACTTTAGAGTTGTCTGGCTTTATTCTGTTTCTAAGCGTAATTTGTTCTATATTTAAAATGTTTACCCCAAACGGAACTCTAATTTTGCATTTGAGTTTACAAAAGCATCTTACTAGTAGTTCCCTACAATGTAGTATTCTATTTTGTACTATAGTTTTTTCGGGATCAACTAACCATTGATTGTATGGCTTTGTATAAAGCAAAATATTATTATAATTGTCAATTAGCAACCTGATGTATTCATCGATTTTCTGTTGCCTACTAGATATAGGACGGTTATGTAAAATCCTTTTCTTAATTTTATTAAATTTTGAAATTAAGCCGTTAAATTGATCAATTTGGAAATTATTCAAAGAAGACATTTATTTTTTGTAATTTGTCCATTGTATAAGAATGTATATTTACATTTTTATATTTAAATTGAGTCCAATAATTTGTAAACTATTAAATATAAGATTAGGCATTTTTTTTAATTACATACTCTAAATAAATTTTTTTTTAGAAAATGTATATGCTAATGTAATTAATGTTTTTTGAGAGAAATCAAATATTGGGAAAAATACTGATTATTTTCAAATATTTTCGTATAGAAATTTTTCTTGTGCTAATTCAAGAAAATAATAAATACAAAATGATATTAGTATTGTAATTAAAGAAATATTAATAATAATAATAAAATACAATTAAATATGAAGAAATATATATAACCAGAAACAATAATTTACAAACTGTGATTATATTTATGTTCTCGCCTGTAATAATACATAATGATGATGGTGATGTTAACGGTGATGATGATTTTGATGATAACGATGATGATGAGTGTGATGATAACGATTATGGTGATGATAAAGATGATGTTGATGATAAAAATGATGGTGATGAAAACTATGATGATGATGATAAAGATGATGATAAAGATGATGATGGTGATGATAAAGATGATGATAATGATAATGATGATGATTGTGATGATAAAGATGATGATGGTGATGATAGAGATGATGATAACTATGCTTTAATTTATTTTGTTTTTATATTAAAATATTGACACTTCTTAAAACCGCAAAACAATTGTTTTCTTTTTATACTTTGTTGACTTAAACCATGCTTTTTTTTATATAAACATAAGTTTAATGAAATCATTTATTTGGATCTCTGTTTTGTTTATCGTTGTAAAATTTTATGTTGTTCTCTTTTTTCTTTTTTTTTGAAGTCATACATTTTGTCTTTCATTATTTCTTTTTGTTTGTAACCTGTTATGATTTTGTATTTTGGTTGTTATAAAATAACTACATTTTGTGATACAGTGTATATTCTTTTTATTTTGTTTGTTTGTTTTTGTATTTAACTTTTTGTTTAGTTATCAAATGATTTTTTTTATGTCCTTCTTTTCAGTTTTTAAACATATTTTATCTTTTTCATTGTTTGTTACTAGTTATGTTTTTTTTGTTTCTCTTTCTTTTTTTTACTCTTGATGGTTACAAACTTTTGTCTTATTCCTTTTTCATTTAACTATAAGACATTTTGCTCTTTTCTTTGCACTTGTTTTTATTTTTTGTATTTTGATTTGTAGTGTAGATCCACTTTTGACGTTTTCTTTTGTAGTTATTTTTCTTATTAATTGTCTCTCTTATTTTTTATTTCATTCTAAGATGTGTAATTTTCGCGTTTGCTTTTGTAATATTTGTAGTTTTCAGCTTTTTTCTTTGTCCTCTTGAATTGTTTTATTTTAACTCTTACATTTGTTTTGAGTTCTTAAAAATGTTCTCTCTTTCTTTTTTTTGTTGTTTTTTTTTTTCTTATTGGGTTTTTTTGTTTTTGTTTGTTCTTAAAATTTGTAGTTTTATTATGTTTGAAAATAAATTGAAAATTACAATTTCTTTGGTTTATATTTTTTTTTTTAGATTTTGTAACAAATTTTAAATATAATTATCCACACTTTGTAACACCATTTTTTGTTTGAATTCTTTTTATTCAATCTGTTTTTTCTTTTTATTATTATTATTTTTCAACTATCTTTTTGGCATTTTGTTTATTGGCGCGTGCAGTTTGTATATAAAGTTTTTTTTTATACCCTCCACCATATATGGTGAGGGTATATATCAGTTTGTCATTCCGTTTGTCACATGTCGAAATATAGGTTTAAGACCCCATAAAGTATGTATATTCGTGATCCTTATGCAATTTTAAGTCGATTTAGCGATGTCCGTCTGTCTGTCTGTCTGTCTGTTGAAATGGAGATCACGACGCGAGGACGCAAGCGGGGGTGCCTATTTTTACCCAGAACATCCTCCCGAGCAGTTTGGTATTTAAAATGAGCAAAATCGGTTAAGCGGTTCAAAAGTTATGAGTGAAAATGTGAAGGTACCTCTAAATTTTCCATACAAACTTGTACAATTTTTCTGTTTCTGAAGCATTTTTACATGTGGACGACATAATAGGTTTTGGGTGTAGTTTGAGGCACCATAATGAAAATTTAATAAACGTACTTAACCCATTTTGGCCCAGATGGGTAGTTTTCTACCCCTGAACTAAAACCTCGATTTCTGCGAAACTAGACACAGTGAAAAGTACTGGTTGATACTTTGTAAATATTTAGAATGATTTCTGTGATTTACTATCAACCACTCCCCTATGAACAGCCGAGCTCCCACCACCCCCTCATAAAACAATAAACTCCCCAAAAGGACATGTTTTGAATTAAATATTACAATTGTAATATCACTTCAATTTGATAAATTGTCTGTAGTGCAATACTGCAAAAGGTTTGTTCTATGCAAATATAAATAGATTTATACAGTATACCATTGACATAACGGTGCTTTCTTACGTTGAAATTGCATGGGTAGTTTTCTACCCCTTGGGCCAATGTCATAACAACTATTACTTTATATCACATGGTTTTGGTCAGTGCGGTTCAGTTCTGTTTGTTTACTGCATCGTTGATATAAGTTTTTCGATTGTGTTTGATTTTCGTTAAATATTGGTAAGTATAATAATTAATATTTTGTAACCATACATATTATTTGGTAAGTATACATATAGAAAATGATGCGACACAAATTTTTAAAAATGAATGAAATTATGGGAATCTTGAATTCATCGGACGAAGAAGATGAAGTCACTACAGCTGTTCACAGATCAACAGAAGTTAATGTTGTATACATTCCACCAGAAGTAGATAAGACAAGTGACACTGAACAAATTAACGATGCAATTATCGAATTTAACAAGCCACTTGCAATGGATATCGCTGGGTCGGTCGAATTAGAATACGAAGTCGTCGAAAATTACCCTGAAGATCAAGAAGAAACTGAAAGAAGCCTCGAACCACCTCCAAAAAAATTTAAATCACAAGCTGAATATGGCCCAGCTTCTTGGCGTAAGCGTCCCTTTAAATATTCCAAAGAACCAGCTAACGTTGAAGCTACGAAAATCGAGGGCATTGTACAAGAATTAGGTAAATATTATTAGAATTAATAATAAAATTATGTCCATAAATCGTTCTCTTGTTGTAGGTGGAAAATCACCTGCTGAGCTCTTTGCCCTTTTCTTATATGAAGACTTGTGTACAATGATTATTGAGCTCAGTGACAAATACGCTGGTCAGCAAAATGCAAGCCTTGGACTCCAACAATATGAATTGAAGCGATTCATCGGTATTTTATTTCTAAGTGGTTACCATGTCCTTCCGCAATGGAAGTTATATTGGTCACTTCAACCAGACTTGGAAGTCCCGATTGTTCGCAATTCGCTACCTCGATCGAGATTTGAGGCAATCAAGAGGTTCATCCATTTGTCGGATAACAACAGTTTGGATACGTCTGATAAATATTCAAAGATTAGGCCATTTTTTGACGCAAGCAACAAACGATTTATGCAGTTTAGAATTTGGGCTCATAATTTATCAGTTGATGAACAGATGATCCCCTACTTTGGAAGACATTCCTGCAAAATGTTCATCCGTAGCAAACCTATTCGATTCGGGTTTAAAGCTTGGTGCTTGTGCTCATCAAGTGGATTTTGTATCAGTCCATACTATATGGAGGAGCAGAAACTCCACACGACAAAACCATTGGACTTGGAGCGGATGTTGTTCTCAAACTATTGGAGAATATTTCATCAGCATCGTCTCACAGAATATTCTTCGATAACTTTTTCACTTCTTTTCATCTCATGTACCTACTAAGTGATCGTGGATTCTTTGCGACAGGAACTGTTCGGGCAAATAGAATTGGAAAAGCCATGCTGCCTGAAAATATGAAAAAAGGCGTTGTAATAAGATGGATAGATAATGCAGCGGTTACGATGTTATCAAATCATTCATCAATAGAACCACTCGCTACAGCAAAGCGGTTTGACCGCAAGCAAAAAAAACATATAAACATAAGCGTTCCCCGAATGACAAAGGAGCATAATGAAGGTAAGGATACAAAATAATCGATGTATGTATATCTCAAGAACCTACTATCTGTTCCTATTTTTTTCGCCCTCTCTCATAGGTATGGGGGGTGTTGACCTCCATGATAATGCTTTGGGTAATTTGTAGTAGGCATACTTATGGTACACAGTGTACAAAGGGAAAATGACAGATTTTATTACAACCTTAAGTTGATTCGTCATACCAAACAATGCTATTGGAATTTCTAAACTTCTATTGAATTCATTGCAAACAAGACTTGCTTTACGAATATGAACACCCATAAACAAAACATGCAAAAAGGGTTTCATGTTACTTTGTTTGTGACTGTTGATCGTTGTCAAGTAATGTGTTTGTTGAAACAAGACCTCACACGGTCAAGGGCAGCTAATGCATGTTGCACTTGAGAAGTACGGAAATATGGTACGCAGATGTGGGTCAATGTTATCTTTATTGTTTGTTTGGATATTCCCCTTTGTAGATAAGTACTAAGATATCTAGTATATAAGCTACGATAGTTTTTAGAATAAAATCAATCTAAGTTAAGACAAGAGACAGAACACACAACTGATCTAAAAGGAAAAAAAAAACAAACATGTAAAATAACTTTGATACTAATTTAATAAAGCATTAAAAATAAATCAAATTAAAAGAAGTGTTTTAATTAAAGTAAACCCAGTACTACCATGGAAGAAGTATTTTATGAAAGCAAACAAAGTCCATCATATGGCGATCCTGCAAACACCGAACTAATGAACCAGCCCGAAATAATGAACCATTGCCAGTGACGAATGCAGCTACTGACGACATCAAAAATCCAACCATTGCTACTGAAGTGGGAGATCCAGTCAACATCAAGCCATGAGTATATATAAAAAAAAAAATAATTCCATTAACGTTACTTGTATTAAGTGCCGAAACGCGCAAATACAGAAGTACGGAGATGAGAACAATTAATTAATGAATTGAACTAAAGAAATTATGGGTAATAAAGAATTTGAAAAGATACTAGAAGAAATTAAAATAGCTCAGGAACAGTGGAAAACAGGAAATAATAGTATAATATATAGTATAATATATAATAGTATAGAATAGTAAATAAACCGCAAGTATTGCTTTTGGGTCCTAAACCTTTAAGAAAGAGATTAAAAGAGGAAGATCCTAAGTATCCAATTTTTCCAGTACAGAATCCAAGACTACAAGGAAGAGGTTATTCCGGAACTAGAAAAACAAGATTAATAATATTAGAAGATCAAATAGAATCAATAGAAGAAAAGATAATTACAGAAAATTGTAATAAAGAAAAAGAGTATTTAACAAACAAATTAGAAGAATTAAAATTAAAATTTGAGATAATATTACAAGAAATAAGAGAATATAAAAAATTAAAGAAACAGAAAGATAAAGAACGTAAAAGAAATTTGAATAAAAATTAAGCACATATATATATATTAAAATAAACAAAAAAAAAATTCTTTTTGTTTTTTAAAAAAAAAAAAAGAGGCGAAAGCATGTTAAGAGCTATAGCAGTAACATTAGTAATAACGATAATTGTAGTAATAAGCACATCATTGTTAATTATACAAGTAAAGAATTGCTTTACCAATACAGCCTTAGAGCATATAGGAAAAGCAAAAGAATATGTTTTAGAAAAAGTAAATGAATTCCAAGTGGTAGACAAAGTCAGCTCTTTAGCACAAGAAGCAGAGAATTTAGAAGTTATGGAAAAGTTGACATCGATAAAAGATTATTTAAGTAGATTGACAAACTAAAAACATAGAAAGATAGCTAGAAGAAAAATTTATGTATATATGAATAATGCCATTTGCAGGAGCTAGAACAAAAAATTTTTTTTTTTTGAAAGCATAGTGTAGAAAGAAAACGAATGGACTATATATATCAAAAATTAGAATCAGTTATAGCTAACGACTAACGATAAGCACTGTCTGGATTAGAGTCTGAAGCATTTTTATATGTTGACGACATAATTGTTTCCGAATGTAGTTTGAAACATCATAATGAAAATTTAATAAACGTTTTTACTAGATTATCCGAGTATAATCTTAAGCTAAATGCGGGTAAGTGTTGTTTTCTGAGACCAGAAGTTGTGTACTTAGGGCACTTGATCACAGCGAGTGGTATCAAGCCAGACCCAAGCAAGTATGAAGCAATTTCCAAGTATCCCATTCCAAGCAATTCTGACGAGGTCAGAAGATTTGTTGCTTTTTGTAACTATTATCGCAGATTCATAAAGAATTTTGCAGCAACTGCGAACTGTCTAAACGACCTATTGAAAAAGAACACGAAGTTTAAGTGGACTAAAAAATGCCAATCGGCATTTGAAGCTTTGAAAACCAGTCTAATAAGCCCTCCAGTTTTGCAATATCCGGATTTTGATAGACCGTTGGTGTTGACAACGGACGCATCGGATTTTGCGCTGGGTGCAGTCCTATCTCAAGGTCCAATAGGTAATGACTTACCCATATCTTACGCAAGTAGATCCCTTAACAAGCACGAGAGGAATAAACCCGTGATTGAGAAGGAACTACTAGGCATTTATTGGGGTATACAATTTTTTAGACCATATTTGTATGGCAGAAGATTCACGGTTGTAACTGACCATTGACCATTAGTGTCATTATTTTCTCATAAGAATCCAAGCTCGAAACTAACGCGAATACGATTGCAACTTTCTGATTATGATTTTGATATCGTATATAAGAAAGGATCAAACAATACGAATGCGGATGCATTATCACGAATAAAGTTGGATTCAACAATTTTAAAAGGTATGATACCGTTAGAGAACGACGAAGGTATCAAGAAAACGCTAGTAGTAACAAGAGGTATGAGTAAAGAGTCATCAATTAGTAGAAATGTCATTAGCAAATCTCACAGTGAGTCTGATCAACTCCATATGTGAGATTGCACTTCCATCAATGATATAAAGCACGCGTGCAAGTTAAAGTTTATATTAGAGAAAAGGCCAATAGAAGACATATATAGATATGTAACAGAGAATGATAAAAGTGAAAATGAAATGCGCATTAGATGTAGTGATAATCCAAAGTGCTTAGGTACTCTTTTGGAGAAGCTGTCATCTTATTTGAAGAAAAGTGAAAATGAAAAATTTGCCATCGCCAGAGATGATGCAATATTTAGAATAATTCCTGCAGATGAATTTAAGGCCAAATATAATGAATCGAATAAGTCGAATAAGGATGACGTAACAATATTGTTATATAATAAACCTCAGAATATACTAAGCGAGAGTAGAAAGTTAGAACTTATAGAGTTATTTCACAACACCCCACAGGGAGGTCATTTTGGAGTTCGCAAGACTCTACTTAAATTAAAACAACGGTACATTTGGAAGAACATGTACAAGATGGTGAAAGAATATATTTCTAAGTGTGATCTCTGCCAGAGAAACAAGCAGGAAAGACACACCAGGGAACCACTTTGTGTCACGGACACACCTACACAAAGCTTTCAAACGATTGTAATCGATACAGTTGGACCTCTACGTCCTTCAATGAGGTATCGATATATACTAACTATGCGATGCGAGTTAACAAAATATGTTATAGCTTGCCCCATAGAAACAAAAGAGGCAAAGTCCATAGCTAAGGCATTGACTGAAAACCTCATATTGAAGTATGGAATATTTAAAACCTTGAAATCAGACAGAGGGACAGAGTTTACAAACGAATTGATGAAGGAGGTATGTGAATTATTGAAAATTGAACAACGATTTTCGACTCCGTATCATCATGAAACTTTAGGCACGGTAGAAAGGAACCATAGGGTTCTGAATGAATACTTTTTGTCTTTTGTAGAAGGTGACAATTGGGAGCAATGGATTCCTTATTGTGCATTTGCATACAACGTAACTCCTCATATAGATACTGAGTACTCCCCATTCGAATTGTTGTTTGGAAGATTACCGAGTTTACCAGGTGGCGAAGTCATGAATCATCCCCAGGTTTACAATCTTGAGAATTATGCTAACGAACTGAAAACAAGACTAAAATATTCACTAGACTACGCAAGAAAACTAACTGAAAAAGTAAAAGAAAGTAGACGAATAGAATCACGGGATAAAGCGAATAGTATAAATTTAGAAATAGGAGATTTAGTATTAGTTAGAATAGAAAGTAGAAAGAAGAATGAGGCAGCATATAGAGGTCCTTATACCACATAGTAGAAATTAGTGGCGTAAATATATCAGTTAGGGTAGGGAATAATATAAAGACCTATCATAAGAATTTGTTAAAGAAATATAATACTTAATAAAAGAAAATCTCTAAATGATTCATAACGTATAAACAAAAAAAAAACACAAAAAAAAAACAAAAACAAAAAATATTGTATTAAGAACCAAAACAAATAAAAGAATATGTAAATAAAAAATTGTATTTTTGTAGTAAAGTCATTAAACTTAAACTTATGATATTATATTACTTTAATATAACACTGTAATATTATGGGTATGCACTATTGAAGTCACATATCATTTAAATCCTCCAATTTCTGTCAATTATATTTTAACATAAATTTGATGATTTCTCTTGAGGGTGAGGGTGAGGGTGTAGTAGGCATACTTATGGTACACAGTGTACAAAGAGAAAATGACAGATTTTATTACAACCTTAAGTTGATTCGTCATACCAAACAATGCTATTGGAATTTCTAACCTTCTGTTAAATTCATCGCAAACAAGACTTGCTTTACGAATATGAACACCCATAAACAAAACATGCAAAAAGGGTTTCATGTTACTTTGTTTGTGACTGTTGATCGTTGTCAAGTAATGTGTTTGTTGAAACAAGACCTCACACGGTCAAGGTTGCACTTGAGAAGTACGGAAATATGGTACGCAGATGTGGGTCAATGTTATCTTTATTGTTTGTTTGGATATTCCCCTTTGTAGATAAGTACTAAGATATCTAGTATATAAGCTACGATAGTTTTTAGAATAAAATCAATCTAAGTTAAGACAAGAGACAGAACACACAACTGTTCTAAAAAGAAAAAAAACAAACATGTAAAATAACTTTGATACTAATTTAATAAAGCATTAAAAATAAATCAAATTAAAAGAAGTGTTTTAATTAAAGTAAACCCAGTACTACCATGGATGAAGTATTTTATGAAAGCAAACAAAGTCCATCATATTATCGTATTGGCATACGGGGGAAAAAATGGTGGTGGCCTCTTTTTACAAATACCCTTTCCAACATGATGGTTAATGCATGGAAATTACATTGCTTGGTTGCAAAAACTGAGAAAAGTAATATAATGCCACAACTGGAATTCAGATGCCAAGTCACTCGAGCTCTTTTATCATCGGAGAAGACTGACCAGGATTTGAATAATGTTTCTGGTACTAGCAATGCTTCTAGACATAGCGATGCGGCTAATATCAATGATACTAAGCATTTTCCTGGCAAGCGTGGTGACGATGTGCCACCCAGACGATGCAAAGTATGTTCGTCAAAGACTCCCTTCATATGCGTCAAATGTAAGGTAAATTTACACGCCAAATGTTTTGGTAAATGTTATAAACATCAATAAAATATCTATTCTATTATATCTTTTTACTATTCACTGTATATAATAATAATTTTTCAATAAATCTTGATGATCTCTCTACTAAATTTGTTTTATTGTTATTATTAGTTTTACGCATATTATGTATATGCAACGGCCCAAGGGGTAGAAAACTACCCACGCCATATCTCGGAAACCAATTGAGATAACTCAAAATTTTTTTTAATTTTTCTTAATGAGGTCAATAAGAGGTAGTATTCCAAAAATCATGAAAAAATTCCAACGGGATCGGGTAGCGGGCCGAAATGGGTTAATATGAAGCAATTTCTAAATATTCTATTCCGAAAAATTCTGACGAAGTCAGGAGATTCGTAGCTTTCTGCAACTACTATAGTAAGTTCATAAGGAACTTCGTGAAATTGCAAGCTGTCTTAACAATTAATTGAAAAAGGGTAAAAAGTTCCAATGGACTGAAAATTGCCAACTGGCATTTGAAAGTCTCAAAAATAGCCTTATGAGCCCACCAATATTTCAATATCCCTATTTTGATGAAACGTTCGTATTGACAACAAACGCATCAAATTTTGCATTAGGAGCAGTATTATCTCAATGTCCAATAGGTGAAGATTTACTCATATCCTATGCGAGTAGATGCCTTACACGAAAGGAATAAACCTGTGATTGAAAAGAAATTACTAAGTATTTATTAGGAAATACAATTGTTCAAACCATATTTGTATGGAAGAAAATTCACTGTCGTAACAGACCATAGACCTCTAAGATCCTTATTTTCTCATATGAACCCAAGCTCGAGACTAACGAGGATAAGACTGGAATTTTCAGATTATGATTTTGATATCATATATAAAAAAGGATCCAATAACACGAATGCAGATGCACTGTCACGGATACAACTAGATTCCACAATATAAAAAAATATGATACCATTTAAAAATTATGAAAGTCTAAAGAAGACGTTAGTAGTAAGAAGAGGTATAAACAAAAAGTCATCAATTGATTAAAATATCAATAGCGATTCTCACGGTGAGCCCGATCAACTCCGTATGTGGAATTGCACATCCATCAATGATATTAAAAATACTGCAGCTAAAGTTTATTTTAGAAAAAAGGGCAAATAATGATTTACATTACAGAATATGATAAATATATTAATCAAATGCGCATTAGGTGTAGTAATAATCCAAAGTGCTTAGGTACTCTATTGGAGAAGCTTTCATCTTATTTAAAAACTAGTAAAAATTAAAAATTGCCATCGCAAGAGATGATGCAATATTTGAAATAATTCCTGCAGAAGAGTTTAAGGCCAGATATAATGATTTGAACAAATCAGGTACAGATGACATAAAGATATTACTATACTGTGGCGGATGTAGTCGCGAACTATCAATTAAAAAGACTTTTTTACTTTCAATAGTTTAATGCAGACCTCAAAAGCATTGCCTCTAAGTTCAATGTTTCGTTAACAGTATTAATATTTGCGATTAATTTAAATTTGTTGTACATTTTCAATATAATATTAGTTATCTTTTCGTTTTTGTAAAATATTTCTGATTTTATTTTCGCGATTTTCTTGTTAAAAAATTTATCATATACTTTCAATGCTTCAGTAGTATAACTTTGTAGTGGCTTTTTATTTGTTTCATTTTGCCCTGACATTGCGCGGGTTGTCATGGCTAAAATGGTCTCAGAATTCATCTCGTTCCTCAACTCGTCAATTGAGATACGAGATAGTGCATCGGCACCAATATTACTTTTCCCTTTTATGTGCTCAATTACAAAATTATATTCAGAGAGTTTGAGTCGTATATTTGTCAATTTAGATGACGGGTTTTTCATATTAAATAAGTAAACTAATGGCCTATGATCAGTTCTGACAAATAACTCTGTTCCATAAACGTATGGTCGAAACTGATTTATAGCGAAAAATATGGCAATAAGTTCTTGCTCAATGGTCGGTTTTTTTCTTTCCGCACCATTAAAAGCTTTGGACGCGTAATATATTGGAAGATCATGATTATCAAAGTTCTGACTAAGGATTGCACCACATCCGGATTTTGATGCATCAACTGTTATTATAAATTGTTTGGAGAAGTCTGGATACTGGAGTATCTTTGGTGAAACTAGTTCCATTTTAATTTTCTCAAAGGTTTGTTGGCATTTTTCATCCCATACAAAATTTATTCTTTTGCGTGTAATGTTATTCAATGGAGCTGCTATAGAAGCAAAATTTGGTATGAAACGTCTATAGTAATTTGCGAATGCAACAAAACGTTTAACCGCGTCTTTATCCGTTGGTATTGTGTACTTCTCAATTGCTGAAATTTTTGTATTGTCCGGTAAAAGTCCGTTTGAAGTAAACCTGTGGCCCAGGAATGTAACATCCGGTCTAAAAAATTGCATTTATGAGGGTTGATTTTTAAATTAAATTTTCTTAATATGTCAAATACATTTATTAAATTTTTTAAATGATTTTACTTGTTACAACCAATTACGATTATGTCGTCTATATATAAAAAAGCTTTGTTTGGTTCTAAACCAGAAAACGCTATCGACATCATACGTGAAAATGAATTTGGTGCTACATTCAATCCAAATGGTAGAACTTTCCATATGAATGCCCCTTGATCTGTGCTGAAAGACGTCAAGTCCCGTGAGCCTTCGTGAAGTGGAATTCGGTGAAAACCAGAGTATAAATCGATTATATAAAAGTATTTAGCACGACCTAGGTTATCGAGTATGTCGTCCATTCTCGGCAATGGAAATTTATCAGCAATTAATTTTTTGTTTATAAACCTAAAATCTACGCACATACGATATGCTTTGCTGTTGTTTGGGCTTTTTTTCGGTACTAAAAGTAGAGGACTGTTGTAATTTGAGGTACTCGGTTCTATTAAAATATTATCCAGCAGTTTCTGAACCTGCTTTCCTATTTCATTCCGCTGTGTGTATGGAAGGCGATAATTTTGTATGTAGACTGGTTCATCATCTTTAAGTCTTAATTTTTGTTCATAAAAATTATTAGTTGTCATTAGGTCATTTTCCAAAGTAAAAATGTCTGAGTAGTCTTCGCATAATGTCATTAAATCCTCTTTTATATAAACCGGCATTTTATTATTCAAAATTTGTACGTTCATTACAAGGGTTATCCTTGTTAAATGAATAAATATGAAAATTAGAAAGCTTTTTTGTTTTGATGGAATAGTTTTTCACCAATTTCATCTCATTAGTTGTGTTTAAAATTCTTAAAATTGGAGTTCTTGAGTCTACAATACATTTACCAATGAAAACACCTTCTATTATTTCCTGAGAATCTACGAAAACTGGCTCATTTGCACATTCAATTTTAAGTTGCCTAAATACTTCGCATCTCGGTGGAAGAAAAACTGAATTGTTAGTAGTTCCGTGAGATATGGGAATAATTATTCTACTTCCATTTACGAAAAATGAAACAGTCATTGAATCGAAGTCAATTCTGCATTTGTTTGTTTTTAGAAAGTCTTTTCCTAATATACCGTCGGATGGAATATTGAAATTGTTGGAAACTATATGAAAAACTTGAGGTTGATTGTGCCTAATGACTTTGTGGTATTCGTCGTTATACCAACAAGGTTAACGTTGTTCTGTTTATTTATTACTAGGTTATCTTTCAAACATGATACCTTTAGGACTGAGATATCAGCCTGTGTGTCTACCAGAAACGAATTAGTTTTGTAAGATGCTGTACAATTAAGATTTATTAAGTCGGAGAAGTTCAAATTAAAGCTATATATTGATTTAAAACTATTTTCATTTTCTAAATTTGGTCTTCTTCCCTCAACACATCCTGCTGAGGGACTTCCATGTTTAAAGTCCTGACAGCAGGGTAATTTCGTCTATTATGAGAATTGCTGTTCGAGCCATGACTGTAGTGACTGTTATTCCTACCGCGATTGCTGTTGTCACGTTCTCAAAAATTACTGTTACTACGATAGTTTATGTTTGAATTGTTCGTACGTGTGTTACTAAAAGATTTATTCCTATAAGAATTATTGTGATTAACTCTGTTTCTACTATGTCCTGACGCTCTGTTTCAGTTGACGATTCCTCCACAATGAGTTTTGCAACCACATCCTTAGGTTCGTTAAAAACCGTTGATGCTATAATTGCTTTCACCATTTGTGACTTAGCATTATTTCTGCAAATTTTTACAGTTTGTTTAATAGCCATCTCTTGTGCTTTTACTTTTGTCATCCCTTCTATTACTAATGAACGCTGAAGAGCATCTGCCAAGTCTTCAGCATTCTTTGAAAATTCCGTATAGTTGTTATTTTTTATGTGCAAGGCTGCAATCCTACCGGCTACTACTTTAGAGTTGTCTGGCTTTATTCTGTTTCTAAGCGTAATTTGTTCTATATTTAAAATGTTTTCCGGTAAAACCTCTCTAGCTTTTCCATCTAGCTTGGACTTTATAAAAGAAATAAAAAACGTATTCAAATTTTCTGCAGTCAATTCATTGATTAAGTTAATTTTGTCAATAAAAGAATTGAGCGTTAGAGGGTCTCCATTGTAGTTTTCTCTAATAATGTTTGAACACATAGAAATAAATTTAGTTTTTTCTTCTATGGCAGCCATCTTATCTCCAATTGTTTTTTCAAAAGTTTTGTATTGTTGGTCAGTAATATTTTCTATTTTTCCCACATTTATAGTTTTTTCAGTAGTTTTGTCTTGTTGGTCAGAGATATTTTCTATTTTTCCCAAATTTATATTTTTATGGTCTTCGTTTTTCTCAGAATTGTCTGTTTCAGAACCAGAATCTGTCATTACCTCGTTCTGGAGAACTTCGAACAAGTTTACCGCAAACGGAACTCTAATTTTGCATTTGAGTTTACAAAAGCATCTTACTAGTAGTTCCCTACAATGTAGTATTCTATTTTGTACTATAGTTTTTTCGGGATCAACTAACGATTGTATGGCTTTGTATAAAGCAAAATATTATTATAATTGTCAATTAGCAACCTGATGTATTGTATTCATCGATTTTCTGTTGCTTACTAGATATAGGACGGTTATGTAAAATCCTTTTCTTAATTTTATTAAATTTTGAAATTAAGCCGTTAAATTGATCAATTTGGAAATTATTCAAAGAAGACATTTATTTTTTGTAATTTGTCCATTGTATAAGAATGTATATTTACATTTTTATATTTAAATTGAGTCCAATAATTTGTAAACTATTAAATATAAGATTAGGCATTTTTTTAATTACATACTCTAAATAAATTTTTTTTTAGAAAATGTATATGCTAATGTAATTAATGTTTTTTGAGAGAAATCAAATATTGGGAAAAATACTGATTATTTTCAAATATTTTCGTATAGAAATTTTTCTTGTGCTAATTCAAGAAAATAATAAATACAAAATGATATTAGTATTGTAATTAAAGAAATATTAATAATAATAATAAAATACAATTAAATATGAAGAAATATATATAACCAGAAAAAATAATTTACAAACTGTGATTATATTTATGTTCTCGCCTGTAATAATACATAATGATGATGGTGATGTTAACGGTGATGATGATTTCGATGATAACGGTGATGATGAGTGTGATGATAACGATTATGGTGATGATAAAGATGATGTTGATGATAAAAATGATGGTGATGAAAACTATGATGATGATGATAACGATGATGATAAAGATGATGATGGTGATGATAAAGATGATGATAATGATAATGATGATGATTGTGATGATAAAGATGATGATGGTGATGATAGAGATGATGATAATGATAATGATGATGATTGTGATAATAAAGATGATGATGGTGATGATAGAGATGATGATAACTATGCTTTAATTTATTTTGTTTTTATATTAAAATATTGACACTTCTTAAAACCGCAAAACAATTGTTTTCTTTTTATACTTTGTTGACTTAAGACCATGTTTTTTTTTTATATAAACATAAGTTTAATGAAATCATTTATTTGGATCTCTGTTTTGTTTATCGTTGTAAAATTTTATGTTGTTCTCTTTTTTTTTTTTTGAACTCATACATTTTGTCTTTCATTATTTCTTTTTGTTTGTCACCTGTTATGATTTTGTATTTTGGTTGTTATAAAATAACTACATTTTGTGATACAGTGTATATTCTTTTTATTTTGTTTGTTTGTTTTTGTATTTAACTTTTTGTTTAGTTATCAAATGATTTTTTTTATGTCCTTCTTTTCAGTTTTTAAACATATTTTATCTCTTTCATTGTTAGTTACTAGTTATGTTTTTTTTGTTTCTCTTTCTTTTTTTTTTTTTACTCTTAATGGTTACAAACTTTTGTCTTATTCCTTTTTCAGTTAACTATAAGACATTTTGCTCTTTTCTTTGCACTTGTTTTTATTTTTTGTATTTTGATTTGTAGTGTAGATCCACTTTTGACGTTTTCTTTTGTAGTTATTTTTCTTATTAATTGTCTCTCTTATTTTTTATTTCATTCTAAGATGTGTAATTTTCGCGTTTGCTTTTGTAATATTTGTAGTTTTCAGCTTTTTTCTTTGTCCTCTTGAATTGTTTTTATTTTAACTCTTACATTTGTTTTGAGTTCTTAAAAATGTTCTCTCTTTCTTTTTTTTGTTGTTTTTTTTTTGCTTATTGGGTTTTTTTGTTTTTGTTTGTTCTTAAAATTTGTAGTTTTATTATGTTTGAAAATAAATTAAAAATTACAATTTCTTTGGTTTATATTTTTTTTTTTAGATTTTGTAACAAATTTTAAATATAATTATCCACACTTTGTAACACCATTTTTTGTTTGAATTCTTTTTATTCAATCTGTTTTTTCTTTTTATTATTATTATTTTTCAACTATCTTTTTGGCATTTTGTTTATTGGCGCGTGCAGTTTGTATATAAAGTTTTTTTTTATACCCTCCACCATATATGGTGAGGGTATATATCAGTTTGTCATTCCGTTTGTAACATGTCGAAATATAGGTTTAAGACCCCATAAAGTATATATATTCGTGATCCTTATGCAATTTTAAGTCGATTTAGCGATGTCCGTCTGTCTGTCTGTCTGTTGAAATGGCGATCACGACGCGAGGACGCAAGCGGGGGTGCCTATTTTTACCCAGATTATTGAACATCCTCCCGAGCAGTTTGGTATTTAAAATGAGCAAAATCGGTTAAGCGGTTCAAAAGTTATGAGTGAAAATGTGAAGGTACCTCTAAATTTTCCATACAAATTTGTACAATTTTTCTGTATCTATTTTTTTTTCTGTTAAGTAAGTAAAAATGTTATTAAGTCTTCTTATTGTTCGATTACATTTATTGTCTTACATACTATGAGAATAATAACATTCTTAGAGCTATATGTGTGTTACTCTGATAACTAAGTTAACGTAAAAATTAACAATGTTAAAGTCGCTAACAGAGCAGACCTCTGTAAATAACATTGCTAAAACTAAATAAATAACATTACTAAAACTAAATAACAAAAGTTCGTTACATAAATTGACAAAACATATTCATATTACAGTTCATGCAAAATTTAGTATATCATCTTCAGCCCCTATGGTGGAGGGTATTCAAAGATTCGGCACAGCCGAATTTAGCCCTTTTTTACTTGTTTTTTATGTCTTTCATATAAGTGTTCTTTTAATAATTAGGTTTTATATTTTTTTTTAGATATTTAGTAACCAAAAGAAAATACCAATGCAGCTACCACTGCCTAAAACTTTTTTTTTTAATTTGTTGTAATGTTAAAGTTTTTTTGTTCCCAAATATTTTTTAATTTTTGTTACTAAGTACGATTTTTGTTGATGGTGTTTAACTCTATTATTTTATTGTCGCTGTAGTTTGTAGTTGCTGATTTACATGTATGTTGTTGCTGTTTCAAAAGTTATTTTTTTAAATGAAGTTTGGTTTACCGTAGTTTTTGTGCAAAAGAATGTTCCATACTCTTGCTCTTTTTGAAAGAAAAAAAAAACGTTACTCACGCCACTTAAAAAAATCACACCACTTAATTATAGTTTTTAAAACTGTACTTTTTTTTAAATATTTTCATCAAAATTGTTTTTTTTTTTAATTTGTTCATAAAAGTTGTTTTTTTTTTTTAAATATTTAAATTTATGAACTTTTAATATGTATTATGGTAAATTGATCAGTTTTTTTTCTGTTTGTAACACATTATACATGTTTAAACTGCATTTTTTTTTAACTTTTACTTTTCTATAAAGTTTTTTTTTTAATTTTTTTTAAATGTATATAAAATGTAGAACTTTTAATTTTTTTACATACAATTGTATAGAAAAAAACAAATTAATGTTGGCTTTTATTTGGCAATGTTAATATTCAAGTTAAATGCACGATCATCATTTTGTATCATTTTATTTATTCTTAATATTTTTAATTTAATAAAAAACTCCATTAATATTAAAGATCTTAATATATTTTTTGATCTTTTAACTAATAATATTTTACAATTGTATTGTATTTCTATAAAGCATTGTATTTTTTTTAACACCGTCACGGTCGCCATGTGGTGGATGTAGTCGCAAACTATCAATTAAAAAGACTTCTTTTACTTTCAATAGTTTAATGCAGACCTCTTGCATCAGCTTTATTTAGAGATCATGTAGGTTAATGTAGGTTATTATCATTTATGTTAATATGTAGGTTAATATACTAAAGAGTAGGAAGGATATATGTACGCTAGTAATAATAAGTATTATAATTAGAGTTAGTAGGCCAGGTATATAATTAAAGAAATATTAAAAAGTAGGATAGTATGATAATTAATAAGTAGGATAATAAGATAATTGTAGTAATAAGCAATATGGGATAATGGGTGATGAAGTGTTGTTACAAAACAATAAACCTCAAATGATATTAAGCGATAGCGGGAAACAAGAGCTCATAAAATTATATTATAACACTCCCCAAGGAGGACACTTTGGTGTGAGAAAACATTGTTGAAACTGAAACAGATATATACGTAGAAAAACATGTCTAAAATAGTAAAAAATTTTGTATCGAAATGTTACATATGCCAGCGGAATTAAGAAGTTTAACACACGAGAGAACCTCTTAAAGTGACCGATACGCCGTCAAAAAGCTTTAAAACAATAGCAATAGACACGGTTGGTCCTTTACGCCCAACGAATAATTTCCGATACATATTAACCATGCAATGCGAATTGATAAAATACATAATTGCTTGTCCAATGGAGACGATAAGCCCTTTTCCTGACACCACGAAAGAGTAAAGTTCAGAGCCTGATGGAAATGCACAAAGGGCAATGTTCTTTGCTCCTAGTGCCTTTTCTATCATCGTGACAGCATGATGAATAGCTGTCTTGGTACACTTGCCCCGTTAATACGAGAACTTAAGTTTATGTATCGGCTTCCGACCGAGGTAAGTGTCCCTAATATAGCGGTCCAAGACTTTCTCCATAGTCTTTTTCGGATAAACGAGCCTATGATATAAAGACTACTTTGGCCTCCCTCCAAGGCGTTGGAACATGACCAAGTAAAAGACTGGATCTAAATATCCTGACCAGTTGTGGGATAATCGTGTTTATCCCCTTCTGCAATAGGCACGGATAGACATCGTCCGGACCTGGAGATTTAAAGGATGAAAACTCTTCTATCGCCCACCCTAACCTGTTCTCCTGAAAGATAGCACCCGATAGCATCCTCGTCAGGATTGGAAATCTCTAAGCAGCAACAGTTCCGCCAGAGGTTATGCAGCCTGAAAAGTGCGTGTCTAGCAGTAGTTTGCAGGTTTCGTCGCAAGATTCAGTGTAGAAACAGTCCTGTCTCTTAATATTGCTGAGGCCTTTCGTATGATCCTGTGATAGGGTCTTTTGAAGTCGCACAGCTTCTGAAAGATCCGAGATTTTCTCACAATAACTGGTGATCCAGTCACCTGTTTGCTTGTCCTTATTGAAAAATCTTCTGGTTTCCTTTTGAGTAAGACATTGATAGTTCATTGCAGACATGCCAGTTAGAGATGGCAAAAGAAAGATTGCAACTCGTAAGAGTGAGATCCAAGACCTCTGATATAATGGCGATCCAAAAAGTCGGATATAATGTAAAATAGCCAACAGGGGTAGGCTATTTTACATTATATCCGCAAATAAATTCTAACAAGTACTCACGACGTTTGTTCACATCGGTACTTCTCCATGTAGTATGATGAGCGTTGCCGTCGCAATATAGGATTCAACTCAAACTCCGCCTTCGTCAATATTTCACCAGGGCCGAGATATCAGCAGTTGGTGCCGTGTTTGTGTCACCAGGTAAGTACGCTAAGGCAAGCATTACCTCATGTTCTCCGGATAAGAAGAGAGCCTTCGCAACAGATTTCAACCAAGTCTCTCGAGAAAAATTCTGAAATTGGAAGAAAAGTTAGGTTGTTCCTCACAAGGATGACCGCTATAGGCCGAGTATGATAAGAAATGTAAACTAACCTACCTTGGCGTGCATCGAATAATTTAATGACTCCATCGTGCACCCAGGGCTACTGAATAAAAACTAAATCCATTGCATCTGCTGTGAACCTTCTGTTGGCATTGTCCGATGCCGCTTTAGCATGGTGAAGGTTCACCTGTAAGCACCTTAGGTGCTTCGGTATTTTGCCTTTCTTGGCAACTAATAGGTGATCCATTTCGAGGTTCCCTACTTTTTTAAGGGTTTTTATCGAGTGTCCACTCTTGATCCGCCATCTTATGCAAAAGCCGAGGCACCTCAAGTATAATTTGGATATAAGCTTGGATTATCTAAGCGAAAACGCATCCCCCTGTCACACGCAACATAGAGGCAGCGATTACGTCAGTTTAGTACAGGCTTAAGCACCACGCATGGTCGGTCAATAAATCCTGATAGGCTAAGGCATTATCAACAAATTTGCTATAAATATGCTTCAAGGACCCCTGTAGCACTCGCTATTACTCCTCCCTTATGACTTTCACTTGTCAACATCTCGGTAAAAGTATAATTTTGTTGTGCTGCGTAATATGATAAAACTTGCTTCTAAATTATGCAAAATTTAAGGATTTACTGTCAAACTATCAATCCTAGTTTTGAGTGTTATTCTCTCACTAAAAGCCATCAACAATGGCAAAATACACACATTTTTTAACGAAAGATTATTAAAAAAATTATTTTAAAAAAAGTAATATTAATTTGCGAATTACATTTCTTAAAAACAACTGGCTTCTACGTAAATTAATGTTTGATAAAAATCGCTGGATTCTCGGTTAATAGCTAACCGACAATCTTTACTGCTAGAGGCAAATTTAAACCGCTAAATCTGATGAGAAAATCGCGAAAACTTAGAACTTAAGTTTATGTATCGGCTTCCGACCGAGGTAAGTGTCCCTAATATAGCGGTCCAAGACTTTCTCCATAGTCTTTTTCGGATAAACGAGCCTATGATATAAAGACTACTTTGGCCTCCCTCCAAGACGTTGGAACATGACCAAGTAAAAGACTGGATCTAAATATCCTGACCAGTTGTGGGATAATCGTGTTTATCCCCTTCTGCAACAGGCACGGATAGACATCGTCCGGACCTGGAGATTTAAAGGATGAAAACTCTTCTATCGCTCACCCTAACCTGTTCTCCTGAAAGATAGCACCCGATAGCATCCTCGTCAGGATTGGAAATTTCTGATTAGCAACAGTTCCGCCAGAGTTTATGCAGCCTGGAAAGTGCGTGTCTAGCAGTAGTTTGCAGGTTTCGTCGTAAGATTCAGTGTAGGAACAGTCCTGTCTCTTAAGATTGCAGAGGCCTTTCGTATGATCCTGTGATAGGGTCTTTTGAAGTCGCACAGCTTCTGAAAGATCCGAGATTTTCTCACAATAACTGGTGATCCAGTCACCTGTTTGCTTGTCCTGATTGAAAAATCTTCTGGTTTCCTTTTGAGTAAGACATTGATAGTTCAATGCAGACATGGCAGTTAGAGATGGCAGAAGAAAGATTGCAACTCGTAAGAGTGAGATCCAAGACCTCTGATATAATGGCGAACCCAAAGGTCGGTTCGTTACCCCTGTTGGCTATTTTACATTATATCCGCAAATAAATTCTAACAAGTACTCACGACGTTTGTTCACATCGGTACTTCTCCATGTAGTATGATGAGCGTTGCCGTTGCAATATAGGATCCAACTCAAACTCCGCCTTCGTCAATATTTCACCAGGGCCGAGATTACAGCAGTTGGTGCCGTGTTTGTGTCACCAGGTATGTACGCTAAGGCAAGCATTACCTCATGTTTTCCGGACAAGAAGAGAGCCTTCGCAACAGATTTCAACCAAGTCTCTCGAGAAAAATTCTGAAATTTGAAGAAAAGTAAGGTTGTTCCTCACAAGGATGACCGCTATAGGCCGAGTATGATAATAAATGTAAACTAACCTACCTTGGCGTGCATCGAATAATTTAATGACTCCATCGTGCACCCAGGGCTACTGAATAAAAACTAAATCCATTGCATCTGCTGTGAACCTTTTGTTGGCATTGTCCGATGCCGCTTTAGCATGGTGAAGGTTCACCTGTAAGCACCTTAGGTGCTTCGGTATTTTGCCTTTCTTGGCAACTAATAGGTGATCCATTTCGAGGTTCCCTACTTTTTTAAGGGTTTTTATCGAGTGTCCACTCTTGATCCGCCATCTTATGCAAAAGCAGAGGCACCTCAAGTATAATTTGGATTATCTAAGCGAAAACGCATCCCCCTGTCACACGCAACATAGAGACAGCGTTTACGTCAGTTTAATACAGACTTAAGCACCACGCATGGTCGGTCAATAAATCCTGATAGGCTAAGGCATTATAAACAAATTTGCTATAAATATGCTTCAAGGACCCCTGTAGCACTCGCTATTACTCCTCCCTTTTGTTGTGCTGCGTAATATGATAAAACTTGCTTCTAAATTATGCAAAATTTAAGGATTTACTGTCAAACTATCAATCCTAGTTTTGAGTGTTATTATCTCACTAAAAGGCATAAACAATGGCAAAATACACACATTTCTTATCAAAAGATTGATTTTCTCAAAAGATTCATTTTCTTAGTAAGATTATTAAAAAAATTATTTTAAAAAAAGTAATATTAATTTGCGAATTACATTTTTTAAAAACAACTGGCTTCTACGTTAATTAATGTTTGATAAAAATCGCTGGATTCTCGGTTAATAGCTATCCGACAATCTTTACTGCTAGAGGCAAATTTAAACCGCTAAATCTGATGAGAAAATCGCGAAAACTTTTTCGATGGTAGAGTTCCCAAGACATTTAAAACTCAAATGTAATAAAAATCTACGTTTCATTGTATACAATTGACATGAACTCGCCAAACTGAGAGATATTTCTTATAAATAGTGCAAATCTTTCAAGATTTTTATTTAAATTTTATCAACTAATCTATATAATTTTGAATTTCTCAAATCATTTAGCTACGGGCATGTGCGAGATCCAATCCAATTTATATTCGATTAATTTAGGTAATTTTAAACTTTTTATAACTACATCAAGTTCATTTCTATCTTCTCCAGAGAGTGAGAACCTCTATCGTTCCACCATCTAAAAATAATAGTTCGCCTTCTGCGCATTACTAAGAAAATAAGCAACACAAATACTCCCTGAAGCCCATTTATCATATCCATCAAAATTAGGTATATCTGGGTGCCGGGTGAGTAAAATGTAACTATTTCTAACAACCATGTTGAAATCAGTATTATACCCAGGAAGCTGATACATTTTGCACTATAATTGGTGAAAGATTAAATATAAATAACAAATTTAATTAACTGTGTTGCCGAACTTACTCTTTTTTCACTTCTTCAAAAATGCTTTCATCAAATGAATGAATGTTAGTTCTATCTTCGTTTGGATACACTGCAACTCCTCGAGCTTTTAATTTTTGAAAACCAAAGAAAGCCGCTGCCATAACAAAAAAGCTAAACAGTAGTAAAGATGACACGGGGGGAATAAAATAACGCTGGGATTCTCGAATGGCTAAAATAGAAACTAATTATATTATATTGACAATATATAGCCTTAAAATTGTAATACTGTCATATGATTCCAAAACAAATATTGTGAAATAGTTTACGAATATGCACTTAACCCGAAACAACTGTGAAATCGATTAAAAGCTATGTGAAATTGATGATTGGGTGATCATTTTAAACAGGAATTTCGTGCACCTAAAAATTTAAAAATACTGCTAAAAAATGTACTAAAAAATATACACAAAAACAATTATTTTTGCAAAAATAACGCAGTTTTAAACATAAAAGATTTGTTAGTTAGTAACTTGCCTATAGATACTGAATTCAAAGCCTAATAAAATTTTTTTATTACCGATAACACAATGTCCCGTTAAAATTAAACCAAGAGTTAAATTAAAATTTTTTATGGTAAACAACAGAAAATGTGTCAGTTAAAGTCTCAGTTAGTAGCTAATTAAATATTTTGTAAAAGGGCCTAAGAATAGTTATTTCTGAAAATAACTAAAACAAATATAAATTTTTAGTTTGAATCCAAATACGAAAATGGTATATATTTTTATCCATTTTTTTTTTTAAGAATTAAATAATGCTGCTAAAGTCAAAATTATTTATAAAAAAGCAGAAAATATCCATTAAAAATGCAACAAATATGCATTTGAAGTCAAAATTCTAGAGCCCCCCATTACCCGGTTTTACGGTCGACCGGTCATACCGGTTTTAAAACCGGCCGACTGGTCGTTAGTTCTACCCGGTCTTTACGGTCTAGACCGGACAACCGGGTAGACCGGTCTACCCAGTTAATCGGGTTGTAGTTCTTTTTGGAAATGTACGCTTTTGGTACTTTTACAGGTTGGTTGAAAAGTTCCTGCGCTCACCAAGAGATGGCACTGCTAGCTCCAAACTTTTTTTTCTCAAGTTGGTATAACTGTCCTGAGAACACATGCAAAGTTGCAAGTCATTCTGTCAATTCTTTTTTTGTTTACAAGCTATTTGAAATTGACGTGTCATTGATTTTTTTAATATGGAAAAAATTGAATATCGGGCAGTCATTAGATTCTTTGTTTTGAAGGGTTTAAAAGCAAAAGAAATTTATGAACAATTGTTAGAAGTGTATAAGGAGTCCTCACCTTCAAAACGCACCGTTGAATTTTGGGCTGTTGAATTTAAACGTGGTCGTACCAGCCTTGAAGACGATGCACGGTTGAAAAGTTCCTGCGCTCGAAATGAAAGAATACTGTTTTTGTTACGAAATATATTTTTTTATTCAATATAATCTCCTAGAAGCTCAATGCACCTGTTCCGGAAGCTCTGCAGACTAACCGTCTACGGCTGCTATGGCCTCTTCATTCGACGAAAAATGCTTTCCACGAAGGAATTGTTTGAGATTTCTGAAGAGATAGTAGTCACTGGGAGCCAAATCTGGTGAATACGATAATCAATCAACAAAATTCCTTTTGCATCCCAAAAAACTGATGGCATAACCTTCTTTGCTGATCGTTGTGACTTCACCTGCTTTGGAGCTTAACAACCAGCTTCAGTCCACTGTGAACGTTCCTGTTTCAATTTAGGATCATGGTGGCAGATCCAAGTCTCATCCATAGTTATGAAACGACGCAACTAGTCGGTTTTATTCGGCTTAAAACGCTCCAAATTACGCTGAGAATTTGGTTAGTGCGGCACTAACTTTCCAAACAGTTTTTTTATACGTAATTCTTCATGTAAAATATGGAGTACTCGTTCGCCTGAGATGCCCATGGCATTAGCAATTTCACGCTTAGTCAAACTTGGATCTTCACTAACCATATTATGTACCTGCTCAATGATTTCTGCTGTGGTTGCAGTTTTTGGTCGTTTTTGGGCTAGTACGACCACGTTTAAATTCACCAGCCCAAAATTCAACGGTGCGTTTTGAAGGTGAGGACTTCCTATACACTTCTAACAATTGTTCATAAATTTCCTTTGCTTTTAAACCCTACAAAACAAAGAATCTAATGACTGCACGATATTCAATTTTTTCCATATTAAAAAAATCAATGACACGTCAACTTCAAATGGCTTGTAAACAAAGAAAGAATTGACAGAATGACTTGCAACTTTGCATGTGTTCTTAGGACAGTTATACCAACTTGAGAAAAAAAAGTTTGGAGCTAGCAGTGCCATCTCTTGGTGAGCGCAGGAACTTTTCAACCAACCTGTATATAGGTTAACACGTGTGTGTGATATGCTGTGGAAATTTTCGTGGATGATTAATATGTAAAATTTAATTTGTATTGTGTTGTTGTTGGCATATGCATATTAAGGTGCCCCTTACTGTATGAGGAATGTGATATAAATTTCATTTTACACAATAACCAATGGCAATAAAATACCAATGTTACAACATACATACTATTGTTGACGTTACCTACAATAATAAAATTCACTGAAAAACTCTTTTCATCATACATTAGAGGAGATGTGCAGGTACGTACACCCAGAGAACAGTATCGGTTGTGGCTACCAAATTTGTTATCAATCGAATTCTTGCAGTTACGACAACTTTCTTCATAATAAATTATATTTTCAGTTGGGTTAGCCAATATTCAGTTGTTGAATTTAATATTTATATTCCACATATATGTTATGAAGTTCTATGAAATTTGGTTTACTACACCACAACAAATTTTAATTTTCTTTGATATTTTTAATACTTATACATTTGAATATTTTAATTTAAAAAAAAAATTTTTCTACCTACTACACCTACTAAATTTTGATAGCTAATTTTGAATTTATTTTTTCTTACCGTGGTTATTACACATTTATAATAGGTATCGTATATGACAAAGTCACGGTCTTTTTCGGCTCCATTTACGGCGTTTTAATACCATTGCTTGCAATGGGTTAAAAGTTTGTAAAATCAATATAGACATAATTTTTATTTAATATCGAACAAATTAATTTAGGTTGCAGAGGAAAGATATTCCGAAACTGGGTTTTGAGTCAGAAAGTCCTTTACTTTTCAAACATTTGTATAAAATATCCACGGTCTTTTTCCGTCTCATGTACGACGTTTTTATGCCGTGGATCATAATGTGTTAAAATTTCGCAGAAATAGTCTAGACGTAGTTCTAACTTAATACTGAGAAATATTTTTCAACTTGTTGAACTAAAATATTCCGAAACTGCCTCTTGAATTCAGAAAGTGCTTTAATATTCATACATTTGTATGAAATAGCTACGGTCTTTTTTGTTGACCTGCTTCGTAATGCGTAAATATTGTGTAAAAAATAATGTACATAATTCTGAGATCAAATTGTATTTTTTTTTCAACGAAATTTAACAATTTATATTTATCCTCTATATTTTACAGTTTTTGTTATGAACTTTAATTCTTAAAGTATCCAATAACAAAGCTTATATTTATGAAGCCGTTAATTTCAAATGTTTTTCCTAATCCATATTAAATTTACAACATAATCTATGTTGATAATTAATGATTAGACAATATTTTAAATTATATTTTTCACTGTATCCTTGTGTTTAAAGTAATGGAGTGTTATGAATTCTACTTAATTCTGAGATCAAATTGCATTTTTTTCAATTTTGAAACAAAAATATTTCCAAAATAGCTCTTTAACTAGGCAAGCGTTTCAATTTAAATTGTAGTTTTAAATTTAAATTGCACATATCTCAAGAACTGAACAAGATAGAGCAGAACGAGTGAAAATTTTGCACACTTATAAATCAAATTAACATGTAAAACAACAACAAATTCGCCTTATAAGTCTGTTATAAGATTCAACTAAGTGTCTATGCATATGGCTGTAGGAATACAAAATAAAAGTCTCTTCTCAAATTTTATTTTTAAACTTGCGAACACGAATTTTAAAAGGAACGAAAAAGATTAAATTGTATTTGCGAGCAGAATTTTTTCCTACCCTGTAAAAAAGATAAGAAAACCTTCTAAAATGTTTCTGCTTAATATTTTACATCAAGAATCCTCTTTTCCATATTAACGAGTTATAATTAATTTTTTCATTTGCTGATGTAACAGCTAATAATAGAGTAATATATTTAACAAAAAAATTTTTGCGTGCGTGTTCTTAAAATATATAAAAGTCTTTAACAAAATATAGCAAAAATATATATTTTTTTACAAAAAATGTTGGATTATAGAATAAATAAATTAATACGTATTTTCGTTTCAAATTCCATACAAAATTTAATATAATAAAAAGAATAAAATTAAAATAAAACTATTTTACGGTTTTTATTTTTCTGGTGAATTTTATTTTTAAAATTAGTGACAGAAATTTATTTTACATTCCTCATACAATAAGTTCCACTTAATATAACATGCATACATAACTATTAAGCACATTACAATTCTTTATCACCAACAAAAACAAACATACTGATGATCATCCATGAAAATTTTCACAGCATACAAACATGCACACTCATACCTACATACTCAATAGTCAACAACAATAATAGCAATAAAATGTCATGTTTCATTTCAATTTTGATATTCTTTTTTATCCCTTTCTATTAACATTTTTTTGTTGTTAAATGTGGCTTTTTCATATCCCAACAAAACCACACATTACCAAATAATGTGTAAAGTATTGTATACACTCAGAAAAAAAAAGTTAGTAGAACAATTTGTAAACGGTTTTCAATCCCACTTTACTATTTTTTTTACTAGTTTTAAGTAAAACAAGTAAAAAAGGGCTAAATTCGGCTGTGCCGAATCTTTGAATACCCTCCACCAATATCCTAAAAAGATGTTTTCTTCTGTTTTTGTTACAAATAATATAAAAAAACTTTTGAAGTCAAATTATGTAGGTGAAAACATTTTTTGAAACACTTTTAGATATGAAAATAACTTCTTTGGTGGAAAAAAAATTAGAGGTGAAAAAAAATTTTTAAGGTGAAAAAATTTTTTGTGGTGAAAAAAAATTTAGTGGTTAAAAAATGTTTGAGGTGAATACAAAATATTTACTGCTAAGCGACTAGTGAAAAAATATGAGAAAATATGGTATGTACCAGTCGCTACTATTAAATTGTACTAAATTTGTATGGGCAATTAGGGGCACCTTTACATTTTCACTAGTTTTTTTAAACATGGACTGCACAAAACACATTTTAAAGCATAGTTTTGGTCAAATACTCAATTTCGTTCCGGCTAATGGGAACTAGCTCTGCAGTTGAGTATGCCTAATGGAGAGAATGCACTTTCTGATGCGCCACGTATTGATAAATAGTTGCAACGAATGTTCTTTCTTTAAAAAATTGAAGTATGTTTGTTTAATGGAGAGAATACAGCAAAGAAATTAATTTGTTAGAGAAAGAACATGAGTTGTAACTTTTTGTCAATAGATGGCCCATCAGAGAGTACATTCTCTCCATTAGGCATATTTTGCTGCAGAGCTAGTCTACATTAGCCATATTGTGCTACAATATGCAGTAGAGTATTATTGATTTTCTATTTTCTTCGTAACATAAATGAATATTTGCCAAAAACTATGAAAAATACATGTTTTATGTGCATATTATACCTTAATTTTTTAAATCAATATTCATTTAGATGTTTAGGAGCACAATATTGCACTTTATTCGTGTGTATTTTTTTATAAAAGAAAAAATTAAGATAAATATACATTTGCCAATCCCTCAATTCTCAAAAATACAAATGGAATAAAAAAAATACTATTTTCCTCTATGAAAATTTCTCTTTTGGCATAAAAATGTGAAACAAATGCTTTTATTACGTCAAACATTTGAAAAGTTGACTTTAAAATTATGTAATAAGTCTACTAGCAACTTCTGAATGCATTATAATTTAAAGTATGTAGTTAATTTAATATTTTTGGTAAATAAATTAATTGAAAGCCTAATCCAAGGCTATATCGCCATGGGTAGGATATAGTTTTAATGTGATTCTGCGCCACCTATTCAAAAGTAGCGTCACTAAATCAATTATGCATTATGCTCTTTTTTATGTATAAATTTCTTTGAACCTAGCCATGGGGCAGGGTACTGTTTTAGTTAATTCAGCGCCACATATTCAAAAGTAGCGGCACTAAAGCAATTATGTATTTTGCTCATTCTTTAGATATAAATGTTCTGGTTACAAAACAAAAAATACATTTTATTGAATGAAACGAAAAACCAACAAAGCTTAACAGAAAAAGCCAATCTGGTTTACTATATCTCCTATAGTAGCCAAAGAATTGGAGATATTTTAACGGAAAATCCTAAGAAAATGCATCGGGAAAAATTATGAAAATTTCATAAAACGATTTTCAAATAGTTACGTCTATGAAAATGCCGATGTTCTAGCCTTCTTAGGTACTCCATGTCGTTGCAAGCCAGATTTGTTGAGAAACTTGCGCTACACGATAATATGCTTGTCAGCCAAATATACAAAAGCGAGAAAAACACCATCTGGGCTGGATCTACATATCTTTCTCCTGTCGGTATAAATAATGGACGTATTAACGACGATCCAGCTCCTTTGGACCTTACCTCATTCTATATGAGCCCAGCCTCCGGCAATCATAGGGGCTAAGGATGATATACGTATACACTAAATTTTGCATGAACTGTAATTTAGTTATTTAGTGATGTTATTTATTTAGGTTTAGTAATGTTATTTACAGAGGTCTGCTCTGTTAGCGACTTTAACATTGTTGCTTTTTACGTTAACATAGTTATTAGAGTAACACACATATAGCTCTAAGAATGTTATTATTCTCATAGTATGTAAGACAATAAATGTAATCGAACAAGAAAAAGACTTAATAACATTTTTACTTTCTAAACAGAAAAAAAAATAGATACAGGAAAATTGTACAAATTTGTATGGAAAATTAAGAGGTACCTTCACATTTTCACTTATAACTTTTAAACCGCTAATCCGATTTCGACATGTTACAAACGGACTAACAAACTAATATATATCCCCTCACCATATATGGTGGAGGGTATAAAAAATATTATTTAGCAAATCTTCTTGCTATTTACATTCTACAAATTACTGAATTTTACAGAATATTTACAAATTTTTGTTACTAATTTCAGAAATCATTTTACAAATTTTTGAAAGCCGATTTGTTAAAATTAGCAAATAAATTTACTAATTTTAAATGAGTGGATATTGAAGGAAACATTATTTGTAATAAAAATTTTAACCCACAAACTTAAATTGCCTTATACCGACTCATATCTAAAAATAGGACATCCACTTAAAATAGCACAAAAAAGTTTTTTTGTTTTAAAAATCAGCCCTAAAAACAATTAAAATTTGACCTTAAAGTAAAAAGATTGGCTTAAATATTTTTCAAAAAGAAATTATAACAAAATGATAAATTCGTTTATGTTTTTACAATTTTTAAGCCTTTGATTTTTTTTTTAATTTTGTCTAAAATATTAAAAAAAAAAATTTGATGCTGGATAATTTCATATTTAAATTTTGTACTTATATTAATAATATTTAGTAAATTTTTTTTGTTGATTTTAGCAAACAGATTTTAAGTCCACTTTACAAAAAGTTTACTAAAATTTAGTAGCGGTAGCTAATTTTTCTACAAATTTCATTGTACTACACGTCAGCAGACATGTGTTGCTAAGACTAGCAAAAAATACTGCTGGGTTCAAATTAGCAAAATTTCCCGTAATAAGAGCAAAATTTTTGGTTGCGATTACAGACTTTATTTGGTGAATGTACAGGCGATGAGCCTCAAAGTAATGTATAGGTGATTAAGTTATAGGTAGTTAAGTAAGTGGTTACTTAAATGGTTACCAGGGTGGGAAAAGAAATGTGTCTACAAATAGATTTTAATAAAAAAAAATATTTAGTAAAAGGAATTATTACAAATATTTCAAACGTTATTAAATATAATGTGGTCATGATGGGAATTGAACCTGGGAACTCTGGATGACAGCCGAGAACTCTACCCACAGAGCTATCGACGCTCTTCATGTTTTCGTTCGTGATGTCGAAACGACATACATTACAATTTTGCTTACAAAAAAACAAAAAGTAATGAGTCTAAAAATATATTTTCAAAAATATTTAGATTATTTCCTTACGTTTATAAATCATATAATACGTTATCAATGATCGGTTACTCATTACGTTATGCTTGCAAATAATGCAAAAGCTAACGAGCTACCATTACAAAGTAATGAATGAGTATATCGCACTTATTATCAAAGTTTTGCTGGGATTCATAAATGTGTTGTATACGATATACTATATGCAGGCCTTTATAAACTAAAGATATGTTTTCGTAAGAAAAATTTATCGATTTATATTTATCCTCTACATTTTACAGTTTTTGTTATGAACTTTAATTCTTAAAGTCTCCAATAACAAAGCTTATATGAAGCCGTTAATTCCAAATCTCTGTCCTAATCCATATTAAATCTACAACATAATCTATGTTGATAGTTAATGATTACACAATATTTTGGATTATATTTTGCACTGTATCCTTGTGTTTAAAGTAATGGAGTTTTATGAATTGTTGATCTGTTATTTTGTAGATAAAATAGACAATCATCAATAAGCAATGTCTAAAGGGGATAAAGGAGAGCGTGGATATTGATAAGGTTAGGAAGCTTCAACCGAAAAAAATAAGTATTCTATCCTGCTGGCTCTGTGGAAATTCTCAATTTTTATTCTCTATAATTTACTAATAAAAATTTTCATGTTTCTTTACACTAAAATAATTTATAAAAACAATATGATTAGATGATCTAAAATCCTATTAATACTATTCATTAACAAAATAACAGATCAACAATTCATAAAACTCCATTATTTTTCGATTTTTAATAAATTTTCGATTTTTACAAACTTTTTAGATTTTTGCAATATCTTTCGATTTTTTAAAAAATTTTCGAATTTTGAAAAAATTTTGTCAACTGATTTTTATAAAATTTTTTTAGTTTTTTTTTAAATTTATATAAGTTGTGGCAAATTTTCTAATGTTTAATTAAAAGTACCAAAAGCGTACATTTGGAGAAAATACTACTAACCGGGTAGACCGGTCTATCCCGTCGACCTGTCTAGACCGGGTAGACTGTGAAAACCGGTCGACCGGTTTTAAAGACTGATCTAACCGGTCTACCCGGACGACCGGTTTTCTTCGTAGGCTCTACAAAATACGTAAAAGAACGCATTTTTTTCAAAATATGCGACTACAAACCGATGCCATTTTGGGCAAAATGTGAAAGTAAAAAAAAAATACAATTTCGAATTTTCGAGAAAAAGATCTCAGATTTTTATTTATATTAAAATTTTTATATATTACGGTCGGTGACGATGAGCACAATAGGTATTCGAAAAACGAATGAATATCTCAAACAAGGAGACTTCTTATCTTAAGTGATGAGCAACAATGTTTAATACCCGTTAACGGTTCTTCTCGCTAGAATCTGTGTAAAAACTCCCAACAAAGTTGTACAAAAAGCGAAGTAATATTTAGATCCTAACAGAGTATTAATCCACCAAAGGCAAAGGTGCCGAAAAATACTCGGTCACAAAATTAATGATATGTAATTAAACATTGCCGGCCACCTTGCAACATCCAGGTGTGTTGCAAACCAAATCTTAAAGTTATCCTAAAAACTAACAAGAGGTATAGTTCAGTTTATAAGTAAAAGAATGTGAGCTTGAATTAAAATAATTTTTTTTCAAATAACACGTACAACTAGTTTTGGCAGTAGGGACCACGTAGAAAATTTGTATATAAATGTTTATTTAAAAACTAAGTTAAGTGGCCCAGTAGGGGCCGCGTATTAATAAAAAAAGTATAGTGGGTCAGGAAGGACCCCGAAGTGGCCAGTAAGGACCGATTAATTAAATAGTGAGATAATTAAAGTGAATTAGTCAGAATGACCAGTTTTGTGATCGGTCACTTTACAACCCTGTTTGAAGTACGTATATCCGCAACCCTTACATGCCCATCGCTTCCAGGATAAACTTTAATGACCCTGCCTAACCGCCACGATATCGGAGGTAATTACTCGTGTCTAACTACGACCAAGTCGTTTACCTGAAGATCGCGTTGCGGATTTAGCCATTAATATCGCTTATGTAAGCTCGTTAAATACTCTTCTTTCCATCGACGGAAGAAGAGTTGAGCAAGTGCCTTCATTTTACGAAATCGATTAACTAAACTCAAAGGGGGTCGTGTATCGCAGGCTCAGAAGGGGCCAGAATTGGAAAACCAATCAAAAAATGACCAGGAGTCAGAACTACCGGTTCCTGAGGATTGTCTGTCATAGGACAAAGTGGGCTCGAATTTAAGCAAGCTTCAATTCGGGAACGAACCGTAGAGAATTCCTCAAATGTATATTTAAAAGCTTGTGCCTCTTTCCTAAAATGTAGTTTAAAACTCTTTACACCTGCTTCCCAAATACCGCCCATATGAAGAGCCCCAGCTGAGATAAAGAGCCACGACAGACCCTGCACGTCGTCGATTGACTCTCTCTTATAAAAGCCTTAAAATCTCTCTCTATTTTGCGCGAAGCGCCGTCAAAATTTGTTCCGTTGCCAGAAAATATGGTGTTCGGACAACCTTTTCTCGAAATAAATCTGTGAAAAGCTGCTAAAAAATAAGCAGTAGACAAGTCAGAAGTTGCCTCTAAATGAACCGCTTTCGTAGAAAAGCAAACAAAAACACAAACGTAGCCTTTAGTTATCTTACAAGCCCTACCAGTGAAACTCTTGATATCAAAGGGCACTGCAAAGTCAACACCAGTAGTAGTGAAAGGCCTATAGATAGTGCTTCGTTCAGGAGGAAGAGCTGCCATAATCTGAACACAAGATCTTTTCGGTCAATAATGCACCGTTTTCAACGACTGATGACTCCACGAATTTTAGACTTTAATCGTGGGTTCCAATATTCAATGCGAAGTATTCGCAACATTAACTGATTTCCACCATGAATGGAAATCAAATGAGTATATTCCGTTTAAAGTAGCGTAAATCTACTTGAATGTGGCAAAATTATAGGATGCCTCTCTGTGTATGATAGAGACGGCGATTAAACTAAACGACCATTAATTCTAATGGTGCCATCCTTATCAAGAAAAGGATTTAAAGGTATAAGCGAACTTTTCGAACATAAAGGTTTGTTCTCCAAGAAACATTTATATTCATCAGCGAAATAGTATTTTTGAGCCACAATGGCCAAACGCAATTTGGTTCTTTTCACCTCAAGACTAGAAAGCGTTTTATCAACATACTGATTTCGACCTGATTTATGAGCTGAGCGAATATAATAAATGAATTGCAAAAAATACGAGAGAACACGAAGTGCTGGATCAAGACTCGAATAATTCGTAAGAATATCCTCATATACGTCGGCTCCCCCGGAGTCCGTAAAAAACGAAGCATGAGTTCGAACAACCCGACACTCAATGTCTGTAGTAAGGCAAAAAGGATCAGATATATTCCACATAGCCCTGTCCTGTCGAAGCCAGATAAGTTCCCCGACTACCTTAATCTGCAGGATTGTCCCCAGGTCAGACATGGTACCAATTATGGTTTCCTACGTTTTCCTGAATATGACAAACTCTATTCGCAACAAAAGTGGTCCAAGAACAGGGTGTCTTTTTTAACCAGGAAAGGACTATAGTAGAATCAGTCCAACAATAAATCTGATTAACTTAAATATCAATTGCACTTACCACTGTTGTCAAAAGTTCAGAGGCCAATACTGCACCGCAAAGTTCAAGTCGCTGTAAAGAAATTGATTTAATAGAAGCCACTTTAGTCCTCGCCGAAAGCAAATGTGTGTGAACTTCTCTGGTAAAGGTCTCAATACGAATATAAATCACCCCCGCGTATGCCTTTTCCGAGACATCAGAAAAGACATGAAGTTCAACCGAAGTTTCCGGAGTATAATTAACCCTTCGTGGAATCTGTATAGTATTCACTTCATGATAGGAAGCATCAAATTTCTGCAACTCATTTTTCCATTAGATTCCCAAAGTCTCTGAGCCACCATACTCTACAAACGTCAATAATTTAGCGTCAACTAAATGTTCCGAAGGCAGACCGTTTAAAATCGTACGTTCGTTTGAAGCTATTTTCTAAGTTGAAACTTTGCAGAAGACAAGGCCGCTATCAGCTGATCACGAGCGATCAAAGCAGTAGAAACATCGTAAGTTCCCGTCAAAACGTCGTCAACGTACATACACCTTCGAAGAATGTGTGATACCAGAGGAAACTCAGCTTCAGAATCGTCCGCTAACTGTAATAAAGTCAATTGACACCAAAGGTCACAGTCCGTATTTCATATTCCCGAACGTCCTCCGAAGAATAATTTCGAAAAAAATACGCTGAAATGGGGTATGAGAACAATCAACCAAAATTTGCCTATACATCTGGGTAATATCACAATTAAAAACAAATCTAAAAAGGCGCCGCCGAATAATCAAGAGAACCAAGTCTGCCTGTAAAGTATGTTGGGCCATATAAGCAATCGTTAAGACAATTCCTATTCGAATTCTTATTTGAAGCGTTGAAGACAACTCGCAACTCTGTAGTTTACCCTTCAGGTCTAATAACGGGGTGATGAGGCAAATAACAAGAAAAATTTGTATCAAAAATAGGGTTCGAAACAGGTTGCATGTGGCCGAGATCTAAATATTCCCTTACGACGTTGTCATACACCTCCTTAATCTCAGGTTTTCGCTGAAGAGAAGATTCGGTCCTAAGATACTGTCCCAAGACACTTAAGCTAGACGATCCTAACGAAAGAGTTTTAAGAAATTCGGGTTTAAAAGGCAGAGTCACAATATATCTACCATCACATCAGGGGAGAGACGAGTAGTCGCTTTGTAATTTTTTTCACAATATTTGTCAAAAAGAGATAAATTTTTCGTTTTCGGAGCCTCCTCAAGTTCCCAGAAACGAAGAAGATTTTTATTGAGATTATCTTCTTCTGAAAAGTCTACATGAGTAGAATAGACTTGAACTCGAGGTTGTACTAGTGGACCAAAAATTATCCAGCCGAAAACCGTGTTCTGAGCTATCAAAGAACCCAAAATATCCCGAGGAAAGTCCTTTACGATAATTCTAGGACACAGTTCAGAACCGAGCAAAAGATCGACAGGTCGACTGTCATAGAAATTAGAATCAGCCAATCGAAGATTTGGCAAATTTTCTCTTATATTTAAAGGTACTTTAAAAGACGGTATATTCCTTGAAATATTGGCCAACACAAGAAGTAAGGCCTCTAATGAAAAAGCGGAATCAATAGAAGAGCCAACTTTTACCGAAAAAAGTTTTTTCGACAAAGCCGAGATTAATTCTACACCTGAAACGCCGACCTTCGTAGAAAGCGTCGGAAGTTTCAAACGATTCGCTAAACGTTCCGAAATAAACATAATTGCGGAGGCGGGATCAATAAGTGCGCGGGCAGGGTACGTAATACCCTGGTGAACAATGTTAACCATAGCCGTCCCTAAAAGCATGAAATACCTGTCTATTAAGAGGCAATGCGGAATTACCGCCATTAGAAGTGGACTGTATATTTGGATCAACTGGTGCCAGATTGGGAAGACGAGGAGCTGTACCCGAACCAGCAGCCGAATTAGAAAAAGTATTCTTCACCAGCAGCGGAATCACGATGCAACAAAGTGTGATGCCGTTTATTGCACTTTGAACAACTATGAATGCTGCTGCAATCTTAAGCTTCATGTGTCCTTGAGAGACAATTGACACAACAATGAAATTTCTTTACATTCAAATACCTATCAGCAACCGATAAACTTTTAAATCGAGGGCAAGAGCGCAAAAAATACACCTGATTTTTACACAAAACGCATGAAGTGTTTGTAGAAGAGGAAGCCGCAGTATGATGGGATTTCATCTTTAATTCAGCGGACCTTTTCGAACCCCTAAGATCACGAGAGCACTCCAAAGTGTCGATCCTTTCTGTTAGAAAGCGGTCTAAATCACTCCAGAGGGACAACGCTTTTTTTTCCTAACGGATTGCTCCCAAAGATTAACGGTGATCGCAGGTAACCGTTGAATACACATAAAAACGATCATATGCGAACTTAAATCCCGGCAGCGGAAATGTCCAAAGCAGACAAGGCAGAGAGACAACCGTTTATACCGCGCTGTAAAGTTTTTAAGCCCTCATCCGTTTCCTTGTCAAGGAACGGAAGATCGAAAAGGATAATGATCTGGTGGTTCACCAGTCGACGTAAATTCTCATATTTGTCCGTTAAACTTTTTTAAGCGGCGCTTTTGAAACAAGTTCCCGTGCATCGCCACTTGTTTTCTCTAAAAGAGCAAATAATCGCACAATTGGACCAAGAAGCGAGTTATTTATGTAAACCGCTGTAAAAAGATCACGAAAAGTGGGCCAAGAAATAACATTACTGTCAAAAACAGGTATATTGCATGGCGGAATCTTTAAATTGTGGCAAAAATCATCAGAGATGACCGGTAAAACCGGAGACTGATTGCCAGTTTTCATGATATCAGTGTTTCGCGGTTCAAAATTATACAATTTTTCGTTTTTCGCCTCAGCTGCGTCTACATCAGCTGGTTCAACGCTATCTACATTTTCCAAAAAACTTAAACACGATTTGTAAGACAATTTAACGCTTTCCACAGAACCCTTAGTTCCTTTCCGAGAATTTCGAGCGTAAACACCGTGTGTATATTCTCGCGAAGTTCATTAAATTTGGATTCGAATTTTATAGGAGCATCGGACTCTCTAAAAAAAAACTCCAAAGCGTTATCAGACATTTTATTTTAAAAATAATTTAAAAATAATTAAAAAAAAAATTCGAAAAAATACAAAAAAATTCAAAAAAGTGCGAAAAAACCCGAAGTAATCCAAAAAGGTACGAAGAAAATCAAAACTTTTCTAATTTGCAAAGAGTAATATAAAGGAATTCGAAAAAATCAAAAAATTCCGAAAACCCACGAAAAAATCCAAAAAAATTCGAAAATTTACGAAGAAAATTAAAATATCCTTCAAATTTCGCAATAAATTTGACAAAAAATCCGAAAATAAATAATCTTAAAATTAAAAAAACACAAACTGAATAAGTTACGACTAAAACGGACAGTAGGGTATGAAGCTGTAATGTTAAATTGTTTGTAAACAACACAGTTTGTATGTTTGTATATTTAAATTGAAGAAATAGCACAAAGAAAATAGAAAAAAAAAATAAAAACCACTTGTATATATGTAAGTATGTATATTACAAATTATTAGGAAAGAAATCACTTTTAACAACCCGACGGCTTTTTGCAAAAATAAAAAATTAAACTTTATTTTATATTCATATCTTTTTTTTTGGTAATAAAACACAATTATTTTTATAAATTTTTAAGAAAAAAATAATAATGTCAGTCCGTGTAAATAAACTCACGACACCAAAGAGAATTTAATGAAAACAATTGTTGTAAAGCAATAAAAAAAAGGGTTGTAAAGGATCTCAAAACAACATTAACCAAGGTATCAAAAGAAAAAGTTCTTAATTTTATTAAATTAATTTTATTAAATGAATAAATTTAATATCCTTATATATGCACTTAATCCTTTTTTTTTTTATTTTTTAACACTAAAAAGCTCACACATAACTGAACTATACTCACCTTGTATTAAATAAAATAATTTGATGAATATAAAATTATAACTTTTTGTAGTTGTTTCTATTTACCAAACTTCAACTTCTCAGCTCTAGTGGTTTCGGCAGGCCTTTAAGGGGTAGACTTTTCGCCCTTTGAACCCACATTTTGAACACGTTCATTGGCAAAATCCTAAAAGGTACCTTATCAATGAGTTAGCACATACTTCCAAGAAAACATATTTTAAATTTCAGGTTTTAAGCTAAAGGGTTTGGACAGGCCCTTAAAGCGAGTTTTTCCCTCTTTTTACCTCTATACGTAGGAATTTGCAAAAACCACGTCTAAGCGGATGTCTCAGCTTCTTAGCCCCAGCGGTATGGGCTGTACGAGGTTAAGTGAGTAAGCCATTCAGTAACGTTATTCCTTAATATATACGGATTACATTCGTTCACAAAGCGCTTTGATTTTAATAATTAATTAAATAAATTAAATTACATAAACTTTTAAAATTACGATAAATTCTGGCGAGACTTGAGCTGCCAATATTACTCGTGACTTCTTATTTTAGAAAATATAAAGCCCATGCGTTTTCGTCCCTAACCTAATTTGAGGGTTTACTAACAAGTCCCACAAAACGTTCGGTATTTTGAGAGTGACATTGAAATTCTACAAAATTGATAATTGGGGATTAAGTTAGATCTTAATTGATCCGAAAAATGACAGATCAAATTAGATCCAGCAATATATTTAGGGGTTTAGAAGGATCTAATTTGATTCAAAAAATGGCAGAACAAATTAGATACAGCAATATATTTGGAGATTTAGTACGATCTAAATTTGTCCGAAAAATGGCAGATCAAATTAGATCCTACAATATATTTGGGGATTTAGAAGAATCAGAATTGATCAGAAAAATGGTAGATAAATTAGATCCAGCAATATATTTGGGGATTTAGAAATAAATAAATTTAGTTATTTTTATATTGCAAATAATAAACATAGATAAAATTTTCTATGGTAACTCTTTATTTTCACCAACTTAAAACACTTGAATCACCAATTATTGTTGATTGAATCACTAATTAATGTTGTATGAATCACCAATTAATGTTATTGAGTTGCTGATATATTACAGACTTAGCTCCCTAAGGTATGCTCGCATTTATATACATAGGTGATGAAATTCACCAGAATATGCGAGAGCTTTCTAAATCTAGCAAAGACTAGAACTATTATTACAATAGTTGTAAATATTTCCATTGATATCAACATTTCATGGCTGTCATATGGGAATTTATGTGTGTTCGAGTAAATGAAATTTGGTGAATCAAATTTCCGTAACAATATTTAGGGATTAATACCCAAAAGTATCCGAAAAATCTCAGATCGAATTGAATTAGATAAGATCCAACAATGTATTATCCAACAATGTATCACTTTATTGCTCACTTTAGGTAAAGTTAGGTTTAACTAACACGCGCCTTAAATTCAAGTTATAAAAATGGGCCTAAAATTAACAAATTCGGTCAGACTGGTATTCGTTTTAAATGAAAGCAGTTATAATTCATAATTATATCATATAAGTACCCAGCAAAACTTGCATTAGTCCCACAACTAAATCTTTTGGGCCGATACTAGTTCTAATTTGGCATTGTCACATTTACCTTTACGGTTATATTTCCGTGATTTTTTTTTATAAAATTCTCTCGCTCGGAACTAGTTTTTAGAAGCCATCAGGGAGAATTAATCCATAAGGTAGATCGAACTAAAAACTAATATTTATAGTTATAGTGGAACAGTTTCAAGAACTATTTGGCTAGTTCAAATATTTTGCAAAATATATACATATGTTACAATAAAAAAGATTCGTCTAATTTTTTTTTAAATAAATTCTTTAAAAAAATTCGTATGCATTGATATGTTAGTTAATAGTATTTCGAGGAAAAATATTCCAAAAAAGTTGAAACGGTAACCCTGGACGAAGCAATCTTCATTACGAAAAGAGGAACGAAAGAGATTTTCAGAAGTAAGTTATTCAATTTATATTAAGTTGTCCTTCCTTCCAGCCTTTCGGTAACGTTTATTTTCATAAACGCTGTTTTGTATCTTTGTAGGAGAAATTTTTATAACATTTTTTTTGTTAATTCAAGGTGGAAGAAATAATTAGAATGTGTAAAGGTTTTTAAATAGCTCTATTGAGCTGTTTTGAAACTTGGTGTCAACCGATGCGGAAGTCATGTATAACTTGTTCCGAAAACACACCAAATATGTAGTTATAATGCAAACATGACTCCTTTGCATTGGTTCTAGAACTAGTTACACCAACAGTAGTTCCAGGGATGCTTTTAAAGAATATGTAGTTTTATTTTTATTTATTTAATATATAGAAAATAACTTCCTTACAGACTATTATTATAACGATGAAAATGTTAAAAATACAAACATATGAGAGAGTAATAACTAGAATTATTTGTTGAACAAAATTAATTAAAAATAATTATTAATTATTAAGATAAAGAATATGTCTCTTTAAGCTTTTATAAAAATCAAATTGGATACAAATACGGCAAAAAGGATTAGAGTTAGCATAATTTGTAGAAAAGTATTTAATACTAAAAAATAGATAGTATCTTGATAAGCGATGTGAAATATTTATGTTGAGTTCACTAACTAGGATATCTGAATGTAAATCTCCATTAATTAAGTTTATTAAAAAAGTTACATTTAACATATTACGGCGACTATAAAGTGTAGGAAGCTTTATAAGCGCAAGACGGCTTTTTTAGGGAGGTAAATGCGCAGAAGGATTTCAAGCAAGTCCACGGATGCAAGGTATAAGGGATTGTTTTTGAACGGATTTAATGGAATTAAAGTTTACGTTGTAGAAAGGATCCCAGACAACAGAACCATATTCAAGAATTGGTCTCACTAGAGTAGTAAACAGCTTTTTTGTTATGCAAGAATCAGAAAATTCTTTTGCCCAGCGTTTGATAAACACCAATACACCAACTGCCTTCTTAATTATATTAGTTATATGATTTCGGAAATCTAAACGTCTATCCAATAAAACACCAATATCATTAAATGTTTCAACCATTAGGTTTAAATTACACCATTAGGTTTAAATTACACAATGTAGTAAAATTATTAATATCGATTTGCAATAACGCTTGGTCGATGGAAGATCATTAATAAAGAACATAAATAAAAGCGGACCTAAATGACTACCTTGAGGAACATCAGATGGGACATTAATAACATTAGATTATTCAATACGAAATTTAACACACTGTTTACGGCTTTTCAGGTACGACCAATAAATTTAAGAAGCGTCAAACTAAAAACAAAATGGTCTAACTTATATAGTAATAAATCAGGGTTTACTTTATCAAAGGCTTTACTGAAATCAGTGTAAACAACATCAGTTTGTTTCCCATTAACAAATCCATCATGGACTAAAGTTGTAAGTTCCAGTAAATTTGTAACTGTTGAGCAGGATTTACGAAAACCATGTTGCTGTTGTGAAAGAATAGAAGACGCTTGATATGATAATGCATCAGTTATCAATTTTTCAAATAATTTTGGAATTAAATTTAATTTAGCAATTCCTCTATAATTCGGTACTACGGATTTACTTTCAGACTTAAAAATTGGAGTTATAAAGGTTTTATTCCAAACATCAGGAAAATATGCCAATATAATTGAAATATTATAGAGAAATGTTAGAGGAAGGTATAGAAGATCAGCGCAGCGTTTTAACACACAATTTGGCACTCCATCAGGCTCTGCAGCATACGACAATTTTAGTTTTAACAAGTTGCTTAAAATAGGTTGTTCATTAATAAATGAAATATTTATAGATGATTTCGGGATAACTAATGGATATTGTAAAGTGTTTTTGAATTTAGTTGTGGAGTACATATGTTGAAGCAAAAAAATCAGCAAACATATTACTGATAGAGATATCGTCTAATGCTTCGATATCATCTAATTTCATTATAAGCAGAACGATTCGCCCTGTTATATTCAGCTCTAACACATGTATAGTTTGTGTAGTTGTTTATGATCCATGTTATTTATATTTCTTAAACAGCTTAGTTTTTTATTTTTTTAGACGAGAAAGAAATTTTGTATTCCAAGGAGGACCAGTAGTTTTTTTTTTTTTGGAAAACTCTTTAAAACAGATTTAGAAAAACTGTTGTATACAACTTTATAGAATGTCTTCAGCATCAGATCCAGGTTATTACTACATAAAGCAACGACATCAGTCCAGTTGATTTGTGACAAAGCAGAAGTGAGTGTATTGTAATAGGTTCTTTTAAAGCAAAGCTCTATAATCTGTTTCCCAACTTTTCTGCAAAATGTATAAGAAAATAAACAGGTAATTTCTAATATTGGATGATACTGATCTTCAGGAAATGATATAGGCGATGTTCTTAAAATACCGAATTCGTTGGGTTCACTAACGAAAACAAGATTTAGTAATTTACCAAACTTATTGACAACATCAATAATTTAAAAAAAGGCAATTGGAAGACAATTCATTAACAAATTTCGACATTAGGTCAGTGGAAAATACTGGAATTAAACTATTTGAATAATCTTCTATATCCCATGAAAGGGATATTAAAATCACCAAGTATATATTTCTATAGAAGATCCGGGAGGAATATAAGAACACATGATATAGAACGATTTATTATGTTGTTTTACCAGTACGCAAATAGCTTCAATATCAAATAAAATATCTTCTGCAGACAAGTAATTTATAACTGTAATCATGACTCCACCACTTTTACTATGACCATTATTTCTATCACGTCTAAAAATTTGATAGTTTGGACACAAAATTTCAAAATTCTGAATACCTTTATGTAGCCAGATTTCAGTAAATACAAATATATATTTATCAAAATTAAAACTATAAGCATATAGGGCAGATAATTTAGTATTAAGGCCTCTAAGATTTTGATACATAATTGAACTCGTATAGACAAAAGCACCAATTACTTTTTTGCAACAGGAATAGAGATTTTAGGTAATCTAGGATTATATCTAAAAACATATTCACGAACTAGAGTGTTTTGAGGCCAGAAACTAAACGAGAAACGATTTGCTTAAATAGTTCATAGTGCTTTAATAGTTAAATGATGATATTTCTCTTGGTTGAGAATAAGAAAATTTAAAAGTTGAAATATTTGCATCGAAATTTAATTTGTTTTTTATGTATTGATTGATATTTTCAATTGAAGTTGTAGATGTAAAGCGTGAAACAAACATAGATTTTTTCGGTGAAATAACAGTTAACAGATTTAGAGTTGAATTGAAATCAGAAAGTACACACATTTGATTCGCTAAAGTAGGGAGAATATCAGAATGATTGATGGAATTCAAAAGTTGATTATTTGGTGAAGGAGAATGTAGAACATTTAAATTAGAAGGAGGACGGAAAGATTGCGTCAGAGGAATAGGAGAGCCTGTCAAAGAAGTAGGTATAGTGTTCATTAATTGTGTAATAAAATGAGGATTTTGATTGTGTAATGATTTCGTAATTGATCTTGTAACTCGTACATCCATGTTATCAGTAGAGTGTGAGCATTGAGTGGAAGAACCAGCAGCAACCTCCACCGATGGAACTGAACTGAGACTCTTGGAATCAGAAACCGAATACGGATTATGATAAATTAATGATCCAGATGGGAAAGGAGAAACAGCATCAATTTCGATAAGATTTGATGAGGCAGCAGTACGGAGAAAATTTGACGTAGTTGGTCGAATATTCAGGTATTCTAAATTTTTTCTACCTTTAGGAGAAGAAGACTTTAGTGAGCTGGAGAGTTTTAAATTATAAAAAATTATAAAATTTGACACCAATATTTTCGCAATATTCCCTAAGAAGTAGTTCTAGAACTAATAATTTTAGAACGGGTTCCAAAAATTTTCATGGGCATACTTTTTTTTAAAAAAAAAGAAGATACACTCAGGAAATTCTTCCTACTTATCGTAATGTGTTCCTTTCTTTGAAAAAGGGATAGAGGAGATATGAAAGTTGGTGAAAGATGAATGACTTCAAATATGGCAACAATGTTGGCGAAAGTTGTTAAAGCTTTTTATTTAATGGCCCTGTTTTGTTATTTTACTTCGGTGGGGTTAAGTGCTATTAAAACACCGAAGGAGGACGTTGTGATATGTATGAGAACAGAAAAATCACACATTATTTTTTCTAAATTGATGTTGCCGTAGCAAGAAATCAAACCCGCAACCTTCTTTTAACGTTAAAATTTGTTATTAATTTTATGAAAAACCATTAGGTTAAAATAAGTTTAAAGTGCGATTAACCGCGTTTAACCGCATCCATTTTAAGTTAAATTGTGGTTAAATGCAAACTCTAGTATTAAGTATGGTAACACTTAATTCAAGTGGTTCAAGTGATAAAATAAATTCTTTTATGTTTAATTTTTCGAAATATTTTGAATTTTTGAGGCGTGAGTATTTCGTGAGCGAAAGTAACTTACGTGATGGTGCGTGAGCGTGAGTAGAAAAAAATGTCTTCAAAGTAAGCATTTTTTTCTTATTATTATGCGAGAGCTTTGGAGAAACAATTATAATATTTCAAATACCAAAAAAACTGAAAGTTTTGTTAGTCTTATTGTGTGTTGTTTTCAGGTTTGTTAATTTGTTTCCAAACACTCAATATAAAAAAAACAATCATAAAAGCATTAACCCAAAAAGGGCATGCATACTGAAGATGGTTGTGTAGCGACAACCAAAAATACTAGTATTCTATCCTGCTGGCTCTATCGAGTTTTTCAATTTTTATTCTCTAATTTACTAATAAAAATTTTCATCTTTCTTTGCATTAAAAAACAATTTATAAAAAGAATATGATTATATGATCTAAAATCCAATTAAAATATTATTCATATAAAAAAATATTTTTTATCTTCCTGGGTGGGATTCGAAACCATTGGCATGGAACCACAAATAATTATATCTTATATCATATCAAAAATACTCTAGACATGTAACCATATGTAAACAATATCTAAAATTTGTTTGCAAATATTGTCCCATATATAATTATATCTTATACCACATCAAAAAATATTTCTTAGATTTGACTACCCGATTAAAAAATTGATCTGAAGCAATTTTTAATCATATTCAATTTGATATTCTTTAGTACCTGTTATCATATCAAAAATAACCTAGATATGTAACTACCCGAATAAAAAAAATTAATCTGGCACAATATTTAATCTTATCCAATCTCATATTCCTTAATATCTTATTTGATTCGAAAAGTGGCAGACTAAATTAGATCCAGCAATATATTTGGGGATTTAGAAGGATCTAAATTGATCCAATAATGGCAGATCAAACTAGATCCCGCAATATATTTGGGGATTTAGAAGGATCTAAATTGATCCGAAAAACTGCAGATCAAATTAGATCCGGCAAAAGATTTGGGGTTTGTGGGTTCAATTCCCACCAGAGGCTCTGGTCTGTTTTCGCTACAACGAGCAGCTGGCCTTTGTTGCTAGTGCTCGGTTAGGATATTAGGATATAATATGTAATTATATGATTAATTTTAATAAAAATAAATTAAATTAAAAAAAAATAAATATTAGAAATTCTAAAAAAATAATGTTTTCGCCAGGATTTGAACTCGGTCTGCCGGATTTGTATTGATGTAAGCACGCAGTTACACACTGCTATACATAATGGCTGACTTTACTAGACTTTATTTTGTATATTTGTGTTATATATGTATCCAGCAAAAAAAAAAGTAGCAAAAGAATCCGATTACTGATGGATTAGCCTCATTTTTACAATGTCCCGGTAGCTTCTACTTGGAAATTGAACTGACACATTTGTTATTGCTGTTGTTTGAGTTTGACTGTTGGATAAATTATAACGGGTCATTTAGTAATCGGATCTTATTTGTTAAGTTACTTTTTTCGAAATTCTTGCAATTTTTACTATAATTTTGTTTTACTTTTAAATTTTTAGAATTTAAAATCTGGTAAACTGTAAAATCGATACAAATCACTCAAACCTGATAACTTATTTCAAAACAACTAAAGTTTAGTATTTAACCATAGCTATAAATGTCAAATTTATATGTAAATATATGAGGTTAATGTTTAACATTGCTTTATTCAAAATCATATTTTTGAAGTTGTGAAAAAGAACTGCTTTGGAGAGGAAAATCAGTACTAAATGATACTTTGGAATAAATAAAAAATTGATTCCTTAAGAATCACTTCCATTTATTTTTGCTGGCGATGAATGTCAATACATTTCGCAAATTGGCTGTGGGATGACTCTTGGATACATAAAGCCGAAGTACTCTTGATGCTGTTGGTAACCAACGTGCTGTACTTATAGGACCGGTAAGCTGGCTAGATAGTCCATCATCGCACATACCATTGTTAATGGCTGGAACCATAAGAAAAAGTTAGAGCTGGTCATCGCGGATGTTCCAGTCGCCTATATTGACTTGGATAGGACCTAAGAAAATGTTTTAAAACTATTTCGACCTGATAATGAATTCCTTAATCTAAAAGTTAATGAATTGGTTTTTAGGTAATACAGGGTGTCTGACGGGAAGGTATACTACTTTGTTTATAATTTTTGATTAAATGAAAGAGAATGGATCTTATATTGATAAATATTTTATTTAATGTCGGCAATTATGTATGGAATACAATATCAGATAAATGTCCGCCTCTGTTAGCCTCACAAATGCGAGCCCTTTTGAGCACATTTTTCATTACATTCTCACACATTTCACGCAGTATTTCATTAATTTCATCACGAAGATTTTGTTTGAGTTGCTCAAGCGTTTTCGGTTTGTTTGCATAAACTTTGCTTTTCAGATATCCCAAAAAAGAACAACATCACCATTTCTTGAAATAACTTGTTATGAAAATAGGTCTCGCAATAATGTTAAGTAATGTTAACATGTTAATCAAGCCCAAAGCATGCAGTTGTGGCGTTAAAAAGTTTTTAATCATATCACGATATCGCTCCCCATTCACAGTTACCGTTACGCCGTTTTCATTTTCAAAGAAGTGAGGTTCAATGATTCCTCCTGACCAAATTGCACACCAGACTGTCACTTTTAATGGATGCAAAGGTGAATGATGAATAATTTGCGGGGTTTCCATTGCCCAGAACCGACTATTCTGTTTATTCACATATTCCATTCAAATGAAAATGTGCCTCGTCACTCATTGTGATTTTCTCATGAAAATCGGGGTTGTCATTGGCGTGCTGTTTTAACGATTAAAACACGTTGGTTTATCGAATATTTTTCCATGATAAATTTGCCACGTGTCTACTTCACGACTGCCAAATATGAACTGTCAAGACTTATGTTTACCAAAATGGCGGCAAAACAAAGTAGTATACCTTCCTGGCGGACACCCTGTATGAAATTTTAGTTGAAAATATTTTGACCACCACTGTATCTATCATCCCAAAGTCTGATGATAAAGGGGTAAAAGATATCGGTGTGCGTTGAAACTGTCGTTATCCTTAAAATACCGATACCGAAATAACTAAAAGAACGATACCCATAAAATATCACTACCGAAGTAACTGAAAACCCGTTTCCCTTAAATTAGCTAAAATACTGTTACCGAAATAAGGTATCTTACGTTAGCCGTAAGATACCTTTACCGAAATAACTAAAATATTATTACCCTTTAAATACCGTTACCGAAATAAAAGAAAACGGCGTTATCCTATAGTTTCGGTTACCAACCATGGCTTATAGCAACCAAATATTATATGCGTCGTAAGTTCAGTGGGTAGAGTTTTTGGATGACAACCAGGGTTCCCAGGATCAATTCTCATCATGACCACGGTAAATTTAATAAAGTTTAAAATATTTGTGATGCATTTTGATATATTTTAAGACACATTACTTTTCCTACTCTCGTAATCATATAAGTAGCCACTTACTTTATCACATCCAAGATAAGAGGTCCTTACATTACTTTGAGGTTTTTTTTCTAAAGCGGTTTTGTTGGGTATTTACAAATTATTAAGTTTTTTTACATTTTCACATTTTAAATATTTTTTTAAAGATGTGTACACTGTATTGTACGAGAGTAGGCTAAACGGTTTAAAGAAAATTTTGTCGAAGACGCTTTAAAAATGAGACTTCATGAAAATTTTATGAGATATTTTCTAAATGTAAATCTTTTTTTTTATAATTTGATGAAGAATATATTTAAATTTAATAAATCATATGAATCAGTTTTTACAACATAAAGTATCCTTAAATATTATATTTACATTCAGTGTAGCCCTGTATAAAGTAGGAAGGCATGCCTGGGAGGCCCTTTTGGATTGTGAGTATTACCAGTACAAGAGCGCCAATAAACGATACGCCACAATAGCTCCCAAAGTACAAATATGTTGTAATTTTTGATTTCCTTCTGTTTAATGGAATATGAATCCTAAAAAAATATAAAAAAAAATGTACACTAATTTTAATTTTTTTTTTTTGTTAAAATATTTATACTAGTAGGAATAATTATTCAGTTCGAGTACACCATATTGACGTAAAAGTGTGCGTGATAAAAATAATGACATGTCCACTTTTGGTTTAAGAACCATAATTTCCAAATTTATCTACATAAATCGTTGAAATTCGATTTGCTGATCAATAATTGTACATTTCTATGTGCAAAAATTTGGCATGATAAAAAGAGAGCCACGCCTTCTTGTTTTCGACCATATTTTCTAAGTCTATCTACATACATAAATAGTTAAAACTTGGTTTGTAGATAAAATGTATCTTTTCCAATTTTAGTATGGTGGTGATAAGAACAGTTTCACGCCCACTTTTTACTGTGTGAGCATATTTTCTAAGTTTATATGTATACGGTTTATTTCGTAATTTATCTACATAGTAATATCTGGTTTGTTGATAAAACATTACATTTCCATTCTTTCTATGAAAATTGGGCGTAAAAAAAACAATGTCACGCACACTATTTGTTTAATATACTTATTTTTCTTATTTCACTATATAAAAGCTTGAAGCTTGTTTTGCTTAAAATATATAATATTTTATTACTTTGAATAAAAATTGGGAGTGATAGCAATAGTGTAACGTCAACTTTAACGTTTTCTGTCATATTTTAATTCTTTAAATTTTTTCGTATATGTTTAAGAATTTATTTATTTTTTAAGAATTATTTTTTGGTGTTTTCTTTTTCAAAGTAAAAATATTTAAAAACTATTTAGTAAAAAAAATTAAATGTTTGTTTTCAAAATCAAGAAAATGCCAAAAGACAAAATTTATGACAAAATGTTTTTTTACGTTTTTAATCCTAGAAAGTATGTATTACTTATTTTTGATAAATTGATTCGACGAAGTATGACCTTTCATGGTTAAGAGATAGTTTTTTTAACCTAATCCAGATATAACCATAATTTTACCATAATTTGTCCCTACTGTTATATTATTATTCGTTAAATTTAAGAATATTTCTTTAAGAAATGTTTTTCCTAAAGAAAAAATGTATATTAAGGACTTTTTTAAGAAAACTTCTTTGATTCTATGAACTTTTTAAAGCCAAATACTTCAAAAAAAATTTTAAATTCTACGGACTTTTATAATAAAGTGACATAGATTCTCTGGACTTTTTCTAATAGAAAAATTCTTAGATTCTAAGGACATTTTTAAGATTTTTTTTAGATAGTCCTTCTGTTCTGAGAATTAAAGTTTTTTCATAATGAAAAGTTCTAAGAATCTAAGAACTTTTTATTCAAAGAAAGGCCTTGTTATATACGTTTTTTTAGGAATATCTAAGAAAAAGTTTGCAGAAACTGAGAATTTTACTTTAAGTGAAAGCCCATAGATTCTAAAGATATTTCAATCAGAAAAATTTCTACAAATATTGTATTTTGTATAAGAAACCTTTTCGTATAAAACAACTGTTGAGTTCTACATGTTTTCTTATGACTTTAAATGTCAATGTCATGTTTTATTTGATTTATATTTATTCACTAATTGTTGTCAGCATTTCATAGTTCCATAATTATCATATTTTTTCATAATCAGAGTTTTCGTTATAAAATAGAAACTGGAAATCATGAAATAATAAACTATTTACTATATTGATCATATTGATGGTTAGAACCAATAATCTGATTGTGACAACCATACCCGAATGCAGCAAATATAATATAGTAGCAGTGACCATGTTGTAACCATGTTTTTTCTCTGCGTGTACAGAAAATAATAAAACAAAATATAAAATATTCAAATACTAACCCGCATAAATAAATATTAATATAGACATTAACATATAAAATGACGGTCAATGATGCTAATGCTTAGTAATGGTAATGAAATTCTAAAACATTGTCATTAATCAATGAAATCAGATCCTTAAATCATTTTCATTAATTCAATCAGTGGTAATAAATTTTATTACATTACAATTGTTATCAATGTAAAGGTAATGAAATCATCCATTAATTAGTCCAATCAATACATGGTTACAACCATGCATGTTGCAACCATGCTTTTTCTCTGCGTGTACTCCTCGGTTTTAATAGAAAACAGCAATAACACTATTTATGAAATTCGCTACCTTGAATTGTGAAAGCATCGTTAGTTAAAACACCAAAATATTTGTATTGTTTAAAACCAGTTAATAAGTGCGTTCTATAGTCGTTACTGTATGTAAACTAGGCAATGTTAAAGCTAAACTTTTATTTTTGTTTTTCTTGCCTTTTAAGGGGGGAGACTGAATTGACGGCCTCAAAATTACAATAATCTTTTGAATAAAAAATAATAATGTTTTACTTTAACAATTTGTATTTAATTTAAAAATAATGTACGATTTATTTATTTATTTTTATTTATTTATTTATTTATTTAATTAGATAATCTAGCACAACAAGATGATAATCTTATAAATTATAGTGCTAGTGAGTATATAAAACAGTATACATTTTGAAAAGAAAACCAAAGTTATAACTTAATATTTTTAATATACAGAATAATACTACAAAACAAAAATGATAAATTACATATGCATGAAATAAAATAACAGAAGCAGAAAAGGTAAAATTAATCTGACAAATTTAATATTTAACAAAAGTGAAATTTTAGCTCATGTTTAAATTTTCTTGTATTGTTTATGACTTGTATTCGATTAGGTGGTAGAAGGTTCCAAAGACTAGTGGAGTAAATGAAAAATTGACGTTTTGATAGTAGGAATTTAAATCTTTGTTGGATTGTTATTCCCACGATTTGATCTTGCAAATTTTATTCTACTGTATAGGTAGACAGGTTGATTGGATGTTATTATTTTATGTAAAAAAATAAGGCTTCTAAATTTAAGAAGGTTTTCAAAACTCATCTGATTAATCTGATATGAAAAAATGGATATAGATTCACGACGACCTTTGTTGAAGACATATCTCGCAATATTGTTGTAAGCAACTTTAGGTTTTCTTAAGTCTGTACTGTTTCAGTTAGCATAAATTTCGCAGCCATATAATATAACGGGGATAAGATACGTTTTGGCTTATAACATACGTATATTGAAAGGGGTTGAATATTTGACGAACCATAGATTACGCAGCATTCCATAAATCCTTCTCACAATGGAGTTGATATGGTTAGACCCAGTTAATTTATTATTGAATGTGACTCCTAGATTTTTCGATGAATCTCCAAATTCAATGACATTATTGTTTATTAAAAGTTGAAATTCATCGTCTAAAGTTCTTTTACTTTTTGAAATATTGACACATTTGGATTTTGAAGGATTTATGCTTAATCCATTGGCAACAGCCCAGTTGTGTATGTTGGATAAATCAACATTAATATTGTTTAAGCATAAATGAATGTCATTGATAACAGTACTGTTGTAAATTTGAACGTCATCAGCATACATTTGCAGCTTGCTGTGTACCATTTCATCGGGTAAGTCGTTTATATATAAACAAAATAAAAGAGGCCCTAGTATAGATCCTTGCGGAACTCCTTTGTTTACATTGAGGGCTGTTGAGTTCTTTTCATTCAAACTTACAATTTGTGATCTTCCAATAAGGTGCGACTTAATAAGCTTACATGCCGCACTAGAAAAATAAAACATCTTTTAATTTTTTTTAATTAGTATTGAATGGTCTACCGTGTCGAAGGCTTTACTATGATCCAGTAGAATTAAGAATGAAACCATGTTGCTATCAAGGTTAGATCTTAAATCTTCTATCACATCCGTTAGCGCTGTTAAGCAGCTTCTTCCCTTCACAAAACCAGATTGAAAATCGGATAAAAGATTATGTTGACTAAGGTAATCATTCATTTGTTTACATTGCTCCATTGCTTTCGATAGAAATGGTAGAATTGCAATAGGCCGAAAACCATTTTTTTGCTTAGGAATAGGAATTATTTTTGAAATCTTCCATACTTCTGGAAATATGGATTTAGTAAGGATGGTGTTGAATAAATGCGTGAGAAAAGGTAAGAGCTTTTGCATAATAACTTCAAAAAATAATGGATTTATTTCGTCTAAGCCAACTGCATTCGACTTTATAGCTAAAAGACTTTCAAGAACTTCACTTTGTTCTACACAACGAAAACTATTTTCGTTAGAAACAACGCATAAATCATCATAACAATTGAATAACGGTACCTGGGCATTAATGTTTACGAACTTATCGTTTAAATAGTTTACATCGACATCATCATCGCCGAGTGAGGTGTTATTGTGTCCTATACCAATCTTGCGGATTTCTCTCCATTTGGATCTACTATCAATGGCTGAAGAAAATTTACTACCATAGAATAAGGTTTTCGCCCTCTGTATTCCTTGTACAATATCTTTTCTCACAGATTTGAATATAAGATAAAGTTCTGTTGTTTCAAATTTTCTCCACATACGATGTGCTGCATTACGTTTATCTATTAAAAATATAATTTCCGAGGTAAACCATGATTGTTGTTTGGAGTTCATTATTTTGGTTTTTATTGGAACACAAATATCAAATAATTGCTTAACATTGTCTTGTATAAACAGCAATTGGTCGTTAACATCGTTAACAGAGTAAATCTGATGCCAACAGATGTTTTCTATATTTAGATTTAATGCAGTGTAATTAATATTACGGAGATCACGAAAGGTAACAGAGGTATCCTGTTTTATTACACAGGAATCATATGTCAAAAATAAAATGTCGTTGCTGATATAACAGTACTTTCGATTTATGTTAACAAACACTAGGTCTATCAAACTATTGAAGGATTTGTGAAAGGGTGTTGGTGTTTGTGTATTTACTGGACTGCGATCAAGAAGAAGCATTGGATCAATCAACGGGTTGTTTGTTAGTAGATTGTTATTAAAGTCGCCAACAATATCGTTGTATTGTACAGACATATTTTCAAGAACTGTAATAAAGGCGTCAAGCTGTATGTTCTTATGTGGCCTATAGACACTACCAACCAACAGTTTACTTTTCTTTTTAGTAGTCACTTCAAGAAATAAGTACTCAATTTCACTTCCAATACTCGTTCTGAGTTTCACTTTAGAGTTAATACCGTATCTAACATATATAGCGACTCCGCCACCTTTAGCTTTAGTAAGAACACCGTTAACTAAAATCCTCCTATCAGATCGTTATAGTTTAAAGCCTTGAAGGCTATATATTGAGTCACTTATGTCTAAAGCAGTGATCCCCATACACATACATTCACATTTATGTTTGTGTTGGTTGTTTGTTTTTGAGCGTAATTTCTTTTTTTCTCACTTTACCAGGGCTGCCAAGACATATTTGTCGCTGTCCCCGAACAAATTCGAAAAAATCTACACAAACCCCCATTTTATTTTGTACTCAAACAAACAGAAAATGTAAAATAAACATTTAATGAAAGCTTGGAAAGTTCTTTATAAAATTTTATTATTACAAAAATAAACAAAAAAAAACTGTTCTGTAAACCAAATCAGAGTAAATTTCTCCGATGTATTGATGTATTTCAAATCGTATATAATAAATTAATTTCAGATATGATATTTTAAGTTTTAAAAAAATTTAAAACGCTGAAACTAAACTAGTTTTCAAAAGAATTCAAACAGAAGCTTTTAATATATGAGTATATATAATTCATAATTATAAAAAGGACAAGTTTTAAAACAAAAAAATAAATAAATGTGTTGGCATAATAAGCACTCAGCTTTACCGAAGTAATTTTCGGGAAATAAAAAGGCATACTCCCATTCTACATTTAACATTTTCAGTGTTGTCTAGTACAAGCGACTGCACAACCTGGTAATAAAAATAATATAAGATAAAAATGGCAACCCTTAATAAAAGCAGCAAGCTACTACACAACCTGCGCACATGGAAGCTCAAATGAGACTAAATATTTTTAGTTAATAAAAATTATCTTCTCATGCTCTCTTCATTTGTGTGAGAGCATTCGCATATGTGCGGTGTTTTGGGGATCTCTGGTCTAAAGGAAACCAGCTTTCGAAAATGCAAATTATATCGACCCCAGCTAACTCAAATAGGTATCTGAACTCATCTATTTTATTGTTTAAACTCTCTTTGCCTAGATAAAATTCGAAGCATGTAATAAACACTGTCTTTAGAACCAAAATTACAACGCAAGAAATATTATATTTGGTAAAATAATTTATACGAAAAATAATCTGGGAGCTGTTAGAACATAAAAAAAGTATTACTAAAATAAAAAAACAATATAAAAAAGATGGAATTAAAATTAATTTTAGAAATACACGATTAAAAAAAATCAAAATAAAGATTTAAAAATTTAAAGAAGTATTAGATATAACATCACGGTTTGTACCATCTGTAGGGTCCCCAGAGTCAGGTAATAACTGTTGTAAGTAGCCGATCTCATCTATTTGTATAATGTTACCACTGGCCTCTTTTTTAATATAGACATGTAAAGGCACTGCTGATAAGTTTTTTCTTTTTTAGGCGAATTGCGGCTCGTAAAATGTTGAAATTACATTGTGTTAAATTCATTAACACAAAATTTAAAATCAGAGTTGAAGCCAATATCTCTTAAGCTGAAGGAAAAACCTTTATTGAGCTTTCTATAGTTGGCCAATGATTTTAGGAAAAATTTTTTATCGTAAGCGGACCACATTTTGACTATAATTACTGCATTTCTCGACTTATTTTTATTATTTTGGTTTTGTAATCGATTAATAGATAGAATTGCAGGAACTTGAGTATCGATCGTACTGCATATGTCGCAGAGAATATTCATAAGGTTCTCATTTTCACAAAAAGGAATTTCATTTAACCGAAGTTCACATGAAACGGTGTTATTTTCTAAGTGTCTGATTTTAGTTTTTAATGTAATTTCATCCTTCATTGTTTAGTTTCTGCCACAACTGTTTCCAGGTATGTGACTATTTCAGCGACTGCGTGCATTTCACATTTAACAATATTAAATCTCTTATCAAGATCATTCAAGAGTTCTTCTCTATATTCTTTAAATTTGAGTTCCATCATATTTTGATTTTGCTCAGCGAGTTTATCATCGCTTATCAATAATATTAACAAATTTTAGCGGTGATTCTACAATTGATAAACGCTGAGTGTTGGTAGCATTGCCTACTAATGAGTTATGTAAAACATCTCTAAGTCTTTTATGTGTAGGTGTATTAGTATTTCCCATGAAGGTGGAGGGATTAATATCTTCTCTATTTTCAGTTGTTTGCATATTCTTTTTTATAGTGCAATTGTTGGATTTAGAGTTATTGTTATTATTATTATTATTATTGGTGATTATGTTATTTCTGGTTCTTTTTCTTAATTTGTACATGGATAAAATTGATATCAGAAATTGCAAGTTTTTGTAGAAAATAAAAAAAGTATTAAAACGACCTTTATTTCAGTGTAGTTTTTAAATTTAACAGATATTTTCGTAAAGTACAACACTGGTAATAACTACCAGCGGCTCCTAAACTGAGATTCATTAATTTTGATAGCCCAGTATTTTACAAGAGCGAAACAGCTGATGTTGTTTATGTTTTTCAGTAAAATTTTTGCAAATTAGTTTTCTTATTTTTGTGTGATATCTTTTCCTTTTAGATAAATTTAATACAAAATATTTAGTGATTTTTAAAGAAAAATAAACACCAAATTAATGTGCCAGATGAATCAAATCAATAAATAAGATTGTGAATATATGAGCAAATACCAGTTTACAAAGCACGGTTCGGAGGCAAGTAGGGAATGTATTACCACAGATTTTAACAAATAACAGGAGCACGAATAAAAACAGAACCGACATGCGACAAGCGATTTATATACAACGAAAAAAATGCCTTAATATGGGTAGAAAACACGAATCAAAGTGCATTAATAAAATATTAGTTCATTTCGTTTACCCAATATTTTGTACAAATTTTTACAGAATGTTGTTTGTTTACACAAATACTCAGTAAACATAAAGAAAAAAGAGAATAAAGTGACAGTTTGATGTTGAGAGTTCTTCTTCTTTCTGCAAATTTTTACTGGACAAATTATTGCAAGCAAGAATTTACAAGCAGGAAAAACATGATTGAAAAATATGTGATAAATTTTTCTAAATACAAAAAATTGTTTTACAACTACGCTGTTTTATGCAAATGCAAACCAATAAATATTGTAAAATGTATTATACAAAAGATAAGAAAACCTTCTAAAATGTTTCTGCTTAAGATTTTACAACAAGAATCCTCTTTTTTCATATCGACCAGTTATAATTTATTTTTGCATTTAGTTTTACAATCAGCTGCTTAACAAACTTGTAAATTATTGCAAACTTTCCGTTCGCGTACTTTTTTAGAAAATTTTTGTTTTAAGAGTAAATTTGTCTTACTTTCTGTAAGTTTGTTACTGAGTAATTCTTACTGGACTTGACTGAAAAAAGTAAACGAATGAACTTATTGTTCTAAAACATTAGTAGATATTTTTGTAAATTTTAATATCGATTTATATAAAAATTAGTTAATAAAAAAATTCTAATTAAGGTTGTCCTCTTAAAAAAAGAGATCAAAGTAGAACAAATGCAGTTTAAGCGTTCTCAAAAATTGGTGTAACATGTCTTTGAAAGGGAAATAGTCACCTGATGCAAATTTAGCAGAAATTTGTTGGTGACACAGAACCCAGTTTGAAGATAATGAAGAAAAGAGTGAAGATGATTAAGTGCCAGCAAAAATAAATGGAAGTGATTCTTAAGGAATCAATTTTTCATTGATTGCAAGGTATCATTTAGTTCTGATTTTTCAATTCTAAAGCAATTCTTTTTCATAACTTCCAAAAATGTGATTTTTAATGAAATTTAGCTTTTTTCAAATCTATGACGGATAATTTATTTTAAAAATAATAAAAGTTAAACGTTAACAATAGATATTTTCATAAAAATTTGATATTCATAACTATGGTTAAATACTAAACTTTGGTTATTTTAAAACAACTTACCAGGTTTAATTGATTTGTATCAATTTTTAACTTTGAATTTCGAATAAAGTAATTACTGAATGTGAATGAATGATAGTTTTGTAACTTGCCGAAATTAACTTTTTGTACTTTGCACCTTTATTTGTCTATAAATACAGGTTGGTTGAAAAGTTCCTGCGCTCGAAATGAAAGAATACTGTTTTTGTTACGAAATATAATTTTTTATTCAATATAATCTCCTAAAAGCTCAATACACTTGTTCCAACGATCTTCCAATAAGTTTATCCCATCCTTATAATGGTTTTCCGGAAGCTCTGCAAAATAACCGTCTACGGCTGCTATGGCCTCTTCATTCGACGAAAAATGCTTTCCACGAAGGAATTGTTTGAGATTTCTGAAGAGATAGTAGTCACTGGGAGCCAAATCTGGTGAATACGGTGGATGTTCAAGCAATTCGTACTTTAATTCTTTGAATTTAGCCATCGTCAAAACACTTTTGTGAGCAGGTGCATTGTCTTGATGAAAAATGATTTTTTTCTTCTTTAAACCAGGTCTTTTCTCGCGAAGTTTTTCATCCAGCTGATCCAAAAAGCTGCAATAATATTCAGAGTTGATTGTTTTAGCTTACTGAAGATAATCAATCAACAAAATTCCCTTTGCATCCTAAAAAACTGATGCCATAACCTTCTTTGCTGATCGTTGTGACTTCACCTGCTTTGGAGCTGAACAACCAGCTTCAGTCCACAGCAAACGTTCTTATTTCAATTTAGGATCATGGTGGTAGATTCAAGTCTCATCCATAGTTATAAAACGACGCAAGAAGTCGGTTTTATTCGGCTAAAAACGCTCCAAATTACGCTGATAAATTTGTTTTCGATCCAGTTTTTGTTGAATTGTTAATATGTGCGGCACTAATTTTCCAAACAGTTTTTTCATACGTAATTCTTCAAATATGGAGTACTCGTTCGTCTGAGATGTCCATGGCATTAGCAATTTCACGCTTAGTCAAACTTGGATCTTCACTAACCATATTATGTACCTGCTCAATGATTTCTGCTGTGGTTGCAGTTTTTGGTCGTCCTTCGCGTGGATCGTCTTTAAGGCTGGAACGACCACGTTTAAATTCACCAGCCCAAAATTCAACGGTGCGTTTTGAAGGTGAGGACTCCTTATACACTTCTGACAATTGTTCATAAATTTCCTTTGCTTTTAAACCCTTCAAAACAAAGAATCTAATGACTGCACGATATTAAATTTTTTCCATATTAAAGAAAATCAATGACACGTCAACTTCAAATGGCTTGTAAACAAAGAAAGAATTGACAGAATGACTTGCAACTTTGCATGTGTTCTCAGGACAGTTATACCAACTTGAGAAAAAAAAGTTTGGAGCTAGCAGTGCCATCTCTTGGTGAGCGCAGGAACTTTTCAACCAACCTGTATATTCAGTTGATCCCTGATGGTCATAAGATGCCAAATGACTTTTATAAGATGGATAAATTGCTGAGTATGCTTAACTAAATTCATCAGTTTGTTGTCTGTTACGAATTATCAACTTATGACCATTGATATAAAAAATTTTATATTGATCCTACAAAACTGTAAAATTTAAATAAAAAATTCAAAATTTATTTGGGTACATCAAAACACATGTTTTCTCTTAGAAGTTTGGCGGCAACAAAGGTGAGTTTTAGTCGGCAACTTTTAGTTGTGTTTAGCAGTGCTGCGATATAACCAATTTTAACTGTTTTTTTTGCCGTTTTTTAAGATGCTTAAGAATTTTCAGCTTTTTTCATAAAAAAAAATCTATTTTTTATTTAATTCATGCATTTTTTCAGATTTTTCATATTAAAACAGGATATTTGTTCAATATACTATATATTTTTACAAAAATTTGACATATTAAATATAAGTAAAAAATACAACAAAACATTTCTATTGTGTTAAAAAATAGTTACGAATTCAAACATAACATTGTGACATTAAAAGTACTGAGAACAAATTTGCTATTAATTGTTGCAATATATAACAAAAAATACTATAAAAAACGCATGAATTTGAAAAACAGTTGTTTTCATGGAAAACGTTAAGAATCTCAAAAACTGGAAACTGAATTTCTCTAAGACAATAATCACCAAGCAATGACCAAAGGGAAGAAAGGAGAGCGTGGATATTGATAAGGTTGGGTACCGTCAACCGAAAATACTAAGTATTCTCACCTGCTGGCTCTGTGCAATTTCTCAATTTTTATTCTCTATAATTTACTAACAAAAATTTTTATGTTTCTTTACAATAAAATAATTTATAAAAAGAATATGACTATATGATCTAAAATCCTACTAATACTATTCATTTACAAAATAACAGATCAACAATTTATAAAACTCCAGTATTTTTTAAAAATTTTATAAAATCAATAAATTTTATAATCATCTATAAATTTTATAAAATCCACAAATTTTCTAAAAATCGATAAATTTTTCTTATGAAAACATAGATTTAGTTGAAAGGCCTGCATAACTATTTCGTATACAACACATTTATGAATCCCAGCAGAACTGGTAATAAGTGCGATATACTCAAGCATTACTTTTTAATGGTAGCTCGTTAGCTTTTGTATTATTTGCAAGCATAAAGTAATGAGTTACCGATCGATAACGTATTGCATGATTTATAAACGTAAAGTAATAATCTAAATATTTTTGAAAATCTATTTTTAGACTCATTACTTTTTGTTTTTTGTAAGTAAAATTGTAATGTATCTACGTTTTGAGTTAGAGTTCTCGGCTGTCATCCGGAGTTCCCAGGTTCGATTCCCATCATGACCACATTATATTAAATAACGTTTGAAATATTTGTAATAATTTCCTTATCTAAATAATTTTTTTAATAAAATCTGTTTGCAGACACATTACTTTTCACACCCTAGTAACCATATAAGTAACCACTTACTTAATCACCTCTATCTTAATGGGTCCATACATTACTTTGAGGCTCATCGCCTGTAAAATTCTTCAATGAAGTAAGGTGTAAAGTAGTTCACTAGTAACAAAGGCCATCGGCTCGTTGTAGCGAAAACAGACCAGAGCCTCTGGTGGGAATCGAACCCACGACCCCCGCACTGATAACACTAGGTCACAAATAACAAACTTTTGTCTGTTATTTGTTTCTAGCATACTTTTTCTCATGGATTTGGACCTACTGAACACGAAAATGAATTTTAAAAATTTTTCTGTCGATTGGTTTGCGAGATACAAATTTTTTAATTTTTTTTTTTTAATTTTTGGAGGTACACTTACTATTTTGAGCATATCTTTAGTCTTCTTTGACCTATTTTATCCTACTACTACTCAAATTAAAGACAATTGAGCCGTCTACAACTTATTCTCAGAAAATTTTCAAATCGGGTTAGTAGTTTTGATGTTGGCGGCTTAAAAAGGTTAAAAAACTGCGTTTTTTTAGTAAAAATGTGGCTGAAAAATTCATATAAAAATTCATATAAAATGTAAAACGCGATGTTAACAGCGATTTTAATTTTTTTACGTATAGCTGACACTTTTCCAAAGAAAATAAGCCCTTACTTAACAAAATCTGATGACAAATGGCCGACTTATTATTTTTTTGGTAAACGACCGAAATTCCGCTATTTCACGATTTTTTGATTTTCATTATTTGCACAGCTTACCTACCCAACGCAAACGAATAAATACATTTGAACTTAATTTAAAATAAACAAAGTAGTCTTCGTATATTTTTTTTTAATTTATTTACAGCACTACATGCTCATACATATTTAAACATAAGGAGACACGGTTATCAATTGCATTTCAAAACTGTCTGTGAAAGTGTAAAGAAGTTAATATTTAGAAAACGCAAGGAAGACAATGAGTAAAAGACTACGTGTGTTCGAGTGTTTGAACGATCCAGACAATTTCTGCAATGTTTGTGGCCAGTTTATAAAAAAAAATCACGCACACAAGTTTACTCCAGCAGTACAATTGCACTATTTGAATTATTTTGGTATTTCACCAAATATCACAGAACCATGGACACCTAAGTCGCTGTGTGATCTTTGCTATATAATCTTAACCAACTGGGCAGCTGGCGGAAGGTAAGAATTTTTATTTAAACACATTATACATAGCGAATATAGTAATTTATTTTAATTTTAGCCGCCATATGAAATTCGATACACCAATGATGTGGAAAAAGCCGCTATGCCATTCCACAGACTGTTATTTTTGCCTCACCACAAACAGTGGGGTAGGAAGATTTTTTAAATGGAACTACGCTCAAGTGGGATCGTTTGCGCTTCCAGTACCACATTCGCATGATGTGCCATATCCAGTGTGCCCTGGTGCATCTCTTCAAAAAGCAGAATCGTCAGAAGAAGAGTCTGAGTCAAATGCAAGCGAATTTGAGCCGGGTGCAAAGCGAAAATTACTGTCACAGGCCGAACTAAACGATTGGGTGCGCGATTTTGGTCTCACTAAGGAGAAATCCGAACTTTTTGCGTCTCGGATGATACAGTGTGGATTTGCGGCTTCAGAAGTGAAAGTATCAGCGTACAGAAACCGTCACAAGGAGTATGCAAAATTTTATACAAAGAAAGACCAAATATGTTTTTGCAGCGACATTTCAGGCTTGTTCCAAGAGCTTCACCAAATTCACAACCCCAACGAATGGAGGTTGTTTATTGACAGCAACAAAGAGAGCTTGAAGGCAGTTCTCTTACATAATGGGAATGAAAAGCCATCTGTTCCTATTGCTCATGCGGTTCATTCAAAGGAGAACTATGAAACTATGGACATTTTGCTGAAATGCATAGAGTATAGGAAATACAATTGGAAAATATGCGCCGACCTTAAAGTTGTGGCCATTCTGTGTGGACTCCAAGGAGGCTATACGCGACATTGCTGTTTTCTGTGCCTTTGGAATAGCCGCGCTGATGATCAGCATTATATAAAAAAAAAATGGCCGGTACGAACGAAACCTGTAGTTGGAGAAGCGAATGTTCAGCGCAAACCACTAATAGAGAACCGTGAAAATATAATACTTCCGCCGCTGCACATAAAATTGGGTTTAATTAAAAATTTTGCCAAAAAATTAGACAAAGAAGGTGAAGCTTTTGCCTATTTACGGTCAATTTTCCCTTACCTTTCGCTGGCAAAAATTAAAGAAGGAGTCTTCGCAGGACCCGAGATAAAAAAAATGTTGAAAGATGAAAAATTCCCAAAGCTGTTATCACCCATCGAAGCCGCAGCATGGAATTACTTCAGGCTTGTTGTGGAAAACTTTTTAGGAAACAACAAAAGCCCGAATTATAAGGACATAGTTGAGGATCTGGTAAAGAACTATGAAGCCATGGGAGTGCACATGTCACTTAAAATACACTTTCTGGATTCTCATTTGGATTTTTTCCCTGAGAATTTAGGAGACGTGAGCGACGAACACGGCGAGCGCTTTCATCAGGAATTGAAGGCTATGGAACGACGCTATCAGGGCAACTATGACACGGCTATGATGGGTGACTATATTTGGACCCTAATACGTGAGACCGATTGCAGCGAATACAAAAAACAAAGAAGAAGTCAGCAGTTTTTCCACATGGCATAAAATGTACACTTATATCTTTGTTTTTACTAATTTTTTTGTGCGTTGATTTGCTTAATTTAATTAGTTAGTTTAATTTCGTTAGTTTAGCTAATTGTGCGATACATTGAGCATGTAGTGCTGTAAATAAATTAAAAAATAATATACGAAGACTAATTTGTTTATTTTAAATTAAGTTCAAATGTATTTATTCGTTTGCGTTGGGTAGGTAAGCTGTGCAAATAATGAAAATCAAAAAATCGTGAAATAGCGGAATTTCGGTCGTTTACCAAAAAAAATAATAAGTCGGCCATTTGTCATCAGATTTTGTTAAGTAAGGGCTTATTTTCTTTGGAAAAGTGTCAGCTATACGTAAAAAAATTAAAATCGCTGTTAACATCGCGTTTTACATTTTATATGAATTTTTATATGAATTTTTCAGCCACATTTTTACTAAAAAAACGCAGTTTTTTAACCTTTTTAAGCCGCCAACATCAAAACTACTAACCCGATTTGAAAATTTTCTGAGAATAAGTTGTAGACGGCTCAATTGTCTTTTATTTGAGTAGTAGTAGGATAAAATAGGTCAAAGAAGACTAAAGATATGCTCAAAATAGTAAGTGTACCTCCAAAAATTAAAAAAAAAAAATTAAAAAATTTGTATCTCGCAAACCAATCGACAGAAAAATTTTTAAAATTCATTTTCGTGTTCAGTAGGTCCAAATCCATGAGAAAAAGTATGCTAGAACCAAATAACAAAATGGCTGTTGCCTAGTGTAAGCTAGCACGCTACCAACTAGCCTACCGGGGCGATCAAATTAGATATTTTATTAATAAAATTAATAATATTTTATTAATAAAATAAATAATATTTTATTAATAAAATTTAAAAAAAATCGTGCAAAGACTGCACAAAATCATCCACAAGTTCCGTAAAATCTTTATCAGGCTCCACAAAATCTCTAGAGTTGCAACTTTCACTAAAAATTGTTGCCTCTTTCTTGTTATTTTTATTTTGCTTATTATATATTTTGTTCAAATATGTATATTAAAAGAAGAAAAAAGGAGAATATAAATAACACATAAATAGTAAGTAAATTTCATCTAAACTCAATAATAAAAAATCAACTGTATGTTAGCATAAATAGCTTTTTCCGTTGATTTGTGGGTTAACTAGAGATATTTATAATTGACATTTCGGCACGAAGAATGTTGATGAAAGTCGTAGCGGACCAGAAAATGCATTCCATTCAGCTTGTGTCTAATAAATTTTTCTCTGTATTCTCCATGACTACTAAATAAAAATAAGAAAAATTTTTCATTCGAAGAAAAAAAAATGCTATGATCTCGAACCAGACTAAAAATACATTTTTATACTTATTGTATATTTTCTTTTAAAACAATAAGGGTTTTCACTCTTGGTAGTAAAGTACCCTTGTATATCATGTAAAGGTTGTAGATATATTAAAAGTACTACCATTTACTACACCACAACAACAAAATTTATAGAACTAAAATTTACTAGGCTGTGGTTAAAATACAAGACAAAAAGGTATAGTAAATATATGTTGTACATTTACAAGACAAAAACAGCTGATCGTTTAGCCGCCAAAATAAAGTTGAATAATGAATCAAAATAATGAAAAATCCAACTTAAAACAAAAGCGTAATAAAAGATGGACCGATAGTGAAATTCAGCAGCTATTGGTTTTCATTATTACAAGTAATACCGTATCTTCAAACCCAGAATCTCTGCAAATTCTATTTGGTTAATTGCATTTTGCTCTAAAAAATTTATAATTTTATCTTTTTCCGTAATTATGGGCATTTTTGTTAACTTCAAATTCTTTTTGATATTTTAAGTTTTTAAATTATGAAAAACAAAACAACGACCAGCTGATTCATTAATTTACAATAGCTGTGTTTATGCGGGAAGTAAATACACGAAAAAGTCGTTCACGCTTTGTAGTATAAAATCGTTGTAAATATACAAGGGTTGCAAATATAACACCAAGAGTGAAAACGGCGAATATAATTCGTGATTCCAATTGAATTACTTTTTTTAATTAAAAATCTGAGATTCCAACACCACATAAAGTATTAACTGGAATCTCGAACATTTCAGAATTATATTATAAATACATATCTTGTGAAATAAAAATATATTAGAAGATATGTATTTAAAATTGAAAATACGTAATTAACAACTTAATGTATTGTTATATGTATTACCTATTCATATACTTTCACGTTTTTTTTTTAAGTGTACTGATATTTTTTTAATAAAATATTTAATTTGTTGTTAAGTGCTGTCTCAACAATACGGACCTACAATCGGATCGGAACATACTCGCGTGTGCTTATAGCACCCGGTAGAACTAAAAATTTCGCAGAACTTGCGTGATGCCTTACGGTATCACTGGCTGGGAATGGGTTAATATTGAGGGTTTACTAACGCAACCTCTTATATCAATAAAGTATTAGTTATTTTAGGAAACAAAAAAAAACTTGTGATATTATTTAGTAATTTTTTTAATTTAAAAAGTAAGGATGAATTCTAAATTTAAAAAAATTGTTTAAAAAATGCCACAAGTTTATTTAAAACGTTTCTATTCTAAATTTTGTCTAACTTGAAACACAGCTATAGAGTTGGAACATTGCTGAGTATTTGGGTATTGAATGCTCAATACTTCCAGAGTTGTATTTTTGTGTAAATAAGCGTAATTTGGTCTAACAAATATTATGAAAATACAACCCTGTTTTAGTATAAATGTTAAAAGTTTTGAGCAGTATCGAATCAATACTTAATACTACTGAGCAGTATCGAGTTTTAACCCATTAAGGCCCAGTGATGCGAAAACGCATCGCATTTTGTAGGAAACCTCTAGAAAAAACGGCTAGGACTATAGCGATTATCAACATGTTTCCAAAAACTTAAGATTTTATACTACAATACTGCTCATAGGCGCCAGTTTGTAACTCGAGTGTATCTTGGAGAAAAAATTATGGGAAAATGTTGCCATTGCGATTTTTTTTTTTCGATTTCGTAAAATTTCTGCAACTTCTGAAAAAATTTTCCAAATATCAAAACTACTTATGAATCATAAGTTGAGTTGCTTCTGTCGTCATTTAAGGTTAGTTCCAATGCACCCATGTGTTTGAGATCTTATTCACATGTCTTCAAAGAGAGTGAAGGCCCAGTGATGCGTTTTCGCATCACCCCCCCCCTGGCTCTCCTGCGCACCTGGAAGTTTAAGGAAAAATTTTTTTTTTCTTAATTAGACCATGGGGACTTCAGATATAATATCTATTTTTGTCTATCGAGTCTCTTAATATGGTCGGGCCTTAATGGGTTAAAAAGTATTTGTTTAGTATCAGATGTATTTCAATATGTATTATTGTAATATTATTTTTAATTCCTAATGGTATTTCTATGAAGTGTAGCTAGTGTTGCATTTTATGGTAATATTTATTATTAGTTACATGAAAGCCCAGGGATGCGAAAGCTGGTACAATTGTACCATTTTTGGTACGATTTGGGTCTTAAAAGTACGATTATACTCCCATAGTTTATTTTGTACAATTTCCAAATTTTCCAAGTTTATCTATATCTTTTTTTCTTGGAAAATCATTTTTGCTGTCACATCTTTGTTAATATCTTCTATATTAGAGCCAATTTAGACGACGACTTTTTTGCATATGATTATTGCCTGCAATTTTTGATTGTTATCGAATGGAATAGAGAAGCAAGCAGGGTAACAAAAAAGGCACAGTTTTCGTTTCTCGTGCATGTTTCTGTTATCTCTCTTTCACACTCATATGTACTCTTATTTTGTTGCTTAATTCACATTTAGTTTTTGTGTTATTTAAGTCGCCGTATAAATAGACATAACTTTGGAAGCAACTTTGAAAAAGGAATTATGAAAATTGCACGCAATCAATTGCATCGTATAAATTGTCAACAGTTTCCAGTCTAGTCCAAACGAAAGATTTGTTGCATTCATCGAATTCTTGTTGCTATAATTTTAAAATAACAAATAGTTTGTTACCTACTTAAATATGATATTGATCTTATTGATTTGTGTACCTTATTTTACATATTTTTATTATATACTTTTAATGTACAACTGAATTTTCTGTACAGATTTTTTGTTATATTTATTAAAAATAAAAATATTAAAAAAAAATTCTATAGTTGGTGTTTTTTTATACTAAAAAAATGGTACAATTGAGTTCAAAAAAGTACAATTTGGTAATGACTTTGTAAAAAATTTAAATTCTCATTTCGCATCTCTATGAAAGCCTGTCTGCTAGATAAACTACATATCAATAAAGAGAGTAAGCTCAGTGACTGTAGAAATCTGAAAGTCCATACCACACGTTTTCGCGTCAACGCTTTGTACGCATATACGCTTTATACGCTTTACTGAAATTCAAGTTACATACGACGCTTTTTACGCTTTTGTTTTGATCAGCTGTAGTGTAAATTTGTTGAATAAAATAAATTTAAAGTAAAGGACTTCGTGTTTTTTTAGAGTTTAATTAGTTTTTCCTCCATTGTGTAGGTTTTAAAATAAAAATAACCTATCAAAATCAGCTGATCTGTTCGTACGCTTCTTATGACGCTTACAAAAGTAGAAAGTACGCTACGCTTTGTTACTCTGTAACTTGCAGCATACAATTACACTGATTCTACTTTTTTGACAACCGCGTAGGACGCAAAGAAGCGCAGTATGCGTGGTATGGACTTTCAGCTGAAGTCCGTTTTGCCAGTCGTCGTCGAGTAGTAGCAGCAGCAGGTAGCCATATTTTTTGTTAAATAAATTATACATTAAATTAAAAACGAACCGTGATTTTTTACTGTCCGTAAAATAACGTGACAACATTTTGGTACCCAAACCCGGGAATACGATCCTAATTTGATTTAAAAATTAATAAAAAATAGAATATAAATTCCAAAGGCTATTATAACCAATCTGTGTAGTGCTTTATCTATAGAACAGACCTACTTAGTGAGACAAATATATAAATTGACATAAGCTTTTAGTCAACACCAGAGACAATTCCTTGCTTATCGAAGCAAAGACTCCAACCCTGATCAGAGCTTTTGCGAGTTTCAGTAGTTACTAAACTGCAAATATTAAAAAAGCAGTGGTTTTGAAACTTCAGAAATAAATAATAAGAATCCAAACAAACAAAACAATGATAAGCTAATTGTCAAATAATAAGAGGACAATAATTTTATTTGTAACCATTGAAAATGTTAACTCAATTTTGGATAAATAAAATAATAAGAAGTGTTTGCTGTGAAATTTATTTATAATAATGAATATTTTGTAAAATATGGCTGAAGATGATGTGATTAGTGATGCGGAACAAGAGGGTGGTGCAAAATCATTGCAAAAAACGATTGAGATGAAATCGTTAAGAACTAGCACCAAGTCTAATATCACCCGGATAAAAACTCTTAACAACAAAAAAGCTACGAGCCTATCAGTGGAAGAGCTAAATTGTAGAATGGGCATATTGGAATCGTACTTCAAGCAGTTTATGAGCATGCAGGCGAATATTTATAAAATCTCTCAGCATCCTGAAGCGGCCACTAGCGATTCAATTATTGCTGAAATTGAAGATATTTATGTATCAACAAAATCTAAAATAATGTCGTTGATATCAATGAGACGGCCATCAGCTGCAGACGTTAGTGTAATGAATACGACGGCATCATTTGCAGCACCTAGAGTTCGTCGGGAGGTGAAATTACCGAAGTTCGAAGGGAAGTATAGTAAATTTCCTAAATTTACTACGCTTTTTAATAAATTAATTTACCAGGAAACTTTTTTAATTTACCAGAAACTTTTTGCAACTGTGAAAGGTTTTTAATACTTAAAGAGCATTTAGGCTCCAGGCCGCTGGCGACAATTGATGGCTTTGACGTCACCAATGAAAATTATCCCAAGGCGCTTGAGCGATTGAAAAAATGTTTCGATAAAAAGGCGTTGATGTTCGAGGAACATGTGACGGCCTTTTTTACAGTTCCAAGATCAACAAAATCATCGGCAGCTCATTTAAGAAATGTGGTTAATTCGGTTAACGCACATTTGAGTGCGATGCTTTCACTAGGTGACTACAAAGATATTGCGAATGTCATGTTAGTCCATATAGTGATGGAAAGAGTGGATGAAGATTCGCAGATCAAATGGGAAGAGTCAGTCGATTATAGCAAGCTGTCAACATTGGATCAGTGTTCGGCAATTTTAACAACGCGTTGCGAAAATCTTGAAGCCCGTGAATATAAGGTGGATCAAGTGGGCTCGACAGCAACAAACTTTCAAAAAGTTTACAAAAACAAACGCCATAACCCAACGTCACTTGAGATTTTGAAATCTTCATGTTCGATCTGTAATGGTAGTGGCCACGATCTGCCAATTAAAGAACGCTGTAACGCTGCACGTCGAGCAAAGGTGTGTTTTAGATGTCTTAAAAAAGGGCATTTATACAAAGATTGTTCTGAGGCCAAATGCACAATATATGATTACCCTCACCATCAGAATCCTCTGCTGAAATGACGGCACCAATCTCAAATGATTTGCCATCAACTTCGGCACAAGCAGGTGCTTGAGCATCAGTGATGAATCTGATGGCAAAACCTGAAGTTATTCTGGCATCGGCTATAGTTTTGGTGAAGGACAATTGCGGCAAATACCATCGTGCTCGTGCTATATTAGATTCATGTTCTCAATTCAACTTAATGTGTGAGAATCTTGCTCAAAAGTTGCTACTTAAAACGCAAAAGTGGACCACAATTAAATCAAGATTAATCGAATACGAAGCTGCACTAGAATTCCATGTTTTACCAAAAATTACGGAATCGAAACCTGATCGTTATTTCGATGTTTCTGACTGGAATTTGCCATTGGCTGATCCAATGTTTAATAAGCTGGCAAGAGTAGATATCCTGATTGGAGGTGAAATTTTCTTCGATTTGCTGTGAGTTGATTGTATTCGTCTGGAAGGTTCGTTGGCTAAACTTCAAAAAACTGTTGAATGGATTGCAGTTGGAAAAGTGCAAGTTTTTTTATCGCCGATGCATAAAGTTTTAATGATCAAAGGCATGATGATGATTACTTGAAATCTTTGGTTGAAAAATTTTGGGAAATGGAGCAGATTTCTCCATGAAGAAGAGGAAAAATGCGAACAAATTTTCCTAGCAACAATTCGTAGAGACGCTTCTGGCCGTTTCATTACAAAAATTGCATTTAGATCAGCTGTGAATGAGCTAGGTGGTTCATATAATGCTGCTGAACGACAGTTGCTGTCGCTGGAAAGAAGGCTTAGTAGAGATCCCTTAACAAGAGAAGCTTACAACGCATTTATGAATGATACCTATCCCTTGGTCACATGACGTATTTACTTCCGTCATGTGACCAAGGGATAAGTTGGTATGCATAAAATCAGATATTTTACGCCTCATCAGTGTGTGCTACGACCAGAATCAACGAATGCGAAACTTCGAGTTGTATTTGACTGCAGTTGTAATGATGTCATGATGAAAGGACCGCTGGTACAAGAATACTTATTGGCAATTATTTTGCGATTTAGATGTTACAAGTACGCAATTACAGCAGACTTCATGGGTCACCAATGAAGATTCATATTATCAAGGGGTTTTATGGAGGTCTACCCCTGAAGAAAAGTTGAAAGCATATCGTTTGCGAACCATAACTTATGGCACAGCAGCTGCTCCTTATTTAGCCACTAGGTGCCTGAAAAATTTGGGAAAGATTCAGCCAAATTTTTTCCAATTGGTTCAAAAAGATTTTATCTGATTTTTATATGGATGATTTGATCAGTGGATCAAATGATGAAAATGAAATTTTTGAAATTTATAAACAAGTTTCAACAATGTTGAATACCGCGAAATTTTCGTACCTGCAGCTGATAGAGAGAAGACTCTGAGGTTGAATGATGAAGAGAACAAAAAAACTCTTGGTATCATATGGGCTCCAATGGGAGATACGTTTCGGTACGTGTGGCAAAGGTTTGATGGTACTTAATAAGTAACAAAAAGAATAGTTTTGGCTGAGCTATCAAAGTTGTTTGACCTGCTTGGTCTTATTAACCCTTTAATCGTGAAGGCAAAGATTTTTATGCAAGATTTGTGGATCCTGAAGATAAATTGGAATGAATCGCTGCCAGTGAACTTACACAGTCAGTGGACTGAATTCCGAGAGAAATAAAAAAATATTGAAAATATAAGTATTCCCAGATTCGTTTTGTCTAAAAGAAAAAATATTCGAGTTGAAATGCACGGATTTTCCGATGCATCAATAAGCCTACGGATGCTGTATTTATATTCGTACAATAAGCGATGATGATGACGTCACGGTGCATTTGTGGAGTGCTAAATCAAGGGTAGCACCGATAAAATCTCAATCCCTATCAAGTTTAGAATTGTTGGCTGCAGCGTTATTATCTAATCTGGTAGATAAAACTAAGGCAAATTTTCCTATAGCGATTGATAGTATATATTTGTGGACCGATTCTGAAATCGTGCTAGACTGGTTGAACGAGCATCCATCAAACTGCAATACCTTTGTTGCCAATATGGTATCTTTAATTCAAGAGGAAACGAGAATGTGTATCTGGCGTCATGCCCCTCCAAATCTAATCCGGCGGTTATTATATCCAGAGGTTCGTATGTAAATGAATTAACTAATTCCTTTTGCTTTGTAGGCCCTGATTTCTCGAAGAAACCGTGTTGTGAGTGGCCGCCAAATAAGTGTAGGAAAAAAGGTACAAAGGCAGATCTAGAAAGAAGTAGCAGTGGTGCGACCCTGATTGTTAGTTTTCCTCTTGAAGTTACTGCCGATAAAAATGTTAAAGCTTTTATCAAAAATGATGACCCCAAACCAATTTTTGTGAAATGGATTGAAGCGTTTAGCGATTTTGAGAAACTGCAAAGGATATTTGTGCAATTACTCAAATTTAAAAAAGTCTCAAAATCTTTGAATCTTTGGGAGAAATTAGATGAAGCGTTGGTGCGTATAGTCTTCTATATAAAAAATTTTTATTTTCTAGAGGAAATTGCGTTGCTTCTGAAGAAGGGTGAGTTGACGTGAACTAGTAAATATAAAAGCTTCATTCTTTTTATGGAAAACAAATATGGTGTACCAATACATCGTGTTGGTGGGCGACTGGATAATGCAGATTTGCCATATGATTCGAAACATCAAATTCTTCAGCCGAATAATTCAGAAATTGTTGGTAGTTTAATAAGATTTCTTCATTTTAAGTATTGTCATGCTGGCATTCAAGCTTTAATTACTATTTCCAGGCAAAGGTTCTGGATAATACACGTTAGAAGATTGATACGTTCTGTGACTGAAAGTTGCCTACAGTGTTTTAGATGTCACCCAAAACTGAGCACACAGATAATGGGTGATTTACCTCCTCCAAGAGTTGCCATATCGAAGCCATTTAGCGTGACTGGTGTGGATTTTTGTGGTTCTTTTACGACAACATATTAACTACGGGGTTGCCGCATGACGAAAAGCTATATCGCAGTATTTATTTGTTTCGCAATAAAAGCTGTTCATATAGAGTTGGTTTCTGATTTAACTGCTAAAGCCTTTTTGGCTTCTTTGAAGAGGTTTGTTGCCCGGCGTGGGTTATGTACGAAGCTGTTTTGTGATAACACGACAAACTTTGTGGGCACCCGCCGAGAAATGCAAGAGATGAAAGAAAAGTTTTTTGAACAACAAGTACAAAGTAAAATTTCCAAATACTGTGCTGCCAATGCTTTCAAATTCAGAAACATACCGCCTACATCACCTCAATTTGGCGGGTTGTGGTAAGCGGCTGTGAATTCCGCAAAATATCATCTGGCTCGAATTTTTGGCCAATCGCACCTTACTTTTGAAGAACTTGCAACAGTGGTTGCTGAAGTGGAAGCTGTTTTGAATTCTAGGCCTTTAACGGCCATGTCTAATGATCCAAACGATGGAAGTGTTTTGACACCTGCCCATTTTTTGACCGGTGATCCGTTGGTTGGTATTACCGAGCCGACTATAGACAGTAAAGAACTGTCCCAGCTTGATCGGTGGCGGCGTATTTCTGCCATACAACAACATTTCTGGAAGAGGTGGTCGATGGAGTATCTTCATGAACTACAACAAAAGGTCAAATGGCCCAAGAAGCAGAACAACTTAAGTGAATGGGATCTGGTTTTAGTTTGCCAAGATAATTTACCTCCGAAGCAGTGGCTTATAGGTAGAGTTTTCAATGTTATAAAAGATGCTAAAGGTTCAGTGTGAGTAGCCGATGTGAAAACGTAAAATGGAGAGATTCGACGCGCTGTACATAAGTTGGCACCCATCCCCTATAACGGTTGATGTATTCCCGAATCCATTAAGGGCGGCGATATGTTTAGTATCAGATATATTTCAATATGTATTATTGTTTTATTATTTTTACTTCCTAATGGTATTTCTATGAAGTGTAGCTAGTGTTGCATTTAATTGTTATATTTATTATTAGTTATATGAAAGCCTGTCTGCTAGATAAATTACATATCAATAAAGAGAGTAAGCTCAGTGACTGTAGAAGTCCGTTTTGGCAGTCGTCATCCAGTAGTACAAAAAGTATATAATTTTCTATAGAGTATGTTTCTCTCTCACGAACTTTTTAGTACTCTCCTAGAACACGAACATAGTTTGGCGGCAACAAAAGTGAGTTTTGGTCGGCAACTTTTAGTAGTGTTTAGCGGTACTGCCATATAACCAATTTTAACTATTTTTTTTTGCCGGTTTTTGGGATGTTAGAGATTTTTCAGATTATTTCATAAAAAAAATGTTTTTTTATTTTATTCATGTATTTTTTCAAATTTTTCATATAAAAATATAATTGTTCAATATACTATTTATTTTTACTTAAATTAGACATGTCTAATAAAGTAAAAAAATACAACAAAAATTTGCAATTGTGTTAAAAAATAGTTACGAATTCAAACATAACATTGTGACTAGAGTATTCAAAAAACCGGCCTTTTGAAAAAACCGGTTTCGGTTTTTGCAGAAAAAACTAATTTTAAAAAAACCGGTTTCGGTTTTTGCAGAAAAAAATTTTACCCATATTATTTTTAGGCGAATTGTAACCAAATTCTGGCCGGTGCACCTTGAAATTCGAGAAAGCTGAAAATTATGTCACCCTGGTACTACAGGGATTGCATATTTTAAATGTTGTGGTTCTAGCAGGGTTTTTTCATTTTTTTTAAAATTTTTATTCGCACATTTAAAATAAAATTCGGAAAGGAATTTTATTTTGTATTTTTGTATTTTTTTATTCCTTAGCGTATGAAAAAAATTACCTTTTGTTTGTATTATTCGTTCGATGCCGAACGAAAAATATTTTATATTCGCAGTGGCGTGCAAAGGATTTTGTTTCGGGGGTCCAAAATATATTCTCTAAAATTTTTTAAATACCTGGTATTTTCAAAATCTAAAGTTTTTGACCTATTTGAAATATTTAAAACAAAATTTACAGCATTTACATTCAAATAAAATTTTAATTAAAACTTATTTATCACATTGACTAAGATCTAATGTATACATTTAATATTGAAATTAAAAATGAATGCGACGATTTTCCGACATAAAACTGCCAACAATTTTGTCTAGGTCTACCTCTTCACGATATGCAGAGATTCGAGCCAATGCTTCTCTCCGCTTTTAGATAATTTTGATAAAAATCTACTAGTCTACAAAATTTTTTTTTGACGTAACGTCAAAGCCTTCGTACAATATTGTATAAACCCTGTACCACTTTTTCAAGACCAGAAAATCTATTTTCATACTTGAGATTATTTTATATAAATATACATATAATGAATAAGACTGATCTGTAATATTCTGTTGAATAATCTGTTTGTAAATTTGAACAGTATTTTTCTGTCCCTACCCGTCTTGGTAACTCTGGTTCAATACCACACAGCTTTACGATTTCAGTAGTCTCCAAAAATAAACTCCTCATCAGCATTTCTACGCATCGAATTCAACATATCAATAACTACATTGATATGTTCATATGCCTTTATTTTATTAAGCTTTACTGACTAATTAATAATTTTATAGTAAGTAATTTTAATTAGAACATTTATATAAAAATCAGCGTTTTTATTAAAAAAAAAGATAGCAATTGTTGACCAAAAAGTCACATTTTAAATTTAAAAAATAATTTAAAAAAATATCAATTGAAATTAAAAAAAATTAAATGCTTTAAAAAAACCAATGAGTCATTCTAAGGATATCACTGAAAATTTGGACATGGATATTCCATATTCCTGTGAAATCTGTGCTGTTTCGGTCTTTTAAAATTCACTGTGTATCGATGCTAAAAGTTGGATACTTCTAGCGGCTCAAAGTTGGATAAGTACCTCATATTTAAACTACTACGATATAACTTTTTAATCAATTATTTTTACAAATCGTATGTCGTATGAGAGCTTATATCTTCTACTTTTAGATAATTGATGCGAAAATAAGCGGCTTCTTTACAGAAATATTGCAAAAATGCAAACTTGAAATTAACGGCCAATTAACGGATACTGAAGAGCGACAACCGAAAATACTAAGTATTCTATCCTGCTGCCTCTGATGGAATTTTTTCAATTTTTATTTTCTATAATATACTAATAAAAATTTTCATGTTTCTTTGCATTAAAAACCAATTTATAAAAAGAATATGATCTAAAATCCTATTAAACACCATTCATTTAAAAGTGCAAAACGTTATTTTTTCCGATACGCCTTGAACTACGTCAAATTTTGAAAAACAAAAAACAGCACAGATATCATGGAATAGCTACGTCAAAATTTTCACTCAAATCCGAAGACCATATCAAAAACGATTAGATTCTTTAAAAAAAATTTTTAATGGCTCCGAATGTATTTTATAAAGCATCAATCGAAATTAAAAATTAAATATTTGTTGAACTTCAATAATTTTAAATTGCGTTTGGTATTTTTTGATTGAAATCGACCTCTTTCACGTATAAATTTAGAATTTTTGAATTTTATTTGTAATTTTTTGAATTTAAATTGTGTTCTTTTATTTCGAATTTTTTTTTTAATTTCAATTACTATTTTTGGTAAATTTTGTCTACATTTATGGGTTATTTTGTTTTATATAAAAAACAGTTTTTTAAATCTCTATATTACTACTTGTAAAGAAACCGACTATCCCTACTTACCTGGCTTTTTAATTTTTGTAAACAAATATAATTTGAACATTTGGGGCAGCCTTTGTGCGAAAGTTATTTTCATATATGGACTTCGCCGGAACACTAAATTTCTAACAAGTACATAACTTATTTGTTACCTTTAATTGTTTTTAATATTTTTACGACTTTACCCTTTAAAATCGTTGATTTATTTTTTTTAAATAAATCTTGATATTTTCTTATTTCAAATAAAAAACACCGTTGAAATTCTTTTATATCTACTCTTTATTTAAATACAAACTTAAAATGATTACACGCGAGACTTTATTTACACTCTATTAAGTTTACACTTCCAAAAAATACACGATTTAAATAATCGTCAATGCTTATCCTTTGCGTTTTATTATCAACTGAACTGCCATGCAACCTTTTTATATGTGCGGGTTAAAATAACTAAAATATGGCAGCACTGTCCGGAAGCTGCATACTGGCAACTTTGAGATGGTTCTTTGGAGTTTGACAAAAGAAACATTAGTTATGATGAAGGGTTGCCGTTTGACTGCTTTTTATTTCAGGGCAAACATATGGGGATTTGTGTTTCTACGTGTAAATGGAAATTGATGAATCGAATTTCTGTAACAATATTTTATCAAATTACAAACACAAAAATTTCAAATATTTTTGTTTACATTTAAAAGAGAAAAGCCAAGAATTCCCAAGACTTGGCAGCATTTTGATAAATTCTTCCTTTTTAACTACTATAACTACTTACAATATCTATATAAGTTAAGTTGTTATTTAAATATTTGCAATAATAATTACATATGTTTGATATAAAAATAAACTCATAATTCTGGAATTTTGGTGATTCTAGTTATGTGATATTTGAATCCCAGATTTTTTATTAACAAAAAAAGAAATACAATTAAAACCACGAATTTTATTGTGTAAAAAGAAGATATACAAATTAAATAATTCTATTTTTGTAGCTAAATAAATTCTAAACTAAATACAAATTGACAAAACGTTTTAAAATTTCTTTGAAAAATATTTAGACAATATTTAAAATTTCATAGAATTTTGGAAACCTGAATTTAGTTAAGATTTTATTTAGTCAGCTCACACCCACATAAAATACAATATTTAAAAACATTAAACTACATATTTTTTTACTAACGTTTTTATTATTTTGTTGTTTTGCTGATTCTTTAACCCAATACCAGTAATAGCAGATAAGGGTAGTCGACGTGTAAATCAACCTTTAATTACTAAGTTTTTAGAAAAGTTCGAAAATTTTTTTCTCATTTCTGCCCGAATTTCAGCAGATTTCCCTGAAATCTGTTAAAAAAATCAATTGGTCTTGCAAGGAAAATCAATTGGAAACAAAAAATACAAGATATTTTCTATATATGTTATGTATACTAAGCATAGTGAAAAAAATCGTATTTTGGAAAAAATTTCGCCACTGTATATTGGTAAAATAATAAAATAAAATCGAGGAAGAACGAATTTAAAAGAAAAATTTTGGTATGTAAGTATGGATGTGTGTAGATTTGAATTTATATGCCAGTGTTATCAGTTTAGGGGATTTATTCATAAATTGGTGATTTTATTTCTTGAATGGAGATAAAAGTTTCCGTTTGGGATCCGGGGATTTGTTGGGGATGACAGCAAAATTCAAGGGGATTTTTGTGAATAAAATTATAACAATATTTTTAATACTTTTTGTGTCTTAATTTTTATAATTTTTTCAACCTTTGTTAATATTTTGTAATTGGTGGTAACAGTAATTTTCCAACTCTAAAATGTACATACTGTTGTCACGTTATTTTACGGACAGTAAAAAATCACGGTTTGTTTTTAATTTAATGTATAATTTATTTAACAAAAAATGTGGCTGCCTGCTGCTGCTACTACTCAAAAAGTATATAATTTTCTATAGAGTATTTTTCCCGCTCTACCAGAAATTCAACATGGTACAGAGTTCAGCGGCAACATTTTTAAATGAGAGGGCAACATTTTCAAAGTTCACTCACCAAAAAAAGTCTGTAATGGCAACTGAAAATTTTGCTGTTATTACGGGAAATTCTGCTAACTTGAGCCCAGCGGTATTTTTTGCTAATCTTAGCAACACATGTCTGCTGAGATGTAGTACAATGAAATTAGTAGAAAAATTAGTAGCCGCTACTAAATTTTAATAGACTTTTTATAAAGTGGAATTTAAAATCTGTTTGCTAAAATCAGCAAAAAAAAAATACTAAATACTTTTAATATTGGTACAAAGTTTTAGATTTATTTTTTTTATCGAGCATCAAAAATTTTGATTATATTTTTTAAAAAATATTTTATACAAAATGAAAAAAAAATCAAAGGCTTAAAAATCTTAAAAGTTGTTAAAACATAAACGAATTTATCATTTTGTTTTAATTTGGTAATTTCTTTTTTGAAAAATATTTTAGTCAATTTTTTTTTACTTTTAAGGTTAAATTTAATTGTTTTTAGGGCTGATTTTTAGAACTAAAAAACCCTTTTTAGTGCTATTTTAAGTGGATTTCCTCTTTTTAGACATGAGTCGGTATCTTTGCTTCCGATCCCTTTTTTTAATCCTATGTAACATTTTAGGGCAATTTAAGTTTGTATGTATAAGTTTTAATTATTAGAAATAACATTTCCTTCAATATCGACTTTTTTAAAATTAGTAATTTTTTTTTGCTAATTTTAGCAAATCGGTTTTCAAAAATTTGTAAAATGATTTCTGAAATTAGCAACGAAAATTTGTAAATATTCTGTAAAAATTCTGTAATTTGTAAAATGTAAATAGCAAAAAGATTTGCTAAATAATATTTTTTTACTAAAAATCAGTACGAAAATAGTGAAGAGGGACTGAAAACCATTTACAAATTTTTCTACTAACTTTTTTTTCTGGGTGTTGCTAAAGTGTTGAAAAATATTAAATTTGGTGTATGCAGTGCTGCCACATAAACAGTGTAATTTTTTATCCCAGTTTTTGGGATTCTTAACTGTTTACCAGTTTTTTTTTATGAAAACAATTTTTTTTTTCAAATTATTGCATTTTTTATAGGTTTTTAGTTATATGTTGCAACAATTAATAGCATATTTATTCTCTTTATTATATATTTTTACCATAGAAATGTGAAATAATGGATATAAATAGACATAGTTGGTCAATGTGTGTGTACACACTTTAATACTTTTCATGTCACAATTAGAGTATTCAAAAACCGAAACCGAAAACCGGTCAACCGGTTTTTTTATTTTTAAAAACCGATTGGTTTCGAATATTTTGTAAATTCGAAGAAAACCGGTCTTTTTTGTTCGGTTAACCGGTTTTTTTTATTTACATCACCAACTGGTTTACTTGGTCTCTTTTATTTTTTCCGCACACATAATCGTTTATTTGGTTATGAAGATAAGTCTGATAGATTCCGACGAAGACTTAACTTTGTATATTCCAAATTTAAATAGTTTAATTTCTGATCTAATAACACAATAAACAGTATTCAAAATCCTAAAAAAGAGACTACAAAATCTTCATTATTATATGATGATTTCATACTATACCTTGATAAATGCGACAAAAGAACTGAAAAGTTGGAAAATTTATATAACTATTTTATGACTATTTGTCCAACATCTACTATTAGTGAAAGAGTATTTTTCACTTCTCGCTTTATCAAAAGCAAACAAAAAAATCGTCTTAAAACGAAACATTTAAATTGCATATTATTTTAGAAGTGAAAAATATATTTTTATTTTACATATTTAAAATGTTATTTTAAAAAAACTTAGTTAATACCAAAAGTTTTAAACGTTTAAATTACTAACGAAACCTAATTTTACCCAATTTACAAACTTAATGATCTCTATTCATTTGATATGAATATAGTTTAATAATATTAATTTTTAAGATATTATATTAAAAAATATTAAAACCAATAAATAAAATGCTGAAATGAAATACAACACAAATATATTATAAAATATTTTTTTTTTTTCAAAGAATGTATTTTTTTATTTTTATTTCTAAAAAATTTCTTTTTTATTTTTGTTTGTATTAAACCAATAAACAAATTATATAAGCTTTTTATTCAAATTAAAAAAAAAAACCGAAAAAACCGGTTTCGGTTTTTGCAGAAAAACTGAAGAAAAATGAAGATTTTGTAGTCTCTTTTTTAGGATTTTGAATACTGTTTATTGTGTTATTAGATCAGAAATTAAACTATTTAAATTTGGAATATCCAAAGTTAAGTCTTCGTCGGAATCTATCAGACTTATCTTCATAACCAAACAAACGATTATGTGTGCGGAAAAAATAAAAGAGACCAAGTAAACCAGTTGGTGATGTAAATAAAAAAAACCGGTTAACCGAACAAAAAAGACCGGTTTTCTTCGAATTTACAAAATATTCGAAACCAATCGGTTTCTAAAAATAAAAAAACCGGTTGACCGGTTTTCGGTTTCGGTTTTTGAATACTCTAATTGTGACATGAAAAGTATTAAAGTGTGTACACACACATTGACCAACTATGTCTATTTATATCCATAATTTCACATTTCTATGGTAAAAATATATAATAAAGAGAATAAATATGCTATTAATTGTTGCAACATATAACTAAAAACCTATAAAAAATGCAATAATTTGAAAAAAAAAATTGTTTTCATAAAAAAACTGGTAAACAGTTAAGAATCCCAAAAACTGGGATAAAAAATTACACTGTTTATGTGGCAGCACTGCATACACCAAATTTAATATTTTTCAACACTTTAGCAACACCCAGAAAAAAAAGTTAGTAGAAAAATTTGTAAATGGTTTTCAATCCCTCTTCACTATTTTCGTACTGATTTTTAGTAAAAAAATATTATTTAGCAAATCTTTTTGCTAATTACATATTACAAATTACAGAATTTTTACAGAATATTTACAAATTTTCGTTGCTAATTTTAGAAATCATTTTACAAATTTTTGAAAACCAATTTGCTAAAATTAGCAAAAAAAATTACTAATTTTAAAAAAGTCGATATTGAAGGAAATGTTATTTCTAATAATTAAAACTTATACATACAAACTTAAATTGCCCTAAAATGTTACATAGGATTAAAAAAGGGATCGGAAGCAAAGATACCGACTCATGTCTAAAAAGAGGAAATCCACTTAAAATAGCACTAAAAAGGGTTTTTTAGTTCTAAAAATCAGCCCTAAAAACAATTAAATTTAACCTTAAAAGTAAAAAAAAATTGACTAAAATATTTTTCAAAACAGAAATTACCAAATTAAAACAAAATGATAAATTCGTTTATGTTTTAACAACTTTTAAGATTTTTAAGCCTTTGATTTTTTTTTTCATTTTGTATAAAATATTTTTTAAAAAATATAATCAAAATTTTTGATGCTCGATAAAAAAAATAAATCTAAAACTTTGTACCAATATTAAAAGTATTTAGTATTTTTTTTTTGCTGATTTTAGCAAACAGATTTTAAATTCCACTTTATAAAAAGTCTATTAAAATTTAGTAGCGGCTACTAATTTTTCTACTAATTTCATTGTACTACATCTCAGCAGACATGTGTTGCTAAGATTAGCAAAAAATACCGCTGGGCTCAAGTTAGCAGAATTTCCCGTAATAACAGCAAAATTTTCAGTTGCCATTACAGACTTTTTTTGGTGAGTGAACTTTGAAAATGTTGCCCTCTCATTTAAAAATGTTGCCGCTGAACTCTGTACCATGTTGAATTTCTGGTAGAGCGGGAAAAATACTCTATAGAAAATTATATACTTTTTGAGTAGTAGCAGCAGCAGGCAGCCACATTTTTTGTTAAATAAATTATACATTAAATTAAAAACAAACCGTGATTTTTTACTGTCCGTAAAATAACGTGACAACAGTATGTACATTTTAGAGTTGGAAAATTACTGTTACCACCAATTACAAAATATTAACAAAGGTTGAAAAAATTATAAAAATTAAGACACAAAAAGTATTAAAAATATTGTTATAATTTTATTCACAAAAATCCCCTTGAATTTTGCTGTCATCCCCAACAAATCCCCGGATCCCAAACGGAAACTTTTATCTCCATTCAAGAAATAAAATCACCAATTTATGAATAAATCCCCTAAACTGATAACACTGGCATATAAATTCAAATCTACACACATCCATACTTACATACCAAAATTTTTCTTTTAAATTCGTTCTTCCTCGATTTTATTTTATTATTTTACCAATATACAGTGGCGAAATTTTTTCCAAAATACGATTTTTTTCACTATGCTTAGTATACATAACATATATAGAAAATATCTCGTATTTTTTGTTTCCAATTGATTTTCCTTGCAAGACCAATTGATTTTTTTAACAGATTTCAGGGAAATCTGCTGAAATTCGGGCAGAAATGAGAAAAATTTTTTCGAACTTTTCTAAAAACTTAGTAATTAAAGGTTGATTTACACGTCGACTACCCTTATCTGCTATTACTGGTATTGGGTTAAAGAATCAGCAAAACAACAAAATAATAAAAACGTTAGTAAAAAAATATGTAGTTTAATGTTTTTAAATATTGTATTTTATGTGGGTGTGAGCTGACTAAATAAAATCTTAACTAAATTCAGGTTTCCAAAATTCTATGAAATTTAAAATATTGTCTAAATATTTTTCAAAGAAATTTTAAAACGTTTTGTCAATTTGTATTTAGTTTAGAATTTATTTAGCTACAAAAATAGAATTATTTAATTTGTATATCTTCTTTTTACACAATAAAATTCGTGGTTTTAATTGTATTTCTTTTTTTGTTAATAAAAAATCTGAGATTCAAATATCACATAACTAGAATCACCAAAACTCCAGAATTATGAGTTTATTTTTATATCAAACATATGTAATTATTATTGCAAATATTTAAATAACAACTTAACTTATATAGATATTGTAAGTAGTTATAGTAGTTAAAAAGGAAGAATTTATCAAAATGCTGCCAAGTCTTGGGAATTCTTGGCTTTTCTCTTTTAAATGTAAACAAAAATATTTGAAGTTTTTGTGTTTGTAATTTGATAAAATATTGTTACAGAAATTCGATTCATCAAAATTTGATGTAGTTCAAGGCGTATCGGAAAAAATAACGTTTTGCACTTTTAAATGAATGGTGTTTAATAGGATTTTAGATCATATTCTTTTTATAAATTGGTTTTTAATGCAAAGAAACATGAAAATTTTTATTAGTATATTATAGAAAATAAAAATTGAAAAAATTCCATCAGAGGCAGCAGGATAGAATACTTAGTATTTTCGGTTGTCGCTCTTCAGTATCCGTTAATTGGCCGTTAATTTCAAGTTTGCATTTTTGCAATATATCTGTAAAGAAGCCGCTTATTTTCGCATCAATTATCTAAAAGTAGAAGATCTAAGCTCTCATACGACATACGATTTGTAAAAATAATTGATTAAAAAGTTATATCGTAGTAGTTTAAATATGAGGTACTTATCCAACTTTGAGCCGCTAGAAGTATCCAACTTTTAGCATCGATACACAGTGAATTTTAAAAGATCGAAACAGCACAGATTACACAGGAATATGGAATATCCATGTCCAAATTTTCAGTGATATCCTTAGAATGACTCATTGGTTTTTTTAAAGCATTTAATTTTTTTTAATTTCAATTGATATTTTTTTAAATTATTTTTTAAATTTAAAATGTGACTTTTTGGTCAACAATTGCTATCTTTTTTTTTAATAAAAACGCTGATTTTTATATAAATGTTCTAATTAAAATTACTTACTATAAAATTATTAATTAGTCAGTAAAGCTTAATAAAATAAAGGCATATGAACATATCAATGTAGTTATTGATATGTTGAATTCGATGCGTAGAAATGCTGATGAGGAGTTTATTTTTGGAGACTACTGAAATCGTAAAGCTGTGTGGTATTGAACCAGAGTTACCAAGACGGGTAGGGACAGAAAAATACTTTACAAACAGATTATCCAACAGAATATTACAGATCAGTCTTATTCATTATATGTATATTTATATAAAATAATCTCAAGTATGAAAATAGATTTTCTGGTCTTGAAAAAGTGGTACAGGGTTTATACAATATTGTACGAAGGCTTTGACGTTACGTCAAAAAAAAATTTTGTAGACTAGTAGATTTTTATCAAAATTATCTAAAAGCGGAGAGAAGCATTGGCTCGAATCTCTGCATATCGTGAAGAGGTAGACCTAGACAAAATTGTTGGCAGTTTTATGTCGGAAAATCGTCGCATTCATTTTTAATTTCAATATTAAATGTATACATTAGATCTTAGTCAATGTGATATTTAAGTTTTAATTAAAATTTTATTTGAATGTAAATGCTGTAAATTTTGTTTTAAATATTTCAAATAGGTCAAAAACTTTAGATTTTGAAAATACCAGGTATTTAAAAAATTTTAGAGAATATATTTTGGACCCCCGAAACAAAATCCTTTGCACGCCACTGCGAATATAAAATATTTTTCGTTCGGCATCGAACGAATAATACAAACAAAAGGTAATTTTTTTCATACGCTAAGGAATAAAAAAATACAAAAATACAAAATAAAATTCCTTTCCGAATTTTATTTTAAATGTGCGAATAAAAATTTTAAAAAGAATGAAAAAACCCTGCTAGAACCACAACATTTAAAATATGCAATCCCTGTAGTACCAGGGTGACATAATTTTCAGCTTTCTCGAATTTCAAGGTGCACCGGCCAGAATTTGGTTACAATTCGCCTAAAAATTATATGGGTAAAATTTGAGCCAAATGTAACACGAGGCGCATTGTAGTCAAAAGTCAACCCTATGCAAATTTTCCATTTTATACGTAAATGTATAAAATTTTATCCGTACGCTTTATGAAAATTCTAAATTAATTTTAGAAATATGTGTTATTATACAAAAATTTAAAAATTAAATTCAGAGGTGATTTTTTGGTTACATTAAATATACACTTTAAGTATTAAATTAAAAAAAAAATATTTGTAAAAAAAATTAAAAATCGTTTTCTAATTTATTTAAAGTTGAATATACTGACTTTAAACAATGTATTCTATTTACCAAATCGAACGTGACTTATGTCTCAATAAGGATCAAAGGTAAATTATTACACTCATAAAAAATGTTGTAAAACAAATTCTAAATATTTATTTTCAGTTTTTTAAATTAACAGTTTGAAAAACTTGGTTTTGTAAGATTATAAAGGCGTTATCTGTTAGTAAAAAAGCACACAAATGTTTAATAAAAAATATTGGGTCCTTTTCAAAAAATAAAATATTTTTTTCCAAAAATATATACTTTGTTATGGAATTCATTGGAAATTTGTTTAAAAAAATATATTCAGATATAAAAGACAAACCCAATAATTTCATCATATTTGAGAAAAGTTTCGTTATAGAATTATTTAAAATGTTTGGAGATCTGTTGGTTTAGATTTTAAAATTTGAATAACAAAAATCAAGGCATACTAGATTTGAAAAACATTTTAAACATGCTTTTACTTTTCTAAAATTATTAAAAGCTTCAGTCGTTTACGCAAACTTGAAGAGCGTACTCAATTTTAGTGAATTTTCAAAGATTTTCAATGAAGAGAGCATGAGAAGATAATTTGTATTTTTATTAACTAAAAACATTTAGTCTCATTTGAGCTTTCATGTGCGCAGTTTGTGTAGTCGCTTGCTGCTTTTATTCAGAGTTGCCATTTTTATCTTATATTATTTTTAAGACCAGGTTGTGTAGTCGCATGTACTAGACAACACTGAAAATGTTAAATGTAGAATGGGAGAATGCATTTTTATTTGCCGAAAATTACTTCGGTAAAGCTGAGTGCTTATTATGCCAACGCATTCATTTATTTTTTTTTGTTTTAATGCTTGTCCTTTTTATAATTATGAATTATATATACTCATATATTAAAAGCTTCTGTTTGAATTCTTTTGAAAACTAGTTTAGTTTCAGCGTTTTCTATTTTTTTAAAACTTAAAATATTGCTAGAAGAAATTTCTACACCTAGAAATTTCTTCACACAAATTTTAACAGCTGGAAAAATCTAGTGTCGTAATAAACTGGAAATAACTAGAATACCTGACTACTCATATAAATACTGGTACTCGGTGACGCAGTAGTCCAGTTCATAAGTAAAACGCAAAGTGTGAATAACTAAAATGTGGCTAACGTTTAGTTTATCTAAATCATGTAAATAAAGTGTGCTATTAAAGTGTATTTCTGTAATTTCAAACAGTGTTTATTATTTGCAATTTAGAAAAAAACTCGATTTATTTAAAAGGTAAATAAATCAACGATTTTATAAAGGGTAAAATCGTAACAATATCATATCTGAAGTTAATTTATGATATACGATTTGAAATGATTTGTGTGGGGATCACTGCTTTAGACCACAAACATACATTCACATTTATGTTTGTGTTGGTTGTTTGTTTTTGAGCGTAATTTATTTTTTTCTCATTTTACCAGGGCTGCCAAGACATATTTGTCGCTGTCCCCGAACAAATTCGAAAAAATCTACACAAATACCCATTTTTTTTTTGTACTCAAACAAACAGTAAATGTAAAATAAACATTTAATGAAAGCTTGGAAAGTTCTCTTTAAAATTTTATTATTACAAAAATAATCAAAAAAAAAAAACTGTTCTGTAAACCAAATCAGAGTAAGTTTCTCCGATGTGTTGATGTATTTCAAATTGTTGCTTTTGGAACGTGAAAATAAAACACTTTTTAAAAGCACTCGATTTTTAATTTTAATAACATTAATTATTTATTTTTATTATATGTTACAAATAACTAGAATACCTGACTACTCATATAAATACTGGTACTCGGTGACGCAGTAGTCCAGTTCATAAGTAAAACGCAAAGTGTGAATAACTAAAATGTGGCTAACGTTTAGTTTATCTAAATCGTGTAAATAAAGTGTGCTATTAAAGTGTATTTCTGTAATTTCAAACAGTGTTTATTATTTGCAATTTAGAAAAAAACTCGATTTCTTTAAAAGGTAAATAAATCAACGATTTTATAAAGGGTAAAATCGTAACAATATCATATCTGAAGTTAATTTATGATATACGATTTGAAATGATTTGTGTGGGGATCACTGCTTTAGACCACAAACATACATTCACATTTATGTTTGTGTTGGTTGTTTGTTTTTGAGCGTAATTTATTTTTTTCTCATTTTACCAGGGCTGCCAAGACATATTTGTCGCTGTCCCCGAACAAATTCGAAAAAATCTACACAAATACCCATTTTTTTTTGTACTCAAACAAACAGTAAATGTAAAATAAACATTTAATGAAAGCTTGGAAAGTTCTCTTTAAAATTTTATTATTACAAAAATAATCAAAAAAAAAAAATGTTCTGTAAACCAAATCAGAGTAAGTTTCTCCTATGTGTTGATGTATTTCAAATTGTTGCTTTTGGAACGTGAAAATAAAACACTTTTTAAAAGCACTCGATTTTTAATTTTAATAACATTAATTATTTATTTTTATTATATGTTACAATTAATTTTCGCGAGAGCTTTAAAATTTAATGTGTTTTTACCGCGCTGTCGTAAACCAAACTCAACTAATTTCAAATTGCATTTTACATATGTACGCAAAATTATAAGTACAAATGTATGTAAGTATATATGTATATATTTTAAATACAAAACATATTAAACATCTTTGGCCTACGTGATAAATCAACAAGGACCGTTAGTTGAGATAAATGTTAAGGCAAAGTAATAAAAAACGGTATACTTTAAAATAATTTAAATTTAAAGAGAGTATATAGCGGGTAAAATTATACAGGGTATAATTAACCGTCACCCTTCGAACTTGACCATCTGCAGCTATCACTGTGTCAATGATTTTGCCTTTAGGCCAGCATCTTCTTGGAAGATTTTCATCAGCGATGATGACGACTGCCCCGATTTTTACAGGAGGTACTTTAGCAAACCATTTGCTTCTACGGGATGTTATTGGTGAATATTCCTTAACCCAGCGCCGCCAGAAACGGTCGGCAAATGCTTGTGTTTGTTGCCATCGTTGGCGTAAATGATTTACTTCATCTTTCAGGATTTTTTCAACTACTTTAAAGTTGGTACCGTTGTCGGTATAAATCTCCCGAGGCATGCCACGTCTGGCAATGAAGTTTCGTATAAACAAAATACAGGAACTGGTATCTAAATTATGAGCGACTTCTACATGAATTGCGCGTACAGTTAGGCAGGTAAAAACTACTCCCCATCGTTTTTCTCTTCTTCTTCCAACTGTTACTTAAAATGGGCCAAAGTTGTCTGTACCGACGAATGTGAAAGGGCGTTGGAAAGCGCCCTTTCACAAGAATTTCGTACCTTTTTGTACATGATCCGCAGACGGGGTATATAAAATTGACTTTTTATTCTGTTGATGACTGCTTCATGGAAGTGGTGGTGAGAATCTTCATGGAATGAACGTACAATAAGGAATGTGACATGATGCTCTGCTGGCAGCACAATATCGTCCTTATGATTGTTAAGGCGGTCTACTCTGCCCTGACATCTTAAAACTTCGTTGTCGTCTAGGTAGGGGGTGAGGTGGTATAGCTTACTTGATTTTTCTACATTTGAACCATGTTTTAGATCGGAAATTTCCAGATGAAATTCGTTGCGCTGCGCATCTTTTATTATAATTCGCTTTGCTTGTTGAATTATTTCATGTTTGACTGTAGAATGGTAAACTTGTTGTTTAATTGCAGCTTGTTGCGCTGCGCATCTTTTATTATAATTCGCTTTGCTTGTTGAATTATTTCATGTTTGACTGTAGAATGGTAAACTTGTTGTTTAATTGCAGCTTTTAGTTTTGCCATGTATACCAAAAATGTTGCTAATGCTCCGTAGAGCCTTTTCCAGTTGGAAAAATACTCGAAATTAATAAAATTAAAATTCTTTTGTTTTTAATTAATTACTAGACGTGACGTCTATGCTCGGAAGAGTTTACTGGCCCGAAGTCGTCACACTTAGGCCATTGGCTAGGGTCGTTGTGCAGAAAATCAGGACCGTTAAACCATAAGTCCAAATTTTTTCGTGTTGTTATTTTTGTTGCAAAATTGGCTGGGTTCATTTTTGTTGGTACCCATTTCCATTGACTGACGTTTGAATGTTATAAAATGTCTCCCACTCGGTGCATAACAAGCTGCTGGAAGTTTCTTGGGTCCACCCGTAACCATTGTAGCACAGTTTTAGAGTCCGACCACCAGTATCTTGAGAATATACGCAAACGTTGAATTTTTTGCACTGTGTTTGCTAGTCTTACTCCGATAAGGGCAGCTTGCAGTTCCATTCTGGGAATCGACAGTGGTTTAAGGGGTGCTACTTTCCACTTAGCAGCTACGAGGGTGACAGTAACACGGTCGCCTAGTTTTACAACCAGATAGCTGACAGCAGAATAAGCATATTCGCCTGCATCAACGAAAGTGTGTAGTTGAACATTCTCGGCCCCACATAGCAGCTGGGAATAGCATCGTGAAATTTCGACATCAGAGATGAGTGGAATTGACGATTTTCATTGAGATTATTTTACGTTTAAGGGCTCGTTTAATGGTTCATCCCACCCAATGCAGGCACGCCAGACGTCTTGCAGCAAAATTTTGAGACCTATGGTATGGCACGACAAGAACCCTAGTGGGTCGAATATTGACATGAGAACTTGGAGACATTCTCTTTTAGTTGGCACAAGATCCTCATCGATAACATTGCGGCGCAGACGCGCAAATCTGCAATTATACATACCTAAAACTTTTTCGGTAGCGCCCCATTGTTTGGCATCTTGAGAAATGTCAGACAATTGACATAAAACTGCCGACGAGTTTGAAGCCCAGTTTCTTATATAAAAACCTGCGGCAGCGTGAATTTTTGCCACCTACTTTGCTAGCTACCAGCGTTTTCTTCAGTGTCTTCGCTATCGATAAGGTCATCGACATACTGATGGTTCTGGATAGAGTTCACAGCACGTGGGAATTGCGTTTTAATATGTTCAGCATTATTGTCGCGCACATTGTGCGCTATGCATGGGGCACAGCTTAAACCAAAAGTTAAGGTTCGCATTACATAAGTGCTTGGCTGATGTAAATTATCATTTTTGTCCCACCATAAGAACCGTTGAGCTTGCATTTCGCTTTCTCGTACGTTAATTCTGTGGAACAGTTCCGCAATATTGCCGCAAATGGGGAATTTGCCTATTCGAAAGGCTAAAAGGATGTCAACCAGAGGTTTGAAGAGGTCTGGGCCACTATTCATAAGATCGTTTAGTGATGCTCCATTTGACTTAGCTGCGGCATCCCACACTAACCGTACCTTGTTGGGTTTATTAGGATTTAATGTTATGAAAATTGGTAGATACCAAACTTTCTCATTTGGAATCGCCGATTCTGACGAACTTAACTTCTTGGCGTACCCTTTTTCGATCAGATTATTTATTTGAGCTTGCATGCTCTGTCGTAACAATTCGTGTTTAACGATTTTTTTATTTAGACACATAAGCCGTCGATAGGCATTGGTATAGCTCTCAGGCAGTTGTACATCACTATTTCTCCACAACAAGCCAACCCCATAGCGTCCGTCTACTTTTTTGCACGTTGCGTTTAGCGTTTTCATCGCATTACTGTCTGCTGCCGAAAGTAAGGCAGATGAATTTGGTGATTCAATGTTGAAATAATTTTTTACAAGCTCGTGAAGATTATCGTAATTTTTTGGCAAATACATGTATGGATGTTGAGTCTGTGCTCGGCTGAGCAATTAGCGTTGCCACCCTGCAGGGTCCATCCAGGCCGGGTTTTTGTTGCTATAGGCTGTTGCCAATTTCCTTCTCGAATGTTTGTAGGAACAGCTAATTTCCAATTATTAGCACCAATTAAAATCATAGGTTTCGCTTTATGATAAGATTGTATAGGCAAGTCGTTTAAATATGGGTATTTTTTAACGATTTCTCCCATATTCAAAGTTTGCGACGGTAAGTCCAAACTTTGTGTCGTTGTGGACGCTGGATACTTTCAATGATGTTCTGAGGGATTCACTTTCTTCACGGGTTGTCCCACCTGTCCATTTGAGGCATAAGGGATCAGATACGCCGTTCAAATTCAAACTGCCAAAAATGCTACGCTCTACTAGGGTGACAGATGACCCTTCGTCTAGAAAAGCAAATACGAAAGAATGGCTTTTCTTCATCTTATTGTGTAAATTAATTTGTGCACTCCGCTGCGTATTTTCTATTTCATTTCTACTTACAGTTTGTGATGTTGACTGGCAGCACTGATGGCCTTATGAAGCAGGGGGTGGTGCTTGTAATTACAACCGGATATTCCGCATTCCTTGTCTAGATGACATTGCCTCTTATGATGATATTATTCAGGCACTGGCGGCACAAACTATTGGATTTCACAATATCCCATTTTTCGTTCAGTTGTAGATTTTTGAATTTGTTACACTGATGTACTTTATGTGACTCTACCTTACATACGACGTACATTTTACCAACATTGTTGTTAGCTTGTGTATGGGTATTTACTGAGGCAGAGACACCTTTACCAAAAAAAGGTGTTACCACTGTACTAGCTGCTTCCTCTAAAGTTATATAGCCACACACTAAAAGCTTTAAATATGGGAATGCTTTCATCCCGCTGCTGCATCGCCCAATTTAGCTTGTGTGGATTTGGCAATTTATCTAAAAGCTCCTTCACCAACATGGGGTTGTTTAGATGTGACTCCAGGCCACACGACTCCATTGTTGCACAAATATTTGTATGTTAAGCCCGAATTCGATAAGTTCTTCTAGCTAATCACGGGGGGATGGCATATTTTTCGCTTTATTTATAACGCGTTCTAAAATATGCTCTGGTCGACCGGAACACAGACGAAGCGTTTTAATAATATCCGGTACAAGCGCAGGCAGAAGTAATTTACTTTTAACTAGCTCCCTAGCTTTCCCTTTCAGGCAGCTTTGCAGACGCATCAGATTTTCTGCGTCTGAGTATCCGGCAAGTGCTGTGCTATTGTAAAAGCTGTTGATAAAATAGGCCAGTCGTCTGGGTCTCCGTTGAATGATGGTAGCTCCCTTGGTATGGAATGCCTTGCGGCTAACTGTAAAGCTGTAGGCTCAGACTTCTGTCTGTTATTACTGCTTGTGGTGGGCATTTGTGTGTAAATATTATTTGCCAGATTATTATTACTAAAAACGGCGGAACTAGTTTGTCCTGTAGACGGTTGGTAGTCCTTTTGTGCCAAAATTGTATATTTGCGTTCCAAAAGTTCTTGTTGAATTTTTCTTTCCTCCTCTAACCGTTACAACTGTAACATTTTTTGCCTTTCTAAACAATCAAAATTACTTTTACCACCTGTTGTAGAATTTTGGTTGTTTGTATTCATTTGCATTGGTTGCTGTCGGTAATTATAAGGCATTGTTGTTGTTGGTGGTGGTTGTGCTGCATACACATACGATGGAGTTGTTGTATCATAAAACGGTATATTTGTTGTTGGATGAGACATTGGCATTCCCGTTGTAGCCGTTACTATGTATTGGTGTGGCACTGTACATACCTGGGGATGCGTTACCATAGTTTTCGGTACTGATGTCCAAATTGGTAGCGGAACACCTGCAGCAGGTGCTACTACTCGGTGCTTGGTGTGGGTTAGCAGCGGCTGATGGCCTGTTGTCACATAATTCGCAGTTCCAGTTATTATCTGCTACATTGCTGTGTACGCCCACGCAACCATAGTGAAACCATTTATCACATTTGTCGCACATTACCATTCGTTCGTCGTCCAACTCGTTGCATTTCATGCAATTATGTTGTGTTGTATTATGGTCCGACATTACAGTAATTTTTACAAAAAATAATCTTTTCCGAATTATTTTTATTTAATTATATAAAATTTTAAAGAATTGTTTCTTTTGCAACGTGAAAATAAAACACTTTTTAAGAGCACTCGATTTTTAATTTTAATAACATTAAATATTTATTTTTATTATATGTTACAATTAATTTTCGCGAGAGCTTTAAAATTTATAGCCTGTTCCTCTATTTCGAAAGAACACGTTCGTTCGCTTTCTATGCGAAAGAAAACTGATTTGGGTTTCACTAACTCTATTTCTATGCGAACGATGACTCGAACGACAAGTCGAATGAAAACGTAACTGTTTTCATACAAAATTTGGGTTCTCTATTTCGAACAGCTCGAACGCAAATGTCAAAATCAGTCACTTGATATTTTTTGGTCGAGTAAATATATATTTGATATTTTTAAAAGCAAAATGAAGTAAAAAAAGCAATGGATAACAAAAGGTAAGTACAAAATAATACAATTACTTATAGTTTATTAAGAATTTTAAATTTTAGTTAAAAAAATCAACAATGGACCAGCCGAAGACGCTTGTATTTTATATGGAAGAAAGGCCTGATTTTGCCAGAGTACTCTGGTGTTCGGAGCAAACAAATTTTCTGCAGAGGAGGAAAATTTTACCAGAAAACTTAACTCCGTTTCATCTCCTATTACGCTGTTGCTGAGTGGTAAAAGGTAAGTGTGTATTGTTTGTGACTTACGTTTGCCCCACCCAAGCAGCTCATATTTACATTTTCTATTTTACATCTTTTATTTTACAAGAGCTAGCAGTGACCGCACCGAACAGACAACAGGCAACAGAAAAGCTCTCCAAACAACAATCCCACCCACAACCAATCGGTAACAAAAATTTTTACAAATAAACACATTCTCAAATAAAAATTGATTTCTCTATTGTTATTTTTTTATTTCATTTGTCATATACAGCTGATCACTGTTAAACAGGGTTGTTTTTGTCTTTAAGCAGTTTAGTAGTATTTTTGCTACTTTTAAAGAAAATTGTAACAAATGCTCAAAATATATGATCTGGCATCTCTGTGATTTGTAAATGCGTAAGAAACAAAAATTGACACACGTAAGTCAAGTCGATCGAAGGCTTTCGAAATAGAGAAACCCAAATTGTTTCGAATTCGAGTGACTTGCTTTCGTTTGACTAGATTTTCATTCGAGATCGAGGAACAGGCTATTAATGGGTTTTTAAAGCGCTGTAGGAAACCAAACTCAACTAATTTCAAATTCCATTTTACATATGTACGCAAAATTATAAGTACAAATGTATGTATGTATATATTTTAAATACAAAACATATTAAACGTCTTTGGCCTACGTGATAAATCAACAAGGACCGTTAGTTGAGATAAATGTAAAGCAGTGCTGTTCATTTCATGGGACAATTGACCCCTGCTCAACTCACATGTATTCTTACGCTCTTGCTTTTAGTCGTCACTGAAACAACGACGAGTGAACATGTGTAGCGGATGTATGCTGATTTTTTTTAATGCACTGAAAAAAATTAACAGCAATGTACGAAAAATATTTTGTGATACTACAAGATGTATAAAAATCTTTAATAGACTTAATAAAAAAACCCATTTATTTAAAATAAAAGTTGAAATGTTTTGAAAAATTCGAGTCCGATCGTTCATTCATTTATTCCGATCGAATCTATTTGTTTTTCCTTCCAAAAATTGCATTTTTTTAACATAATAACATAAGAAATCCAAAATATTAAAGATATTTTATTAATATGTAAATAAAATGAAATCTTTAATATTGATTAAAAAAAATCTTCAACTTTTTGTTTTTTTATACAATAAGAAAGACACCCTAATGTATATATGTATTTCTTTTTTCCGTTCAAAATTTTAATTTATGTTTAATTTTTTTTTCTTTAAATCAGTTTTACACAAAACATTAAAAGTTTCATATTTTCAATAAAAAAATAAATTCATTCAGATACTAGCACTTCTATTAACCCATTGAACATTTCTTACAGTGCAATTCTCATTTTCTCACGAACACAACTGCATTTTTATTTTTGAACAGCACTGATGTAAAGGCAAAGTAAATAAAAACGGTATACTTTAAAATAATTCAAATTTAAAGAGAGTATATAGGGGGTAAAATTATACAGGGTATAACATCAAGTGTTGTTTTGTTTAACCCTTTGTTGACGGCGGTAACACAAATCGTATATAATAAATAAATTTCAGATATGATATTTTAAGTTTTAAAAGAATAGAAAACGCTGGAACTAAACTAGTTTTCAAAAGAATTCAAACAGAAGCTTTTAATATATGAGTATATATAATTCTTAATAATAAAAGGACAAGTTTTAAAACAAAAAAATAAATAAATGCGTTGGCATTATAAGCACTCAGAAGTAATTTCGGCAAATAAAAAGGCATTCTCCCATTCTACATTAAACATTTTCAGTGTTGTCTAGTACAAGCGACTACACAACCTGGTCATAAAAATAATATAAGATAAAAATGGCAACCCTGAATAAAAGCAGCAAGCGACTACACAACCCGCGCACATGAAAGCTCAAATGAGACTAAATGTTTTTATGCCTGGTTTTCATTATGTCATATGAACTGACAACAAAAACTGACTCAAATGAATTCTCGTCATTTTGTGTCATATGCGTTTTCATTACATCTTAAAAACTGACAATAAGTCGATAAAGCAGAGCGTGTCAAAGACATGTCAAATTTTGGTGTCAGTTGACTGACATGCCGTTTTCATTACAAAGGTCAAATATGATGAGGCGAGCGAACAGCTGATTAGAAAATATTAATTTGTGTTCAATAAAAAGTGGAAAAAATATAAAAATGACAAAAAAGAAACAAATGGCTATAGCTAGTGCGGCGTTTTGTGTTATTACATTACCATTTCTTTCTTTATTTAAAAAATTTTCATTGCAATTAATTTTTCCAGCTAAAGAAAAAAATAACAGCTTTGCGATCGTCAAACAAAAAAAATTGACAACTTGTTGTCAATTTTATTTTAGATAAGAAATGCTGCAATATCTATTGACAAACTGAAATTTGACGTTTTCACTTGTCTGTCATTTTAGACGGCAGTTCGTGTGCATAACTGACTGCAAACTTAGATGACACCATATGACTGCCAATAATTTGGACAAATTGACATTAAAAATGACATAGTGAAAACCATGCATTAGTTAATAAAATACAAATAATCTTCTCATGCTTTCTTCATTTGTGTGAGAGCATTCGCACATGTGCGGTGTTTTTAGAATCTCCGGTCTAGAAAAACAGACTCACTAAAACAAAAAACAGAAGAGTGTAGGATGGATTGGAAGACTTAACATTGCACATATACCGGCAATGAACTTAATAATAATTGAAGAGGGCAAACTATCTTTAATTGCACAAAGATCTTAAGGACGTCAAGGTAGTATGTTAGTAGTAGATTTAAACTTAAAAAAACAAATAGGATCGAATAATACAATGAAAGTAGCAAGTAGAAAGAACAGCTTGTAGAAGATATGGATTTTTTTGAAACCGAAGATTGTCTACAAGATGTCGAATTGATAATTACAAAATTATTATTCAACAAATATCTAAAAAGTCAATCTCTTAAATGTTCCAATAAATCACCTTTCCTGTTTAAACGAAGAGTGCGTTGGGTTTGCTTTATTCGACGACCGAAAAAGTTATGAAACTAAAGCTAAACTGGTGGCAAAAATGTATATTGGCGGCCATTTCAATAAAGATGAGCAAGAAGAAATCCCAAAGAAACTTTACCTTAGCAAAGAAGACTTTAAAAATTTAATTTTCAGAGATCTGTCTTCCATTTTAGAAGATATCTTTTCAGTCAACACAATCAAAGTTTTGAACGATTTAAGATCCCCACAGATTTTGTTATACATACACATTTTTTATCACTTATTCTACTAACAGTTTTTTTAATTTTACAGGGATTACCAAGCTATAGAAAACAATTTTAAGAACTCTAACTGGAGATTTTATTTTAAACTAGTTATAAAATAATCAGTTCCTATAATCATCACTGTGATTTAATATTTTGTTTTAAATTACTAACATTTACTTTAACTATTCTGAAAAATATAAATATTGTGGGTCAATTTGATTTTTTTAGATTTTTTATATCAAAACTATATGCACTCACCAAAGAAAGTCTGTAATGGCAACTGAAAATTTTGCTGTTATTACGGGAAATTTTGCTAATTTGAGCCCAACGGTATTTTTTGCTTATCTTAGCAACAATCTTAGTAGAAAAATTAGTAGCTGCTACTAAATTTTAGTAAACATTTTGTAAAGTGGAATTTAAAATCTGTTTGCTAAAATCAGCAAAAAAAATTGCTAAATATTATTAATATTAGTACAAAATTTAAAATACATTTTTTTTATCGAGCATCAAATTTTTTTTATTTTATTTAGTTTTTTCAAAAAATATTTAAGACAAAATGAAAAAAAAAAACAAAGGCTTAAAAATCTTAAAAATTGTTAAAACATAAACGAATTTATTATTTTGTTTTAATTTGGTAATTTCTGTTTTGAAAAATATTTTATTAAATTTTTTTTACTTTTTGGATCAAATTTTAATTGTTTTTAGGGCTGATTTTTAGAACTAGAAAAAACTTTTTAGTGCTATTTTAAATGGATGTCCTATTTTGAGACATGAGTCGGTATATTCAATTCCGATCCCTATTTTAATTTGTGCAACATTTTAAGGAAAGTTTGTAGATGTAAGATTTAACAAGAAATAACATTTCTTTCAATATCCACTTTTTTAAATTAGTAATTTTATTTTGATAATTTTAGCAAATTTTCAAAAATTTGTAAAATGATTTCTAAAATTATCAACACAAATTTGTAAAAATTCTCCAATTTGTAAAATGTAAATAGCAAAAAGATTTGCTTAATAATAATTTTTTACTAAAAATCAATTCAAAAATCCTACTTTAGATTGAAAACCGTTTACAAATTTTTCTACTAACATTTTTTTCTGAGTGTACGAGGGCGGATCAATAAGTACGTGACTTTTCGAACTTTCCTTGTAGTTATATGAAATGCAACACTGCTCCCATCAAGTACCACCTCTTAATAGACGACTGTCAAATTTTGAGCAAGTTCTGAACATACAACCTCGTGGATTTTTTTAAAAATGGAAAAAAGTGAATTTCGAGTGATCATTAAACATTATTTTTTGCCAAAAAACCGTCAATCAAACCAAAGAAAAGCTTGATATTACTATGGGGACTCTGCACCATCGATTTCAATGACAAAAAAGTGGTTTACTTTGGTTGTGGTCGCACAAGTACAAATGTCGCTGAACGTTTTGGAGGGCCAATTGAGGTCAATACACCCGAAAATGTCGAAGAGTAAAAGTGGGTGAGATTGTTGATGCCATAGGCATTTCATATGGCATTAAGATTCGATTTTAAATGACCAGTTGAATTTAAGAAAGCTGTCTGTAAGACATGCACGGGTGTGTAGTCTCAATGACAAAATCATATGAATTGTGCTTCGAATTGGTACTTCATCCGCCATATTCTCCGGATTGAGCCCCCAGTGACTATTTCATATTTCCGAACCTAAAGAAATGGCTCAGTGGAAAGACATTTAGCTCCAACGATGAAATTATTGATCAAATACCTATTTTATGGACCTCGAAAAATCCCATTTTTTTCGAAGGGATTCAAAAATTGGAGAAACGTTGGACTAAGTGTATTGAGCTAAATGGAGATTATGTTGAAAAAATATTTTTTTTTTGCAAAAAAAAACTGTGTTTCGTTCAAAAAGTCACGGACTTATTTATCCGCCCCCGTATTAGTAGAAAATGTTTAAACTGACAACAAAGCCAAAAATTATGTGTGGGTAAATTTTACCCACTGGAACATTTAGGCTTAATTCCAAAATCAGTTCAAAATTATATTGTCTTTTACAAAAACATAAAACTTACAAATATCCACAATATATGAAAAAAAATTCAAATTTGTAAAATAATTATTTCATATATTTTCTCATATTTCGTATAATTTAAACTTTGACCTGGTTGCGCCTCGAGTTAACAATGTCAGATTTCGTTCAAATTTTAAGCATTTACTTTTCAGAAAATTAAATTCATCCATACAATCCGCTGTCACCCTAGAGTAACATAGAGCCTGTTCGTAAATGCATCACTGCGCTGCATAATGTGATTATTTTGCCATGCTTTTGGTAATCAGATGTTGATGAACATCAATCCATTGCATCATCCATTTCTATGATTTGTGTTTTGCTTTTATTTGCGCCAAATATACTTTATTGTTGTATTTTCGAAAATTTGACAGCTGCAGTACTGCCACTGTTTGCATTTACGAACAAGCCCTATATATATGGGGCTTATGTTATATTTTTTGAATTCAACATGTATTGTTCATTTTTGATATTTTTTTTTTAAGTTTTTACAGTTTTTCTAAAATTTTAAACTATAGACGACTATACTACTGCAAAAACTATATAACTGCGGCATCCAGGATATCGAACTAAAAGGGTTTAAATCATATTTAACATATAGAAAACAAATTACAAAAGTGAATAATATCAAATCTAATAAAATAGATAATGAATTTTAAGTACCATAGGGATCAATATTAGGAGCCTTACTTTTTATTATTCATATACATAAATGATATGCCCAATATAGTAGACAAGTGTGAAATAATACTATATGCAGATGATACACTAATTTTTGTTGAAGAGGACTCGGACTGCCAATGTTATGAGCATCTGAACCAGGACATTGATAATGTGAACAATTGGTTAAAATTAAATAAACTGAAGCTAAGCGAGAGTAAAACAAAAATTATGGAAATAAACACCAATAGCAATATAATCTTTAAAATTAATAACGAAATAATTGAAAAATTAGAACAAAATAAATGTTTAGGCTTTAGACAAAAACTTAAAATTTAAAAGCCATATTGATTATATTTGTAAAAAAATGGAAAAAATTGGCTTTTTTAAACGTTAAAGGAACCAAATATCAACATTGACAGCAATAAACATATATAACACGACCGTTAAACAACACTTTGAATTTGGGTCAACAATATTATATTTGTGCTGTACAACTACCCAAATTGAACGACTCCAAAATAAAGCAATGCGTGCGATTTTAAAAGGCAATCGGTACACACCTATTAATTTTATGTTAGAATCACTAAAATGGTTAAATATTAAACAACGGCTTGAATAAAAACTTTAAAGTTTATTCAGAAGATAAAAAATGGAACAGCACCAGAATATCTAAAGCAGCGATCGGCACTCATAACTCAGGCCGAACAAAATTATGAATTATTTTTATTTTTTATAATAAGAAAACAAAAACATGAACTATTTTCATTCAATGAATACGGATATTCTCTTAACGATTAATTATTTTATTAATTTATTCATTCATTTATCTATAGAGATAATATAATTTCTTACGGTGTAAAACGCCAATACATTCTAAAGGATATAAAGGAACAAATAATATGCGTTAGAGAGGCTCAACCATGCCAATTAAGAAATATGGATAATTTTAGGCTACAAAGGGCACCAACAACTGCAGTGCAACGCTCACTGTTCTACAAAGGATTACAACTTTATAACTCTTTGCCGAACGATCTAAAAACAGAATATAACCCAAACAGATTTAAAAGACATATTGTAGAATTTGTAAAAAATAATAACTATTAAAAGAGCTAAAAGATTTTTAGTATAAGGATAAATATTACTGTAAATTAAAGTACTTCAAATACTACTAAATAAACAAATATCCAGCTCGCACAGGGACTTATAGGGTCCCAGCAAAAATGAAGCTGCCAAAGAAGCAATAAAAGCATTACTACTGTGGCAAAGGCATCACTCCTCTTTTGATGGTTCTATCGATGAATTTAACATTGTCGTGTCATAGGATGGAATTATTCAAATGTAGCTACTAGCATTACTCATACTTTACTCTAAGGAAGCAATGACAATGCAATGATTAGATATTCTGATGCATGAGTGGAAAATGCTCATATACTTTGTATTATTTAAGCTTTGATGAAAATTTAATTCATAAGAATGCAGAAAAATAATTTTAAAGAAGCGAAATTTATGCGCTGATATACATATAAATACTCTTTTTAGAACAAATAAATAATTCTGCATAAGTACAAAAGCATTTTTGGGCAACTTCGAAAAATTTTTCAAAAATTTTAATGAATTTTTGGACAAATTTTAAAATATTTTAGGATAATTTAAAAACTGGTTGAACATTTAAACATTTTAGACAATTTTAAAACATTTTTGACAATTTTAAAATACTTTTTAACAATTTTAAATAATTTTTGTACAATTTTAAAACCTTTCTGGGCAATTTGAAATAAGTTTTACACAATTTTAAAATTATTTTGGTAAATACTGAATTAAAACTGGAAATAAAATACATAGTTCAAAAATGCACAGATTGCGTCGTCATAAATATTTAAGGCTGAAAAAATCCAAATGATAGGCCAGCTGGTTTCAATTAAAGGTTAAAAAAAATCTGTTTTACTTGATTTTTAAAACTTTTATTCAAAATTGCAAAACTGATTAAATTCTAACCCTCATGAAATTTAAAACTAAAATATAAAAAATAATTTAAAAAATAGTTAAAAATGTTCATCAGAACTATTTTCGCAATTTGAATAAATGCTTTAGATTCAAAAAAAATATACGATATACATACTATAACTTATGCTTTAGAAGCAATGAAGAGTGATATTTTAAGATATGCATCGGGTTTATATCCAGATCACTGCATTTGAAATATGAACACATGAATTCTTTTGGAAGTGCCTTAGAATAACAATAAAAAATCATAAAAGAATGTTAACTAAAGTTAAGGAAGCAATGAAAGAATTTATAGTCACAGAATGACTACCATTTTTTTTTGCTGGGGTATTATTAACAGTTACGGTAATCAACCTTGGTTTTTATATGACCGCCTTTTTACTTACCATATATTGAATAAAACGTTACAGCAAAGACAGAAAAACCAAAAATAATACGATAAAATAAAGAATTGTACTGCGTAGCCAGCATGATGTTCATCCAATTTAAAGATGTGTACAAGCGAATATAAGAAATACCCTGTAGCTAAGCAAGTGGACATGGAACTCAATATCATTCCGTGCAAAGATCTAAGTTCTGATATACGTAAATGAACATATGAAACCATAAGGAGACATGGAATAGATATAAGCATAAGAACAGCGACTACCACAATTTGACTACGGTTAAGATGCTCTTCCACGGATGTTATACAAACGATTCCATAAGTCACGCCAGAAATGTTGTTTATATCAATGCAATAATTGCTAAATAATTCATAAGAATCATTTGCATATATATCCATTACAAGTAATTGGCCACCTTGCACAACAAAGAACAAATCATCAACATCATTATATATAATGGATCTATTGTAAAAAAAATATTTAATAAACATTAGTATAAGCACACAGAGAAAACAGATTCATTATGAAAACTAAATTTTCATCAATTGCGATGCGCTGTGGTGCAATGGTTTTCGTGTTGGACTTTACACGGAAGTTTGCGGGTTCGATCCCCAGCAACATCCACATCAATTTATAATAAATTATGTATGAGTTTTCCCTCATACATATCGTAACGTCTTCTTTCGGTGTCCCCATGTTATGTAAAATAACATAACTGGGCTATGAACTTAACAAAATTAGCTTCAAGAATTTCGCCAACTCTCAGATGGTGGGCAAATCCTGTACCAAGATTTATCATCTCGCGCATTTACAGTGTTACCATAGTTGACCTTTCCTCTCTCCTCTATCACCTTTCCAAAGAAAGCAACACATTAATTAGGAGGAAAAGTTTTCTGATTATTTAAAAAAATTACCGACATTTTTAATTGTGGCAAAAGAAATTTCATTTGGAACATTATGTTTCAATTGACCCAGGAATACAATTGATTGCGACAACGAAGAAATTCGGTTGCCAAAATGAACCTGTTTTCTGTGTGTAAAGTTATGACGAAAAGGAACTTACGTGTTACAAGGATTTCCAATTTCTATCGGGAGGTTAAAAACCGTTTCCATATCTTCTATGCAATTGTCATATAACGTCACATTAATTAGACGAGGTTCAAAATTTTGATTTGAAGAGTCGCACATGGCTCTACTCTGATTTTCATCATTCATGCTCAAACTTTCTCCGATTGGACAACATTTTTTTAAGCGAGAATTTTTATTGTAAATGGGCGTTTTACGTGGTTCTCTTTGGGAACAATCTTTAGGAAAGTCATCTGGCTCCAACGTTGGTTTAGTTGACTCTTTATGCCTGCAAAATATTGAATACAGAATGACATATACACGCAAAAAAAAAGAAACACAAATTTTTGAATAACTTCGGTAAAATATAACTTTCTCTAAATACTTCGGCAAAATACAACAAGATTTTTACAGTTTCTATGTTACAAACTTTTTTAGTCAAAATATAATAGCGCGTAATCATAGTCAAAAATAAAGTATACTTTAGGAGTTCAAAATTCGACTTATCTTAAAAGTATACTTTAGGCCTACTATAGACAAGTAAAAGTATACTTTAATTGTTAAAGTCTGCTTTAAAATTAAAACTAGCTGGAGTTGGTTTTATCAAATTTAACAACACTTACAACTTGTTTTCCCCCAAATAAGATTTTGTGAAAAAAATTTTTAAAATTGCAAAATATTGAAAGGAAAATTATATCAATAAATAAGGGATATTGCATTAATTTTATTAATTTAATAAATTTTTATTCATAAAAGTACACATTTCTTTCCTTTTTTAAAAAAAAGTTTTTTATTTTCACATTTTGCCATTGCAAGTTCTTTATTTATTTTTTATTCTTTTTTTCAGCTGATCAATGTTGTCACTTGTTTATTTTTTAGTACAAAAAGTATGTGGGCATTTGTTACATTTGATGTGATACCCATTTAAAGCCGCTTCAACTTAAAGCTGGCTTTAAATCTGAATAAAAACAGGTTTTAAATTTAGTCGTTTTAAAAAAAATTCGACTTTGGTATGGTATGTTATGGTATGGTATCGCCAGCGCTATTGGAGGAGAGTGGGCAGTATACGCGTCAGATAAAACATTTTCACAATTACTTAACTCAAGCAAACAATCATCTAATCAAATATCATAAATACACCCTACTGAAAGAACCAATAACAATGATTGAACTCTCCAGTGTCTGTTAAAGGATCAACTCCAGAACTAGACCGCGTAAGCTATCAGATGATTAAAAAGCTAAGCCATAATTCCAAAAAAAATTGTTATATCTTTACAACAATGTCTTTAAAAGCGGTAAGATCACACATAGCTGGAAACCCGCAATAGTTGTACCGATTCCAAAAAAAATTGCTTTCACCATTGATGCGTACGGCCTTTCGCGACTGCTTTCTTGTATTTCAAAAATCATCGAACGAATCATCGCTGCCAGATAATCATGGTTCATGAAGAAGAAAAGACTAATCGCCAATGAACAGGTCGCCTTTAAAACAAATAAGGCATGCGAACGTGCACTACTACATTTTGATAACTATATTTCAAAATCACTTTCCGCCAAAAATCATGTAACCACACTATGTTATTAAGCGTTTGGCAGAATCGGCTCAAAATTTTAATTTTGTAAAATCATTCCTCACAAATCATTATCAAAAATGGTATTCGATAGGGATCTCCATTTTCAGTAATGTTATTTCAAATATCCTCGTGATCATAATTTAATGTTACTAACGAATAGTAAACACTATTTTTTTATTAAATGGACGCGAGCGACCAGGTCATCTTCAGCCTCCTTATGAACCAGCCAACCCACAAATAACTCATGGTTTTGAACAGACTTTTATATCACACACTCTAAGGAAAAATGACTATGCGAAATTACATTTTCAGTTAGTGAATGATTACCCGTTCAAATGAGCTTTTTTCCATATATTTATAGAAATACCCTTTGGCAATAATCTTCGCTTTTTTCGAAGTATAAATTGACAGGGTTGCCATTCCAAATGTTAATGTTTCCATTTCTGGGAACGAATTGGGAATCTGGCATACTAATATTTTTTCCTTTCATAACATATTTGAGTGATTGTTTATTATATTAGATTATAAATAACATCAGGCTCTATGTTTTTTTTTATGTAAATTTTGTATATTATTTGATATATCTGTTTTAATTAAATATTTTTGATTTTTTATCAGGCTCGAGATCATAATTTAATGTTACTAACGAATAGTAAACACTATTTTTTTTATTAAATGGAAAAAATTGTAAGGATCAGCACTAGAGGGAGTGCACTCTTTCGACCCGAGCGACCAGGTCATCTTCAGCCTCCTTATGAACCACCCAACCCACAAATAACTCATGGTTTTGAACAGGCTTTTTTATATCACACACTCTAAGGAACAATTACTATGCGAAATTACATTTTTCAGTTACTGAATGATTACCCGTACAAATGAGCTGTTTCCATTTAAATTTTTTCAAAATTACGTTACGCAGAAACAACAAACAAGTTATCCAAAGCTCTCAGCGATATTAGTAATTGGACTAAATAGTCAGGTGCAAACATGATATTTCATTTAAAACCAGGTTTACTTACTTTTCATTTGAATCAAATGGCTTTTGTTATTTATTTTTAAATGTTGTTTTAAAAACTGACACATCGGTAAGAAACAAATGATTAATCAGTTAAAATAAATGTTAAAATTTTACCTACAATTCCTTAAACAATAAATGATTTTATCATTTATTTGATATTGTTTCCATTTTTGTACTTTTTTTAATCTACAAAATGTATGTATGCATCTATATACACTTTTTGTGTGAATGTATTTGTCTATGTATGTGTGTTTATGAAGTTCTTGTAATTTGAATTGAAATAATTTTTTTAATATTTTTTTTTGAAGCAGACAGCAAACAAAATTTAAATTTTGTTTAACTTTTACGGACACAAATAAACCACAAATTTTCAAATGAAATTGAAAAAATCGGTAAGTGATAGTAAGTCATTTCGAACAAGTCAATACCAAATAAACATTTTTGCTGGAATTAAAACTTAAATCAAGTGTTATTCAAGTAATGTTTTCCAATTTCAAGCCTTGATTTATACTTTAATCGCACTTTAGTTCAATAGCATATTTCAGCTATTCAATTCAATAGCATATTTCAGCTATTATCGAACATTACAATGAGAATAAAATTTAATGCAAGCCTTTAATTTCAGTTAAATTCAAGTTCAAACAAGATAATAATATTTGTTTTCAAGCCCTAACTTCAAGTGTAAACAAAGCCGTTTAAACACGGTAATGATTGGTTTTGGTATAATTTATTAACTTTTTTTATATTTTTAATCTTGTATATTTAATCTTGATTTTTTGACTTTCGATGTTCTTTTACTTTTTTCATTAGAAGCATAGAAATTTGTAGAATCTTTCTGAAATAAGAAAAAAAATTAATACAGAGTTTAGCCCCCAATATATATGGCTTACCTTTTGGTTTAAATCCATGGAAGAAATTTAAGTTTTATAAAAATCTTTACAGAAAATTTGTTAATTTGAACAAATGTTTTAATTTTATTTTTCTTTGAAAAATAAATGTATGTGTATAATTCGATAACAAAAACTATAGTACTTAGCAAAATAAATTATGGCATGTTCCTGTACGGAAACAGCCCAAAATCTACAGTAAACTTCGTCAAATCAGCATTCCATAAAACTGCACGCGCAGCTATTTATGCTAAAATTGAAACCACCAAGGAACAATTTTTAAGTGTTTTGGAAGAAAATGCAACTAAAAAACAATAACTGGTGCTTTTTATATACAGATGAAACTAAATTTCACCAAACTTTATCTGCCTACGCAGTAGTCGACGAAGAAAGAAATACCCTGCATCAATACTCTTCTATTTTTACAGCTGAAGCCTGTATATACTGATAGTTTATTAGTACTTACAGCAATATACAACCCCTACAATAATAAGTGGAACAAAGTTATAAAAATCAGAGATGACATGGTAAACAACGAGGAAAAAAAAGGTTACATTGGGTTAAATCCATATAGCACGTTACGCTTCCCATGTCCCCATCATACTAGATGACGAGGTGGAAAAAATTGATTTACGCAGATGTATCGCAAACTACATCAACATCAAGGTCAGAAATAAACAAATACAACATTATCATTATGCCAACATCAACCCAAATTTCGAAAGTACCATATATCCAACGGAAGTCAGCAAAAACAAAATAATCTTCTTTCCTTCAACTTGGTCACACAATCTTCTCTCATGAATACAGTTTAAAAAAACACCACCAGTGCCAAATATACCACATACAACTGTAGCTTAACCGTAAGCTACCTGCGCAATTTATGCCCATCATAGTGATCTCGTTTACGCCGATATTTTTTGTTAAATGCATTTCCGAAAGTATAAATAACTCCGGACGTTCTGCTGCCGCAATAATTTCTAATTGGTTATAATTATTTACTAGTCCTTGCACATTCATTCTTCCAATTTAGTTTGTTTTGGTATACTGGACAGTCTTTGTTTCAATATTAAGTTTACTGTTAATTTTTACCCAATTTATGCATCTCATTATAGGTTATTTGTTGACCATGACATCTTAGACATATCTCCTGGTTTCTACATTAATTTGCTAAATGGTTGTTACCTCTGCGTTTTAGGCGTTGTATTACCCCTGTGCCATCAAACACTCTACACCTCTCCCATCCTATATTTACTTTTATAGTTGCTATCAATTTTGCATATGTTTTATTTTGGTAAGTTAGTTATATATTGTATATTGTTTTATTATTTCTTTTAATTTCACATTTCTCAATTATTTTCAATTTTGCATCGTATATACTGGGATTTTGTTTTTTTTTTTAATTTTTCAATTAGTTCCTCAATTTCATGATTAAATGTGATATCCGTTATTTTTATTTTCAATTCTATAGGGTTGGGAACCTTTATATCACATCCTTCAGTTAATTCATTTTCTATTGCATTTTTTATTTTCTCTCTTTCTTCACTGCCCTCGCTTTGAATAACCACCGTTCGTTCAATTTCTTCTATTTTCTACGCTGGTTATTTTTAAATCAACTGGATTTACTTTTTTATTTAATTATTTCCTGGGTTTTTCTACTGTTTGTTTCTCTGATGGTTTTTAGGCACCTGTTTATTTACATCTGGCATCACTGGTTTTTTAACAGTTTCTGCATATGACATTTTTGTTTGTTTTTGACAGTTCTTTTATAACATTTTTTATTTCGTTACACTAGTTACATTTATTTCTTCTATTGATTTGCACATTTCTTTATTATTGTTTTTAAACTGTTCTACGGTATACATATGATCATATATTTTTTTTATTTCTTCCATATTTTTATACCCTCCACCATATGTGGTGAGGGGTTATATCAGTTTGTCATTCCGTTTGTAACATGTCGAAATATAGGTTTAAGACCCCATAAAGTATATATATTCGTGATCCTTATGCAATTTTAAGTCGATTTAGCGATGTCCGTCTGTCTGTCTGTTGAAATGGCGATCACGACGCGAAGACGCAAGCGGGGGTGCCTATTTTTACCTAGATTATTGAACATCCTCCCGAGCAGTTTGGTATTTAAAATAAGCAAAATCGGTTAAGCGGTTCAAAAGTTATGAGTGAAAATGTGAAGGTACCTCTAAATTTTCCATACAAATTTGTACAATTTTTCTATATCTATTTTTTTTTTCTGTTAAGTAAGTAAAAATGTTATTAAGTCTTCTTATTGTTCGATTACATTTATTGTCTTACATAGATAATAATAACATTCTTAGAGCTATATGTGTGTTACTCTGATAACTAAGTTAACGTAAAAATCAACAATGTTAAAGTCGCTAACAGAGCAGACCTCTGTAAATAACATTGCTAAAACTAAATAAATAACATTACGAAACTAAATAACAAAAGTTCGTTACATAAATTGACAAAACATATTCATATTACAGTTCATGCAAAATTTAGTATATACGTATATCATCTCCAGCCCCTATGGTGGAGGGTATTCAAAGATTCGGCACAGCCGAATTTAGCCCTTTTTTACTTGTTTTCACAGGATTTATTAATTTCCATGCTTTCTTCATAACGTTTTTCAATAGCCTCTAATAATTGCTTTATTTGACATTCATTATAATCTACCAAATTTTGTTTATTTAAGCGAACCTCATCTTGAATTTCCCTTAATACAATGTCGACATCACGCATGCAGTCATCACAGACAAAATGCATGAAGTTGGTAGTTTCCAAAATTTTTACCGAAAATTAATCAATGCCGGAACATTTTGTTTCACCACAAATCGACTGTTTACATTTACTGAGAGTCTTTTATCTGTTCTTTACAATTAACCAAACATGTTTATTTTTATTAAACTTAATATTGCACGTAAAGTATATTATATTTACTATGGTTTACAATAGTCGTATCTATTTTTTTAAAACCAAATAATATTTTATTTTATAAATTTTAAAGAGCTTAATCGAGACAAACTTAATCGAGACAACTTTGAATATATTAACATAAATTATATGATGTTTACAATTTAAAATATATATTTGAAGTATGCTTGCAATTATTTTATGTTTCTAGGCAAACGTTGATATGTTTGTATGTCATATTTTTATCTAAACATATATTTAAATTTTATCATTATTATATTTGTGAGATTTAATGAAAACATTTATGTATTTGCAAACACGGCGAATTGATATTTAAGATAGTACATCTAACTCTATAGCTTTTAAATATAAATAGAGTACTTAATTGTTCATTTTGCCGACTCCATCATTATCGTTCAATTCGAATTAATGAACCAGTTGGTTAAATTTTTTGTTTTGAGCTGTGGCTGAACTGCGTGTATTGAACTGTGTTGTTGGTTTGATTGAAATTTTTGCATAATATTATTCATGTTTTAAATGCTTTTTCATTTATATTATTGTATAAGACAAATTGCAACTTTGGTAAAAATAAAAATTTTTTGTTGTGGACAAAAACATTTTATTTTCATAAATTATAGCTGTTTTTTTTTTCTTAATTTGGAACAAAAAATTAATTGAAAAGAGATACAAATGAATTGAAATGAATAAAAAAACAAAAATACCTAATAATGGAAAACTACAGTTTATGTCGATCAATTAATTGAATGTATCGTTGAACTATTTCGTTGTCCTTTGGTTTTAGTGCGTCAGTTGAGAAAATATACTTGTGTGATGAAAAATGAATTAAAATTAAGAAATTAATTAAAACAGAAAGGTGTTTGAAATTGAAAATAATAAAATTACTTTTTACATAAAATTATAGAATTGGAATTAGTGGATTTAAGTGTATTACAGACTCATTATATGCTACTCATGCCCGTAATTTCAAGTAATAGAAACCTACCAGTGCTTAGTTACCTACCGTGTATACGAACAAAAACCAGTAGGTATCTATGCACCGGTAGGTATCTATTGCTTGAAATCACGGGCATCAGTGTCGCTTAACCCATGCTATTCTTTTTTGCGTTGCCGTTTTGGTAATTTTTAACCAAAATATGTTTTTTTTTTCCAATGTGGAGATGTGAACTTTTTTTCTTCATTTTGGTAACTTTTTTGGCAATCAAAAATATAAATTGTTTTTTAGATGTTTTAAAATTTTATTTAACAGTAAAGATTTTGATATACGCGTTTTTATTACGTTGATTTGATAACACTGTTAAATTTTTTTATAAATGTAGATCGTTGTACAAAATATGTTGATCAATTCTGGATTTTAAAAATATGCTTTACTGTTTTCATTGGCTTCATTCTATCGATAAGAAAAAGGACTCTGAATTGAACAATTTTTAAGTAAACTTAAGTGTTGGTGGTAAAAAAAACAAAAAACATTAACATTTTACGAACTCCCCGACATATACGGAATCATGAATCTGGATTGTGTGACACGTTTACGTCCGTAAAGCACGTATCCGTCAACGCTTGTACGTAAACGGAACATTAATACGGTATAATAAATTTTCGAAAAAACTACGTTTTGACTCCGTTTGCTGTAACCGTTTCCATACCGTTAAAACGGATTTTACCGTTTTTCATCAGTTTTGATTCTATATCAAACGGTTTTGTTTATTGCTTTTATAAAAATGCAAAATAAGATAAATTTAGGTAAATATTAAAGAACGTTTTTATTAAAAAAACGGCACGGGTACGGACCGGATACGGCAGTCTGAAAACGGAGTCATTCCGTATTTTACACGACACAACTGTCCGTAAATGGTCCTTCAATGACTGGCTTTCAAAGGGCTCTACTCCGTTTTTTACATCACACAAAGGTACCTAAACCTTCTGTTTTGATGGACTTTTAACGAATTCGAATCAGTTACGATGTTCCTTAAAACCCATTTTCTTGTCAGAAAACGGTACGTAACCGGAGTTAAATTTGGTTTATGACGTCCTGAAAACGGTACGTAACCGGAGTTAAATTTGACGTCCTGAAAACGGTACGTAAACCGAACGTTTGTTTTGTGTTGTTTTAGATTTTCATTGAAAAAGACTGCAGTCAATGCAAATAGTTGGTTATTTTTTTCTCATTTGGTAACATTTTTTTAAAAATTTTGGTTAAAAAAAATTTTTGTTCGTGCCAACTGGTTTGAATGCAACTCAGTGCGCAACAAAGAAGTTAAAATTATTTTTAAGTTCTTCATAATTTTGTTATTCTTATTAGAAATTAGGTTGCAAGTTGCAGAAATTAAGTTTGAATAAAAAAATTTGTGATGCCGTTTAAATTTGACACATTTGTTACGTTATCATATGATATCATTAACAATACTGAAAAGAAACTTTGCATAATTTTCCCAAAAGCCGGAAAATTTTCATTCCCTTTTTAAAAGAACATGACATTGTCAAATTGAAACTGGTTGTAACAAAATGTTGTAAATTGCGCTTGAGACCTCTCGAAAAATGTTGCGCATTGGGTTTGACACGAATTGACTTTTTTTTTTACAAAGAATTAAGAGAAGCAGAATTTTTCCCTAAAATAATAAGCTCTCTTATATTACTTATTTTATAATAAACTAGCGGGCAAGGATCGTTACGTTGTTAGCGTAAAAAAGGTTACCCGGGATTGCCCGAGCTCACGCGCGGGAGTACACGGAGACCTCAGATAATTTCCCGGAGTCCCTAATTTTTCCCATCTCCCAAATTTCAACTTCCCAGCTCTAGCAGGACGTCGTGGGTAAGAATTTACCCATTTTCTGCCCCTCCCCGTTGGATTTTCCAAAAATTACGTCTTAACTGCTATCTACACTGGAAAAGGAGTCTGCATACTAAATTTCAACTTCCTAGGTCCAACGTTTTGGGCAGGCCGTAAAGGGGAGACTTTTCGCTCTTTAAACGCCCAAAGTATATTTCAAATTGGAGGTTTCTAGCTAATGGGGTTTGGACAGGCCGTGAATGGGGCTTTCCCCCTTTTACTCCTCCCCGAAGAAATTTTCAAAAACCCCGTCCTAGCGATTGTCTACACCGGAGGTTTCCCCTCCCGCGGGAAATAAATAAATATTAACATATTTACACAATTATACGTTTTCACATTTACACACTTACACATTTGCACATGTGCAAATTTTCACATTTACATATTTACATTATCATCGATCCATAAAATAATCAAATTTGCAGATTTGCATTTTTGCAAATGTGCACATTTGTACAATTGCACATTTATATTGGAGGAGGAACCTATGTAGCAAATTTCAACTTCCCAGCTTCAGAGGCGTTGGCAGGCCCTCAAGAGGACTTTTTCCCTGCGTACCAAATTTCAACTTCCTAGGTCTAGTAAGAATGTCGTTAAGGGCATTTGTGGGCATGTCGTTAAGGACGAGAATTTTAGCCTTTTCAATCCCCAGTTTTACAACGTCTCTGGTAAAATTCTAAAATGTACCTTATCAAAAGGAGTTAGCCCATTCTATAGGTAACACATATAGCATATATCAGCTTTCTAGCTAAATAAGCCCGTTAAGGCGGAGAATTTTCGCTTTTTGCCGTTCAGAGGGAAACTTCCCTTTTTTGCGCCTCCCAGCAGGAATATCGAAAAACCCCACTTGGGATGTCTACGCTGGAGTGGGAACCTATGTACCAAATTTCAACTTTCTAGCTTCAGGGGTCTGTGCAAGTCGTCAAGGGGGAGAATTTTCCCCGTTTTGTCCCTCCCCGTTGAATTTTCCAAAAATCTCGCCTGCTGTTGGCTACACTGGAGAAGGAACCTGCATATCAAATTTCAACTTCTTAGGTCCAGCGGCTTGTGCAGGCCGTTAAGGCAGAGACTTTTCTCCATTTTAAACCCCAAAATTCTAAAACATAGCTTATCAATGAGTTAGCCCATACTCCAGGTAACATATATTTAAAATTTCAAGAAGGCCAAGCCGTTAAGGGGGAGACATTTCTTCCTCTTAAACCACTTTTTTACCACGTCCCTGACTAAAATTCCAAAATATAGCTTATCAGTGAGTTAGTCCATACTCTAGGCAAAACATATTTTAAATTTCAGGTTTCTTGCTATTTCGGTGTGGGCAGGCCGTTAAGGAGGAGATTTTCCTCATTTTTGCCCCTCCAGGTAGGAATTTACAAAAATCCCACCTTAATGGATGTCTACACCTCAGGTGGAACCAACATGTCAAATTTCAACCTCCCAGCTGTAGCGGTTATGGCAGGCCGTCGAGGGGAGAATTTCACCCTTTTCTGCTCCGCCCCGTTGGATTTTCAAAATATCAACTTCCGAGGTCAAACGGTTTGGAAAGGCCGTAAAGGGGAGACTTTTCGCCCTTTAAACCCCCATTTTTACGACATCCCAGGCCAAAACTCTTAAATGTACCTTGTCAAGGAGTTAGCACATACTCCCAGGAAGGCGTATTTTAAATTTCAGCTTTCTAGCTTAAGGGGTTTAGGCAGGCCGTGAAAGGGGTTTTTCCCCCTCCCCGAAGGAATTTTCAAAAACACCATCTTAGCGGATGTCTTCGCCGGAAGAGTAACCTACATACCAAATTTCAGTTTCCTAGCTCTAGCGGTTTGGGCTGCCCGATGTTGAATCAGTCAGTCAGTAACCTTTATATATAGAGATAAAACTATTATTATTAAGTGTTTTGTTTTTGTTCATAAACATATTGGGTGTTACACATTTTGTTTTTAGAATAGTTAAAAGCAGTTAATAAATGACAAACAATGTATGTATTCATTTAACTTTCGCGGTTTTTCCATTAAAGTATAGAGAGAACTTGGAAAGTTAAATTAATACAACCTATTGTGTGGCTTTTGTTAATAATTGCTTTGGAACTTACTATACAGGGTGATTCAGTCACGACCCGCCGAATTTCACCAGCGTATTCCTTAGCTCATTTCATGAAAATATGTCCATTACGACCATCACTGATTGGTGGTCAGAGGGTAGTAGGCTAAAATTGCTAACTTCTGAGCCAGTGGTCGGATTTTTTTGTTTTTTGGGCTTCTTGGAAAGGTTTGGGAGACCTTTCAGAATCAGTAAAGAATAAATTTAAAAAAGTGAAATCGCCCAGATACAGAGCTTTAAAAAAAATTGGAAAGAAAACATAAAAAAGTGCACATAACCTCAATTTGCTCAGCCAGATGGCAGGTAACTTATGTTTTTTTTTCTTAAAATATAGCCTTAAACAAAGCCCAGAGGTCTTACCGTTCCAAAGTTATGACCATTTGACTGAAACGCAAACTTTTTTTTTTTGTTTTTGAAGCGAAATGACAGCACACATTCATTTGTTTTTGTAAATTAACATTAAAAAATTATTATTTAGCAAATCTTTTTGCTATTTACATTTTGAAAATTACAGAATATTTACAAATTTTTGTTGCTAATTTCAGAAATCATTTTACAAATTTTTGAAAACCGATTTGCTAAAATGAGCAAAAAAAAATACTAATTTTAAAAAAGTGGATATTAAAGAAAATGTTATTTCTAATTAAAACTTACACCTACAGACTTAAATTGCATTAATATGTTACGTAGATTAAAAAAGGGATCGGAAGTGAAGATACCGACTCACGTCTACAAATAGGACATCCACTTAAAATAACACTAAAAAGTATTTTTAGTCAAAAAATCAGCCCTAAAAACAATTATAATTTAACCTTAAAAGTAAAAAAAAATTACTAAAATATTTTTCATAACATAAATTACCAAGTTATAACAAAATGATAAATTCGTTTATGTGTTTACAATTTTTAAGCCTTTGATTTTTTTTAATTTTTTCTAAAATATTTTTTGAATAAAATAAAAAAATTTTATGCTCAATAAAAAAATAAATTTGAAATTTTTACTATATTAATAATATTTTGTAAATTTTTTTTGCGGATTTTAGCAAACAGATTTTAAATTCCACTTTACAAAAAGTTTACTAAAATTTAGTTGCGGTAGCTAATTTTTTCTACAAAGTTCATTGTACTACACGTCAGCAGACATGTGTTGCTAAGATTAGCAAAAAATACCGCTGGGCTCAAATTAGCAAAATTTCCCGTAATAACAGCAAAATTTTCAGTTGCCATTACATACTTTTTTTTGGTGAGTGTATATATAATATGTATAGTGAAGTTTTCATTTTGTATATTGTATACTGTACAATATAACAATAGCCGTTTTCTGTATAAAAAAAGCTCCTCAGAATTTTCAGGCTTTTGTATAGAAAAAAGTCCTCAGAGTTTGAATGTTTTTCTAAAGGAAATTGTACTCTGAACGGTTTTCTGTACACTCACCAAAAAAAGTCTGTAATGGCAACTGAAAATTTTGCTGTTATTACGGGAAATTCTGCTAATTTGAGCCCAGCGGTATTTTTTGCTAATCTTAGCAACACATGTCTGCTGACGTGTAGTACAATGAAATTAGTAGAAAAATTAGTAGCCGCTACTAAATTTTAGTAGACTTTTTGTAAAGTGGAATTTAAAATCTGTTTGCTAAAATCAGCAAAAAAAAATTACTAAATATTATTAATATTAGTAAAAAGCTTTGAATTTATTTTTCTTATCGAGCATCAAAAAGTTTGATTATATTTTTTAAAAAACGAATTAATCATTTTGTTTTAATTTGGTAATTTCTGTTTTGAAATATATTTTGATCAATTTTTTTTTTACTTTTAAGGTTAAATTTTAATTATTTTTAGGGCAGATTTTTAGAACTAAAAAACCTTTTTAGTGCTATTTTAAGTGGAGGTCCTCTTTTTAGACATCAGTCTAAGGAAATTTAAGTTTGTAGGTGTAAGTTTTAATTAGAAATAACATTTCCTTCAATATCCACTTTTTTAAAATTAGTAATATTTTTTGCTAATTTTAGCAAATCGGTTTTCAAAAATTTGTAAAATGATTTCTGAAATTAGCAACAAAAATTTGTAAATATTCTGTAAAAATTCTGTAATTTGTAAAATGTAAATAGCAAAAAGATTTGTTAAAAAATAATTTTTTACTAAAAATCAGTACAAAAATAGTAGAGTGCGATTGAAAACCGTTTACAAATTATTCTACTAACTTTTTTTCTGAGTGTAGCAAAAAGCTAGCAGAATATAAAGGATTTCTATAAGTAACATACGAATTTTATATTTAAATTTTTATCAGGCTCGAGATCATAATTTAATGTTACGAATATTAAACACTATTTTTTTATTAAATGGAAAAAATTGTCAGGATCAGCGCTAGAGGAAGTGCACACTTTCGACCTGAGCGACCAGGTCATCTTCAGCCTCCTTAAGAGCCACCCAACCCACAAGCAACTCATGGTTTTGAACAGGCTTATATATCACACACCAGGGATGCGAAATGAGAATTTCAATTTCGTACAAAAGTGATTACCAAATTGTACTTTTTTAACCTCAATTATACCATTTTTTAGTATTAAAAAAAAAAAAATAAAACACCAAATTTAGATTTTTTTAATATATTTATTTTTAATAAACATAACAAAAAAACTTTACAGAAAATGCAGTTGTACATTAAAATATTATAATAGAAATAAGTAAAATAAGATACAAAAATTCATGAGATCAATATCATATTTAAGTAGATAACAAACTATTTGTTATTTTAAAATTATAGCAACAATAATTCGATAAATGTAACAAAACTTTCATTTGGACTAGACTAGAAACTGTTGACAATTTATACGATGCAATTGATTGTGTGCAATTTTCTTAATTCCCTTTTCAAAGTTTTTTTTTCCATATTTCATATTATTTATTGGATCTTCACTTTTAAAAACTGTGAACTAACAATAATTATCCAAATCTTAAAACTAAATATTAATTATTAAGTCCAGCCAGTGCCAGACTGATGTTATGTGGTTTAACTGAGACCATTATTTCTCCTTATTATTAGCGGACCAGATCCGCAGTGTCTCTCCTTCTAAGACGCTGGTGGCCGTGATTATTAGTTAAGTTACAGGCTAGTATGTTGGGATGTGTTTCCAGATTTGTTAAATAGCGTTGACAGTGTCTAATAACACTGTCCAACAAATTAAGACTTTTTGAATGGAACAGAATAGCGACCCAATATTCTGAAAGGGTATGTTGAGTAGATAATTTTTGTTGAACAAACTTATGGTCCAGCACGTCTGAGTTTTTTTTTACAGTGGGTCAAAGTAAAAAGAAAAAATTCAAGCATAATTGAGCTACTAAGCAGTATATATCGGTTGTGATTTTTACTAAAATTAATATAAAAAAAGAAATATTAAAGCTTAAATAAGCATGGCGGATTCTGTTTGCAAATTAAGAGATTGGTTTTGTTTTATTTGTGGACATTTTACGCACCATCAAAGCAGAAGAAAGATATTCCCTACAATTGAAGAACCATATTTTCTTTTCTTTGAAATACGATTTTTATCTGAAGCTTGGATACCAAAAACCGTATGTACTACTTGCGAAAGTGGTCTTTTGACCTGGTACAAAGGCGCCTTAGCTGCCATTTTCTGCGCCTATTGCATGGATTGAACCTGAAGATCACAAATCAGATACATGCTATTTCTGCGTAAATTACAAATTTGGTAGAAGCGGCCCTTAGGGGTAACAAGCCGTGACCCCCAGAATGTATGCTTGGCATTATAGTCTCCAGCTGCTAGAAAACGCGGTCCTAATGATTCGAAAAAGCCTGTGTACTGATCCTCCGTTATGAAGAATCTGGGGGGAGAATAAATTGACGAAGTTCTCAGTTCTCAGGGTTAAATGGGTCTCAGAAATAAGCATTACGTCAATTTGCTGATATCTGAAAAAATACTCTAGCTCTTCTTTATGTTGGCATATACCGTTAGCATTCCAGTAACATATTTTCAAACTGTTCATGGTTTAGTTAACAAAGCTTGCATCAAAATAGACTGATTTCTCATCATCTCTTGCATCATATTACTCATTGAGTTTGTAAAATTAGTAACAGTTTGAACCAGGGATTCAATGGATGCTTCAAGTCTGCTGAAATTTTGTATCTGGGGTTCAGATTGAGAAAGTGGAGCATTTGGATTGACTTGTGCGGCTTGTGGAGTTTTTGGGGGCTGTGGTTGTCCTCTTAGAACTTCAGAGTATGAAGCACTGTTGGTGATAATTTGTGGGTATTGTGGAATATAAAATTCCGGTTCTAACTGTGATTTCATTCGGGTTCTGTTCAAATTTGAGTTTTTTAATTTTAAATATACCTCACAACCTCTGTAATTAACAGTATGGGGGTTACCGCAATTGCTACATTTCTTCTCAGTATTTACTGTCTTTGGTTTGGTGCAGTCAGCTGTACTATGCAGCTCACCGCAAACTGGATGTAGTCTACAATAAGACCTAGTGTGACCATACTCCTGGCAGTTCGTACGCAGGTCCCCGTCGCTTATGTGGTGCTTCAACTGTAACTCTATAGTGTAGCAAGTACCTAAGTTGATAAATAGGGTGTGTTTCACTTTTCTTCAACTTGATATCGCCAGGCTCTAACTCAACTCGGAAAAGGGGTTGGGGGAGCTTATCCCGGTTTCTAATATTAACAACGGACTAAACTTTAAAGCCGTTGATTTCGAGTGCCTTCTTTACATCTAGTGGGTCATTGTATGATTCAATACCCTTAATCACTATCTGAAGACCTTTGCTGCTCTTCAACTGGTAAATATAAAAAAATTTTTTTTTGATTCAAGAAATGATACTAATTTTCTGAAATTGGATTCACATTGAACTTGAATTTTAGTTTCAACAATTTTGCCATTTTTTATTGGCACAATGTAAAAAGAGTTTTCCCCAATAAGGCTGACTAGGGTTTTAACAAATTCATTTGAATTTTTCTCTCTTAGATACATAGGGGAGGTCTTTGTGGTTTAAGTATCACCGGGGCATCATTATCTTCGCTTTCCAGTATGGCAAAACGGTATTGGGATTGAGTGGCATTTATTTCACCTCTACTAAGCTTAGGATAGGGAGCTGTTTTAGTCGATTTTGGGCTTCTTTTCCTCTTAACTATTTTGACGTACCTGTCTAATCCAGTCTGTACCAATGGTTTGGGGGTAATGATGACTGGCAGGTCAACCTTTGGTATTGCGCCAGTTGAGGGGCTAATAGTTAAACTACTTACTGACGGAAACTGAAGCATACTTTGGGGCTGTTTATTATTAAGTTATTAGGTTGAGCCATAATATTGATATCACTGTTTAGCGTAGCAGAAGATGTTGTTGGTGTTTTAATAATCTCACTATTTGTTGATGTTGTAGCTGTAGGTTTTGGTGAAGTCAAAGCAGACAGTGTTTTGTGTGTTGTTGTTAAACTAGGCACTGTATTTGTTGGTACTTTTATATTTTCATGTTCCTTTGTGTTATATTCCAAACTGTACGTAGTTTTTGTTGGCACATTGGTTTTAATTTTTTCACATGAGAGTAAAGGAGAACATGAACGGGATCTCTCAATTGTTTTAGCGGTTAAATAATTTTTGTTGTAGTTGGGATCACTAATGTTTTTATTAACATTGATGTTATCTACCTTTAGAAAAACGTAGGCATTTCTGCCATTTGCACTGAGCCTTCTCTCCTCTTGAATTATGCTCTTTTCTTTATATGAAAGAAAAGAAAAAAAAATAAACAAAACAAAACAAACAAGACAAATCCCTGTTTGTTAAGGGTTTTTTATATATGTTTTTTTTTTTATTTAAATTTTAAATTGAACACGGTTTATTTGTTTTTTTTTTGTAATAAATATATTTTTTTTAAGCGTCCATATTATATATATATTTATCTTTATATATATAATTCTCCTGTACGTGTGTTAGTGACTGCACTCCTCCTTAACGGCTGGGCCGATTTCGATGAAATTTGTTGTGTCTGTTTTATTTGATCCCTGAATGGTTTAGATTCACAATTGACCTATATGGGTACAATGGGCGTGGCACCTCCCATACGAAGTAAAAATGTATTTTTGTATATCTGGAGTACTGTTACAGTGGGAGTCTTCAAACTTTGTGTGAGCTTTTTTTATAATAATACTCATAATCTCCCAAAAAAATGAGTGCCATCCAAGCAATGGGCGTGGCACCTCCCATACGAAGAAAACATTCATTATTGCATATCTGGGGTACTATTAAAGTGGGAGTCTTCAAACTTTGTGTGAGCTTCTTTGATAATAATATTCATAATCTTCCAAAAAATATGGGGGATCCAAGCAATGGGCGTGGCACCTCCCATACGAAGTACAAATTTATTATTGCATATCTGGGGTACTATTATTGTGAGAATATTCAAACTTTGTGCGAGCTACCTAGATAATAATGTAATCCTATTCCTAGGCAGAACAACGTTTGCCGGGTCAGCTAGTATTATATATATTTATATTATATATATATTTATATTATATTATATTTTTATATTATATATATATTTTTTTTTAACACTAATAAGCCGATATTTTAATAAATTCAAAGTTGCTTCCATAGTTATGTCTATTTATACGGTAACTTTAATTGCACGAAAACTGAATGTGAATGAAGCAACAAAATATCAATACATATGAATGTGAAAGAGAGAAAACGGAAACATGCACGAAAAACGAAAACTGTGCCTTTTTTGTTGCCCCGCAACAAATATAATATAAAAGATATTCACAAAGATGTGACAGCAAAAATGAGTTGTCAAGAAAATAAAGTTTAGTGCAAAAGTGAGCCAATGATTAAAATAAAAGGAGCAACCTTTGTTTTGTATGGTGTTTATTAAATAAATTAAAAACTATTTACTAAAACGAAAATATACATCATTAATAAATAAAACAACTAAAACATAAACATGAAATCCAAACTTAAGTATCTAAAAACATAATACTTTGAAATTCAGGCCATTGGCTCACTTTTGCACCAAGGGTTTTCTAATCTAAATTTAATACTTTATCCAGTATCCCTTTGCTTTTTCCAACTGATTTATTCTCCTTAGCATGGATCCATACAGTTTCGATATATAATCCACAGAAATTTTTTTTCATTCAGCCTGTACCCTCTCCCACAGCTCACTAATACTCTTTGGAGGCTCTTCGCAATCTGCCAAATGATATTTTAAGTAAGCCCAAGCATTTTCGGTTAAGATCGGGGCTTTGAGGTGGTCACTCCATGAGCCTTGTAGTGTACGCACAAATACGTGTCATACTGTGCATACAAAATATGCGCTACTGCACTATATGTGTTTGTTGTTATCATGTTAAAGTTACAAAGTATAATTGTTTACGTTAAATTCTTGCGTATCCTATTACAAGCATTGGGTTATCGACACTACGGTCAATGTTTATTTGGTATATTTGTTTGTTGGTTTGTATATTGTTTTCTATGTAAATCATTGATTTAATGACACAATAATTCTAAGTGTGTCAAACGAATATTTGGAATTATTTTTTACAACAACAATTTAAAAGCAATAGAGTGCAATAGGGCATATTTTTAGAATTTAAGAACCAATGTAAAAAAAGTATATAAGGGAGAACAATTTATCAATAAAGGGCAATCTTTAAAAACGCTTTATAAAGTTAACACGACTATTGTGTTCTTTAGTCCTGTTAATCTTTTACATGACGTTCCTGCAAACCACTGTGCTCCTAGATCGAGCATTGGAAGAAAAATACAACAAGAAGAAATTTTTTTGGCACCTAATCCAACGCCTGGGATTAGAAGGGCTGTGTCGCCCAAAGACCAGCCGGAATAACAAAAGGAGGAACAACCAAGAAGTCAAATCAGTGGCCAGGAAGTCAACATTAGAGGCGGAACAACAAAAGGAGGAACAGCCTAAAAGGAAAACCGTCCAAATTGGTATAAAAAAAAATATATATAATAATAATAATAACAGAGTGCATCCTAGATGAGCACCTGAAGGCAACGGAGGCGACTTCGCCAATGTGCCAACTTAGGGAAGTGCAAAAAAAAATAATAATATAATAATAAAAATAAAAAACTAACCCTAAAATAAGGAACAACAGCCTTAAAAATGAAGGAAGCATAAAAAAGATGAGAAGCCAATACTGAAACTATTACCAGGATTACTGATGCAAAATGAAAAGGCAAGGCAGCCAAACCCGCCAGGAAAGCTGAAAGAACGAAAGTAATTTTTGGTATTTTTGGTGTTGAGCACAGAAGACAAAATTAAAGACCATTTAGCAGAGACTGACATAGCGGAAAATGGGAAAACTCTTCACAACGGTAGAATTTAAATTGAGTATTTCTGTATAATGGATAAAAGGAAAAATAAAAGCAGGGCAAGGAACCAAATAGATTGGGATTATAGGGAACCAATTTTAACAGCTGAGGAAGAAGTTGCATGGTTGAGAGAATTCCGAAGGATAATAGGTGTAAGTGAACCACAAAGTGTGTGGCATGGTACAACCATAGAGGAGGAAATTTGTTTAATGTAGAAGAAATTTTTGAAACAAGTATAGTCTACACAGAATAAAATTTCAAAATTCTGTATCTTTCATTTAATATTTTTGTAAATACAAACAGAACATTTTTTGAAGAGGCACCAACAGTGGAATTTGTAAATACAAAAACTTTTTGCTATTTTGTAACTTCAATTTTTATTTTCAAAGAGAACTAAGCCATTCCTTAACCATAGCTTCAGTGTCACTGATTTTTTAAGTCTTCCAATTTTTGGTGTCGGATACTGATCTGGATTAAGTTTTTTTCTCACTTGCAATAATTCTTGCCACTGTTCGCTGACCCATTTTAAAGAAATTAGCGATTTTACGTGTGGAATCACCATTTTTAGCTTTTTCCAGCAACTCTTTTTTCACGTTATCGGCTGTAGGTTTCATCGAAATTTTTTTTTATTATTTTTCATTTTATTATGCCCAAAATTAAAAAAAATTTCAAACTAATAATAAGTTAAAACAATTTTAGTACCCTTAATTGATTATTTTTTTGTTGGTGCAAAAGTGAGTCAATTGCCTTGAGTTAAAGAGATAGTTTTTTTAAATGAAGAGAACGGATTTTGGGTAAGGTTACTTAAATTTTAAGAGAACTATAAGTATGAAATCTAAATAAGGAAAAAGTTTTGTTTTTGTAAAGCAAACAGAAAAATTACAGATTATTTACAAATATTTTACTAGCATCGGCTCACTTTTGCACCAAACTATAAATAACGATGAACTGTGAAAATTTGTAAATTGTATCAAATAAACCATGGGAGTACCATCGTACTTTTAAGACCCGAATCGTACCAAAAATTGAGTTACTGAGTTTTTTTCATCTATTTCGAATTACCCTTGTCAACCACCTTTGATTTTCGAAGCACAAATTGACAGGGTTGCCATTCAGGTCGAAAGTGTGCACTCCCTCTAGCGCTGATCCTCACAAATTTTTTTCATTTAATAAAAAATTAGTGTTTACTATTCCTTAGTAACATTAAATTATGATCTCGAGCCTGATACAAATTAAAAATATATAATTAAAACAAATAGATCGAATAATATACAAAATTTACATATAAGAATTTTTCTGTAGGATGAAGTCTTCAGATTCTGAGGGTTTGTCTAAAGAAAATGTTCTCAGATAAAAAAATTTTAAATTCTGAGGATATTTTTAATAGAAAAATAATATTATGGCGAAATGTCATAGAAAAAACGCAGATACCTAAGTATTTCCCTTAAGTATTTACCTTAAGATATTTTCCAGACATTATTCTGAGGAAATTTTATATAGAAAAACACTCATCTTCCAACAAATTTTTTTTTATAGAAAAAACATCAGAATCTTAAGAGTTTTTCCTACTGAAAACACCACATTTTCTTAAGAATTATTTTCATAGAAAGCCTCTCAAATTCTGGAAACTGTTTCTTAAGAGAAACTCTTAAGATCTGAAGATTTTATCCCATAGAAAAAGCATCTAAAAAGAATTGTCAGATTCAGGAAAATTTTTTAAAGAAATACCACCTTCAGATAAAAAGTTTTCTCTATGGGGACTTTTGCTAAAAGAAAACTTATTTGAAGAGTTATCTTTCTGTTGTAATTCTCAAAATTGTTTACTTATAGAAAAAGGTCGGATTTTAAGGGGGCTTTATTAGGAAACAGTCATTAGAATTTAGAATAGAAAAAATTCCTTGATACCAATGTGTTTACGCGTAAAGTGCTGAACGCACCTATTGTTAGCATAACGAAACTAATTTTCTCATGTTCTTGGCATTTACTCGTCGCCTTTTTGTTTTGCTTAGCTAGCATTTTAATACTCTTATATCCACCCGCAACTAAGGTACGTTGTCATTCGATTAAACCCCCGAATTAATTTATTTTTATAAATATATTATTTTATTAAATTTTTGGGGAATATTATTTGAGCAAAATATTTTTGGTCCTTCGAACCGGATAAATTAACCCGAATTTTATTTTGCGAAAATAATTCCCTCGAAATTATTTTATGTTCAGCCCAGTTTATTTGAGTTTTCCCTGAAATTCCTGAAGAGCGTTAAGTATATTTTAAAATTTCCCCTTATCCCTGTAATTTTTTTAAAAAGGTACATAATTTAAATTTTTCACAGTATTCAAATAAATAAGTGTAATAATATAAAGAGTGAAAATATATATACAGGGTAATTCTGGGTTAAAGCAAAATAAAATTTACCAATAAATCAAGTGTATAAAAAAAATCGGCTTCAATTTTGTTTATTTGTTTGTGTGCTTCTTTTTATTACAGAAAATAGAAAAAAACCCTCACAAAATGACGATGCTGCTCACGTAGTAAAAACCTTCTCTTGGTTTTATATGGGCAGATTACAAAGGTTCGGCATCTTTTCTTATTTTTTTTTTATTTTTGCAATATCTTTGCGATTCCAATTGATTTGCTATGCAAATCCAATTGGTTTTTAGCAGATTTCCCAATTGAATTTGAAAAAGGTTAAAAAATATTTTCTCTCAGCTTCCGAACCTTTGTAGTCTGTATAAAATTTTATTTAGCCGATGTCGGCTTTGCAATCTCTCTTCGTACTATATGAAACACTTAAATAATTTTGTTTTTTTTCTGCTCTTAATATCTAAACCAGAGATCCTCAAAACACCGCACATGTGCGAATGCAAAATTTGGTACAATTGTACCATTTTTGGTACGATTTGGGCCTTAAAAGTACGATGGTACTCCCATGGTTTATTTGGTACAATTTACAAATTTTCACAGTTCATCGTTATTTACAGTTTGGTGCAAAAGTGATATGAAAATATGCAGGAAAAACAATAAAATCATCACGGATTGGTATACTAAATATATTGCGTCGGGACGTATAACAAAATTTCAACAACAAAAGTTGTAAAACTAAGTGATAATAAATTTATATACAAAAATATCAACAATATAAAAGAAATATAATCCAACAATAGCTATCCACTGCATATAATAAACAATTTAATTAACAAGGCACTAAATGGGAATTCGGGGGATAAGCAAATAAACAACACATCTGCCACCCCTAAATTCTACAGCCTATCGTTAATACCTAAGCTCACCGAAAACAAACAAATTAGAAACATAGTAGAAGACAAAGAAGTAATGCTGGCACACAAATCCAACAAAACTATACAAGAACTGTTTACACAAACAAAAACAAGGATAGAAAAAACACAGCAGAGCAACGTTGTATACGAAATTGAATGTGTAGGCGGCGCAGATGAGAACTGCGGTAAAGTTTATATAGGAACAACAAAACGAAGTTTAGGCACGAGAGTGGCAGAGCATGAAGCAGACATCAGGAAAGGAAGGCTATCAACAGCGTTGGCACTACATTGTGTTGAAAACGGACATGTAGCTGATCTCAACAATATAAAGATTTTAGACAAGGAAAGAAGATATAATAAACGATACACTCTAGAGAGCCTTAGAATACAACAAAAATCGAAAAGTGCAATAAATAAGAAAGAGGACAAAGATAGCATAAACGCAAACTATACAATTGTATTGTAAGTTTAGTTTTAAATTAACAACTGTGATACTTAGTTTAGGAATTATTTTGTGATATTTAATATTTATTTGCTTTTGCATATTTATTTTTCTACATTTGTTTGATATTATTTATGTTTTATGTTGTACTCTGAAAAACAAGACAAGAAAAATAAAATATATTGTGAAATGTGAAACTTGACCCAAGATTATTGTAAGTACGATTATTCCAAGTTGTTGTTAATTTATGTTCATCTTTATATTTATTCTTATGATTACCAGATTAATAAAAATATCCCTGAAAATGTTGGGAATCTCCAACGAAACGTCGGATAAATAATAAAATAAATAATCTTTTATTACCTTATAAATAAACATGACCTTGAAAGCCCACTTTAGGTCATTCTAATAAAAACACTTATATTAAAGAAAAAGGTCGATATATAAGAAAATAAATTACAAAACTTTTTCCTTATTTAGATTTCATACTTATAGTTCTCTTAATATTTAAGTAACCAACAAAAAAATAATCAATAAGGGTACTAAAATTGTTTAAACTTATTGTTAGTTTGAATTTTTTTTAATTTTGTGCATAATTAAATGAAAAATAATAAAAAAAAATTCGATCAAACCAACAGCCGATAACGTGAAAAAGGAGGTGCTGGAAAAAGCTAAAAATGGTGATTCCACACGTAAAATTGCTAATTTCTTTAAAATGGGTCGGCGAACAGTGGCAAGAATTATTGCAAGTGAGAAAAAAATTAATCCAGATCAGTATCCGACACCAAAAATTGGAAGACTAAAAAAAATCAGTGACATTAAAGCTAGGGCAAAATCAAGAGCACAAAAGAGGCAGTTTCTGAAAGTTCGGTCAATGTTAGTAGATGGACAGTCCCAAGGGCTCTCAAAACCGTTAGCTGCAAAGCCAGTATTAAAAAGAAAAAGACAAAACTATCACAAAAAAAACGTAAAAGCGCAAAAATTATTTTTGGAAAAATATAAATTTTGGACAGTTTTTGATTGGTATAAGGTATGATTATTTTACTAGCTTATTCTGTCAAATATGTGGCAGTTTTCTTTATTTTGTAGATAATATGGTCCGATGAGACCAAAATCAACAGATACCAATCGGATGGAAAAGCCAAGCCATCAACCACACCGAACCCAGCCCATGTAACTCAAACCATAAAGCACGGAGGTGGTTCTCTTATGGTTTGGGGATGTATAACACCATATGGTGTGGGCCCACATACGTGTTGAAGGAATTATGCGAAAGGAGGACTATCTTCGCATATTACAAGAGAATTTGCCTTTAGCTCCCGCCAAAATGCCAGATAGACCTGAAAATGTTATCTTTCAGCATGACAACGACCCCAAACATTCTGCGAAAATGGTTAAGGAATGGCTTAGTTCTCAGGTGTTTAGGCTTGTGTTTAAATTGTGACTATTCTAATGAAAATTCTTTGAAAATAAAAATTGAAGTAAATAAAAATTGAAATTCCACTGTTGGGGCCTCTTCAAAAAATTTTCTGTTTGTATTTACAAAAATATTCCATGAAAGATACAGAATTTTGTAATTTTATTCTGTGTAGACTATACTTGTTTCAAAAATTTCTTCTGCATTAAACAAATTTCCCCCTCTATGGTTGTACCATGCCACACACTTTGTGGTTCACTTATACCTATTGTCCTTCGGAATTCTCTCAACCATGCAACTTCTTCCTCAGCTTTTAAAATTGGTTCCCTATAATCCCAATCTATTTTGTTCCTTGCCCTGCTTTTATTTTTCCTTTTATCCATTATACAAAAATACTCATATTAAATTCTCCCGTTGTGAAGAGTTTTCCCTTTTTCTGCTATGTCAGTCTCTGCTAAATGGTCTTTAATTTTGTCTTCTGTGCTCAAAACCAAAAATACCAAAAATTACTTTCGTTCTTTCAGCTTTCCTGGCGGGTTTGGCTGCCTTGCCTTTAGAGTTTTCATCAGTAATGCTGATAGTAGTTTCAGTATTGGCTTCATATCTTTTTTTTATGCTTCCTTCATTTTTAAGGCTGTTGTTCTTCATTGTAGGGTTAGTTTTTTTATTTTTATTATAATTATATTATTATTTTTTTTTGCACTTCCCAAAGTTGGCACATTGGCGAAGTCGCCTCCGTTGCCTTCAGGTGTTCATCTAGGATGCACTCTGTTATTATTATTATATATATATTTTTGTTTATACCAATTTGGCCGGTTTTCATTTTAGGCTGTTCCTCCTTTTGTTGTTCCGCCTCTAATGTTGACTTCTTGGCCACTTATTTGACTTCTTGGTTGTTCCTCCTGTTACAGTTTTTTTTTTATGACAAGACCTTAAAGTATATTTTTTTTGAAAGAATATAAAGATCTGGCATTAAATTGTATTACACCAAAATTTAACATATGTAAATATAAACCTTTTAATAGATAGAATTCAAAACAAATCTTGAAAAGGTGTACCATATGATGTATAAATATAATTCGCCGTGAGAGCAGATCGTTAATTTTAATATAGACAGATAAAAGCTTTCTTGATAGTGAGGGAAGTTGTAATGGTTGATTTGTATTTTTTTTGGCTTTGCTTTGCGACCAGCTTCAAAAAAATCGATTTGTAATAAAATACATAAAGTTAAAAAAAAAGAATTTATTTAAAATTGGAATTTATAAAAAAAGTGGGAGTGGTTAAAAAAAAGGTGTTTTAATAAAATATAGAAATCCTAGAACATTAAGATAACAATTAAAATTTATTAAACCAGTGTACTTTTAAATTATTCTGCTGACGCAATCACACGTGTACTGGAGGAAACCTTCTGTTTTGGAATCATCATTTATATAAAACAACATTTTGTCAAGGGATTGGATATCAATGGCTTTGGCCATTTCGATATTTCAATCCTCAATTTGGAAACTTTACAGATGGTATATCGTTCCCCAATAATATTTTATCATCGGTAATTCAGATAAGGCCATCTGAAATGTTTCAAAACGTTAAACAAATTCAAATCCTAAAACTTCATGTTTAAAAAGCTGACCAAATTTACACCTCCAGTCCCACTGTGCATAAATTATAATAATAATGATCTACAACAAGAATACCGTTATATGAATTAACACAAAAATTATTAAAAGACAACTTTCGACATCGTATTGCTAAGGAAACAGTTATCATATCGTGACGTCATCCACACAAGAGACAAACAACATCCACAATTTCTTAAATTGTTATACATATGTATAAAATATAATGTTAACTTTTTAATAATTTTATTACATTTATTCAAATACTAACATTGTAAATTATCATAATTGCGTTTACTAACATTTTGTTTATACTGAATCTGTAAACGAACTCTTCAGGAATTTCGGCATGTCTGCTAAGTTCGTTTACTAAAATAGTGTTACGATTTTACCCTTTATAAAATCGTTGATTTATTTAACTTTTAAATAAATCGAGTTCTTTCTATATTGCAAATAATAAACACCGTTTGAAATTATTTATAGCTCTATTTATTTATAACCGTCACTAAAAATTACAGAAATACACTTTAATAGCACACTTTATTTACACGATTTAGGCCCAATATTATAACTTGTCTTTAAGGTGCGTGTTAGCCAATAGTAACTTTAGCTAAAGTGAGGAATAAAGTCCCCTTTAACTTTTTTTGGTTATTACAACTTCCTTATAAAATAAAATTAAGTTTTTTAAAAATATGGCATTACTAGAGCAAAAACCGATTACTTTTGACAAATTAAAATGGTTCTTTTATATACGTAGTGGCAACGACGTACTTTTATTTATTTATTTACTTACAACAAACAAAAAATACAAACGAAAAACAAAATTTCTTCGAATTGTGTAAAAGATCAAAATGTTTGTTATATAAAATTTACATTGTCGACGGTAAACACAGAAAAAAACTAAACAGCAAAAAACTACACGGCAACTACACTGCAGAGCAGAAAATGTGGCAACTTCAAATGCTTAAACCTTACGTTAAAAGTTAAAGGTAAGATGAACTTACCTTTAGCTTATCGGTCACTTTTAGGTTAAAGTATACTTATAATAACGAAAAACTAATAATCTGTCCGTTAACATCCTAACTTTAGCTATCGGCAAGTTATAATAATGGGCCTTAGATAAACTAAACGTTAGCCACACTTTAGTTCTTCACACTTTGCGTTTTACTTATAAACTGAACTACTTTGCCACCTTGCTGGCGTTTTTATATATGCGGGTTAAAATAACTAGAATATGGCAGCACCATCTGGAAGCTGCATACTGGCAACTTAGAGAATGTTCTTTTAAAGTTTGACATAAGAAACATTAGTTATGGTAAAGGGCTGCGATTTAATTGTTTTACATTTCAGGGCTAACATATGGGGATTTGCATTTCTACGAGTAAATGGAATTTCTGTAACACTGCCGCCCACTTAAGTCTGTTCGTCCCGAACAGACATAGTTTTCCCCTTCCCATAATCAGCTAGTCGTTCCAGATGCACAACCTTCATCTTAGACTTTGGGCTCTGATATTTCTGTATTCTATAGACCACGTCATTTAACCTTTTAATCACCCTGTAGGGTCCTTCCCAATGCGTTTGTAGTTTGGGAGATAATCCTTTCCTTCGTTGCGGGTTAAACAGCAGAACCAACTCGCCCTCATTAAATCCTTCAGAATTCGCTGCTCGATCGTACCTCGCTTTCATCTTGTCGCTCATTATTTTAATTCGATTGCGGACGAACTCCTGACGTTTGTTGAGGTCTTCTTGTTCCCGGGAAGAGTTGTCGTTTTCACTGTCTGTTGCGGCGGGCTTAACACCAAGTTCCAATCCACCAGGCAATATGAGTTCCATTCCAAAGATTGTTCTTACTGGTCCTTTGGCTGCGATGCATTGCGCGCAATTTGCTACCCAATCGCCTACAGCTTGTTGACAGCCCACCCAGTAAAACCGTTGTTTTAACTTCTCTATAGTTTTTGTGATACCAAGATGACCACCACTGAGACATTCATGGAACTCCCTCAATACCTCGTTTATTTTAGATGCCGGCACCACAATTAAATTGGCGACATTTTTGCCGTCGGCACTTTCCCATGTACGGTATAAGAAACCATTTAACACTTGCAGGCTATTCCACTGGGCCCAATATGCCTTCATCAGCGGACTTTCAGCTGATATCTGCTCTCGGGTAGGCCTCCTGTTTTCTTCTTTGGCTGATATAATCTTCGCTAACATGGGGTCACTCCGTTGTGCCGCTGACCAGGCTTCACTCGGCTCAATATGCGTTTGTCGAATATCCACGATACGGTCTTTTCCTTCAGCCTTTGAACTGTGCTGGCCATGTTTCCTACCCTTGCTGTGCTCAATGGTAACCGGTTTTCTTACTTGAGCCTTGTGCTCATATCCAACATCAAGGGGTATTTCAACATTCCGCCAAATCATAACTTTTTGCCCCATATGCAGATTAATGCCGTGACTAATCATGAAATCTGCACCAATGATTACTTCATCCACAATATCGGCAACAATAAATACATGATTGACGCTTATGTTGGAAATCGTTAGTTTTACATTCACTTTGCCATAGGCAGTACCAGTTTCCCCAGTAGCTGTGCGCAGTCTCACCCCAAACAATGGTTCAATTGCATCCTTAACTAAATCGGGTCTGATGACAGACTGTGATGCTCCTGTGTCTATAGTGCAAATGTGCTTTCTGCCGTTGATATATCCGTAAGCAGTAAGACTGCTTTTTCCCTGCTGTATTCCAGAGATGGAGATTGTGGGGCCTTCGCATGTATGAGCTGGATCGTGTTCCGCAGTGCTAGCTGTTTTTGGTTTTAACGGTGACTCCAGTGCTAATTGATTAACCGGCCGGAAGCTTTTTCTTGGTGCTCGGCAGTTTCGCTGAAAATGTCCCACTCTTCCGCAGTTATAGCATTCGGCCTTAACTTGCTTTCTCCCTAATGCCTGCATAACTGCCTCTTTTAGCTCTGTGAGCATCTCTTTGAACCCATCAGCTAACATAGTGCTCATATCTTTTTCTTCAATTACTTCGAGGTTTCGCACATTAAATATTTGCGGCTTAGCAATTATTTTCGCAGTCTCCTGTGACAGCGCGAATGAAAGAGTTTCCGCAAAAGACGAATTTCTTGTAGCACACACCGCGTACCTTACATCAGGATTATGAATTCCCCTCACAAATGCTTCAATTTTGAATTTATCTAATAATGGATGATTTTCGCCCGGATATGACAGCTGCACCAACCGCTCAATTTCTGTTGCAAAATCCTGCAACGACTCATTTGCTTTCTGCAGCCTACCTCTTAGTTCCATTCGGTATATTTCTTTTTTGTGTTCACCACCATACTTTCGCTGCAGTGCCACCATTATGTCGTCATAATTATTTCTGCAGGTGATTGGCACACTTTCTAGAATTTCTGCAGCTTTCCTTTTAAGGCCAGAATCAACTCTATAGCCTTTTCTTCGTTGTTGCACATATTTCTGGCGGCAACTGTCTCGAACTGGAACTTAAAAACATTAAACGATACGCTGCCGTCAAAAGTAGGGGCCTTTGTTCTACCAGAAGTTTCCTGAATAATTCGTACTGGACCCTCTTGACATTGGAGATTATTTACTTTATTTTCTAGATCTTGTAGTTTTCTCTCAACATCTTTGGTTTGTACGTCGAATCTGTCTACGCCGTTCTCTAAGTCGGAAACTCTTTTGGAAACCTCGGAAATTTCTCTAGAAGTATCTTGAAACTTTTCTTCCATCTTCATAAGCAATTTCTCGTTCGTTTCCATCTTGGTTAAAAGTTTCTCGTTGTCGGCTCTAGAAGTTTCCTGAAGTTTTGCTAACAATTTTTCGTTGTCTGCTCTGGAAACTTCTAACATTTTCATGGTGTCTGCTCTAGACGTTTCGAACAGTTTCTCATTTTCTGCTCTAGAAACTTCTAACATTTTCATGTTGTCTGCTCTAGAAGCTTCTAGCTTTTCCATCATAGCAGCCAACATTGCGCTTAACTGCATATTACCTTCAGTTTTACGAGTACTAACCTCCATTGCTTCTTTTTCATCAAATTCGTAAGTCGCAATGTCAATGTTACGCCGCTCGAATTCCTCTATCAGCCGCTTTTGTAATTCTGTCTTATTACCTGCTGTCGGTAGCTCCAACTTACTCAATTCCTTCTTGAGTTGCTTCACTTTAAGCTCCTCCAATTTCATGACTGCTTATTATTTTGCAATCCCACTTCTGACACCAATTGTTACGATTTTACCCTTTATAAAATCGTTGATTTATTTACCTTTTAAATAAATCGAGTTCTTTCTATATTGCAAATAATAAACACCGTTTGAAATTATTTATAGCTCTATTTATTTATAACCGTCACTAAAAATTACAGAAATACACTTTAATAGCACACTTTATTTACACAATTTAGGCCCAATATTATAACTTGTCTTTAAGGTGCGTGGTAGCCAATAGTAACTTTAGCTAAAGTGAGGAATAAAGTCCCCTTTAACTTTTTTTGGTTATTACAACTTCCTTATAAAATAAAATTAAGTTTTTTAAAAATATGGCATTACTAGAGCAAAAACCGATTACTTTTGACAAATTAAAATGGTTCTTTTATATACGTAGTGGCAACGACGTACTTTTATTTATTTATTTACTTACAACAAACAAAAAATACAAACGAAAAACAAAATTTCTTCGAATTGTGTAAAAGATCAAAATGTTTGTTATATAAAATTGACATTGTCGACGGTAAACACAGAAAAAAACTAAACAGCAAAAAACTACACGGCAACTACACTGCAGAGCAGAAAATGTGGCAACTTCAAATGCTTAAACCTTACGTTAAAAGTTAAAGGTAAGATGAACTTACCTTTAGCTTATCGGTCACTTTTAGGTTAAAGTATACTTATAATAACGAAAAACTAATAATCTGTCCGTTAACATCCTAACTTTAGCTATCGGCAAGTTATAATAATGGGCCTTAGATAAACTAAACGTTAGCCACACTTTAGTTCTTCACACTTTGAGTTTTACTTATAAACTGAACTACTTTGCCACCTTGCTGGCGTTTTTATATATGCGGGTTAAAATAACTAGAATATGGCAGCACCATCTGGAAGCTGCATACTGGCAACTTAGAGATTGTTCTTTTACAGTTTGACATAAGAAACATTAGTTATGGTAAAGGGTTGCCAATTTATTGTTTTACATTTCAGGGCTAACATATGGGGATGTGCATTTCTACGAGTAAATGGAATTTCTGTAACAATACTAAATAACATAATGAAGTTTTGATGCTAATTCAAATGATAATTATACTCTATTATAAGTAAACTAACAATTTATTAAATATTAAAAATTAATATTATTAGAAACATTTTTTTTGTTAAAAAGGAAATATTATTATTATATTCACAAATAATTTAAAATTGATTTTAATCATAATTATTGCTAATTGTAAAAACTAACGTATACACCAAAAATTTAGCATGTTTGTTAATTCTTTACATAACTACAACTAAAATTATGAAAATAATTGAATAGCAGATGTAGAAATTTTATATTAATTTTATGGTACTAATTCAAATGACAATTCAAGTTAAAACAACCTTTTAATATACTTTTCTAAATTTTACAGTACTAAAACGTATGGATTGAGCTCAATGCATCGTTGGAACTAGAACTAAAGGATGATTTTAAAATCGTCATAATCTTATACACCGCTTATTGTCATTTGCTTTCAGAACATCAAATCCTTTTAATAAGGATCACAAGTTGTAAATTTTCAAACATGTAAATTTTCAAACATGTATTCGCCTTTTAACAAATTTTGGTAATTATTAAGATTTATTAAAATTTTTATATTGAATTTTCTATTATTGTATACAAAGTATATACTCGAATTATTTTTTTTTTTTGATAAAATTAAATATTAAAATACGTTTAGTATATTTAAGCTAACTTTTTTTGGATTTTATAGATAATTTAAAACATTATGATTTCAATAAGTGAATCACAATTTTGAATTATAAAATGGAGTAGAAAGATTTGAGTGGGAATGTTGGTTACAAAGATATATATGTATGTGTGAGTGACGAAGTTAATTAAGGATTTAAAATTAGGGATATGACAAGGACAAATTAAGGACACGAAGTCATTTAGTGCAGATGGGTGGGAAATTAGTTAAAGGTGTCCCATGCGATAATATCACCAATCGCAAATGAACATAAATGGAGTCAATGTCAGTAAATCAATTTTGGTAGTTTTCATTATATTTACATTTCAATTCTCAAGGTATAGAGAATGTAAAGTTGTAAAGTCTTGGAATGAACATTTTTTTTTTGTTGCCAGCAGCTTTTGTTTTAGTAAGGTTAAAGGACCACCCCGACCCGGCGAGCTAAGCCCTTTTCATACCATTACAAGCCCGACCAAACTAAAGCAACAAAAGAATGAAATACAATTTTTTTAAAAACAACTACTGCAACACTCCTTTTGTTATTCCGGCTGGTCTTTGGCCGACACAGCCCTTCTAATGCCAGGCGTTGGATTAGGTGCCAAAAAAATTCTTCTTGTTTTATTTTTCTTCCAATGCTCGATCTAGGAGCACAGTGGAAGTGGTTTGCAGGATCGCCATGTAAAGGGTGTCCCAAGAAGAACGCAATTTTTAAATTTTAAATAAAACACAGATATTTAAAAAAAAATCTAATGGTGTTAAATCGCACGATCTAGGCGGCCAATTCTGATCTTCAAAACGCGAAATAACACGACCGGGAAATGACTGATGCAGCAATTGAATTGTTTCTCTGGCTGTATCACATGTGGCGCCGTCTTGTTGGAACCACATGCCCTCCACATTCAATTCTAGGCAAGAAAAAACTGGTTATCATTTCACGATACCGAACACCATTGACTGTTTGCGCTTGACCTGCCTCATTTTCATAAAAAAAGGTCCAATGATTCCTCCAGCCCAAAAACCACACCACACAGTGACACGTTGAGGATGCATTTGCTTCTCGTGAATCACTCGAGGATTTTCCTCACCCCAAATGCGACAATTCTGCCTATTGACGAAGCCATCAAGATGAAAATGGGCCTCGTCACTGAAGATGATTTTATCGGCAAAATCAGCATTTTCATGTTGTCTCTCCAATACCCAATTAACGAACTCCCTTCGCTGTCCATGGTCAGCTGGCTTCAGTTCCTGAGTCAATTGAACTTTGTATCTTTCGTCAAAATTCGCTGCAAAGTGGATTTGGAGACACCAATTTGCTGAGCTCGGTGTCGAATTGAGGTGGATGGAGTTTGAGCGACATCATCACGTACAGCTGCGACATTTTCGGTCGATCGACCTGGTCGATGGCGCGTTGTTGTCTTTACATCACTAACAGACCCAGTTTCGGCAAATTTATCCATTAATCTCTTTACAGTTGACTCTTTTGGAGCATTATTGTGACCCCAAATTGATCGCAATTTGCGAACTGTAGCCGCAAAACTTTCACCATTTTGGTAAAACAATTTCACAATGAGAATGCGTTGTTCATTCGTGTAGCGCTCCATTTTTACTAACCTCGTACCTTCTACTAGCAAACAATAACAATTGTTCAAATGTCAAACAATGACACTTCGAATGTTGCCAGATTTAAAAATTGCGTTCTTCTTGAGACACCCTTTAAAAGATTAACAGGACTAAATAAATCAATAGTCGTGCTAACTTTATGAAGCGTATTTAAAGATTGCCTTTTATTGATAAATTGTTCTCCCTTATATACTATTTTTACATTGGTTCTTAAATTCTAAAAATATGCCCTGTTGCACTCTATTGCTTTTAAATTGTTGTTTTCAAAAAGAATTCCAAATATTCGTTTGACGCACTTAGAATTATTGTGTCATTAAATCAGTGATGTTCATTGCATGGGACAATTGTCCCCTGCTCAACTCACATGTATTCTTACGCTCTTGCCTTTAGTCGTCACTGAAACAGCGACGAATGAACACGTGTGGGGATGTATGCTGATTTTTCTTTCATGCACTGAGAAAAATTAATAGCAATGTAAAAAACATATTTTATGATAATACAAGATCTATAAAAATCTTTAATAAACCTAATAAAAAACGCATTTTTTTAATATAAAAGTTGAAATGTTTTTTAAAATTGGAGTCCGATCGTTCATTCATTTATTCCGATCGAATGTATTGTATTTTTTTCCTTCCAAAAATAGCATTTTTTAATAGAATATTATAATAAATCCACACATATTACAAATATTTTATTAATATGTAAATATAATGAAATCATTAATATTAATGGAAAAAATTTACAACTTTTTGTTTTTTATAAAATGAAAAAAAGGCACGCCAATGTATTTATTATTTTCCTTTCAAAAATTTACTTTTTGTTTAAATCATATTTCTTTAAAACTGTTTTACACAAAACATAACAGTTTCATATTTTCAATAAAAAAAAATCATACAGATATTAACCCATTGAACATTTCTTGCAGTGCAATTCTCATTTTCTCACTAACACAACGACATATTTATTTTTGAACAGCACTGGTCTAGATCAGTGCTGTTCAAAAATAAAAATGTAGTTCTGTTCGTGAGAAAATGAGAATTGCACTGTAAGAAATGTTCAATGGGTTAATAGCAGTGCTAGTATCTGAATGAATTTATTTTTTTTATTGAAAATATGAAACTGTTAATGTTTTGTGTAAAAGTGTTTTAAAGAAATAAAAATTAAACAAAAATTAAATTTTTGAAAGGAAAAAAATAAATACATATATACATAAGGGTGTCTTTTTTGATTGTATAAAAACAAAAAGTTAAAGATTTTTTTAATCAATATCAAAGATTTCATTATATTTACATATTAATAATATATCTTTAATATGTTAGATTTCTTATGTTATCCTGTTAAAAAAATGCAATGTTTGGAAAGAAAAACACATTCGATCGGAATAAATGAATGAACGATCGAAATCGAATTTTTCAAAACATTTCAACTTTTATATTAAAAAAATGTTTTTTTTTATTAAGTCTATTAAAGATTTTTATAGATCTTTGAGTATCACAAAATATTTTTCGTACATTGCTATTAATTTTTTTCAGTGCATTAAAAAAAATCAGCATACATCCGATACACATGTCCACTCGTCGCTGTTTCAGTGACGACTAAAAGCAAGAGCGTAAGAATACATGTGGGTTGAGCAGGGGACAATTGTCCCACGAAATGAACAGCACTGATCTAGACCGTTTTTTGTGTTTGTTTACTTATTTTTCTACCAGCCGCAACTGCGGCTAAAATAAAACAAACTGAAATAAAGTTATTAATTAATTTTTATTTTACTCGCGAAAATAAATTTAATTAAATCAAATAACTTGTGTTTTTTTTAAACAAAAGAAGAAAATAATGTAAACAAATATACTGTGAGAATAAAGAAGTTGGCGTTCATATTGTTGTTGGTTGTGTACTTTGTTTATATTTCTACACTCATTACATTAGTGTTGCAACTTTTTGAATCAAACAAATAATTGGATAGTGTTTTTATTTTTTGTAAAAAGTGTCAAAAACTTGATTCGTTGTGAAATAAAAACAATAAATAATTATTCGATTATTTTTCGTAGTTTTATAATTTTCCGGTTTTTAAAGAAAATTACGTTACGAGTACTCGAAGTGATATATTGCAACACTTTTATAAATTAAGCTGGGAATAAATTTAAAGTGAAATTTACCCGAGTTTTTTGAATTTTTTTTAACGAATAATCGCTTTCCAATGTAAAATTATTTAAATATAATTAAATATATTTATATATTTCTGAGCGCCCCGGTAGGCTAGTTGGTAGCGTGCTAGCTTATCAGTGCGGGGGTCGTGGGTTCAATTCCTACCAGAGGCTCTAGTCTGTTTTCGCTACAACGAGCCGAAGGCCTTTGTTGCTAGTGCTCGGTTAGGGTATTAACATATAATTTGAAATTATATGATTAATAAATAAAATAAATAAATAAATAATATATTTCTAAATACCTTTACATTTTTGATAAATTTTATCGTTTTTTATCAATTTGCATTGAAAGTTTTCCCGATATTTTGAAGGATTTTATTAAATTTTTTTTTTCAATTCTTTTATTTACAGTCTTTATTTACAGTAAATTTTATAACAATAAAAACAAATAACATTATTGCTGAACTCCATTGAGAACAACAAAGTGCACAAAATCATAAAGATAGTAAAAAAATTAAAAAATATTAACAAATTTTTATAATTAAGAACTAACTTCGAAACGGCAAATCTAGGATATGAAATCTTTTAAGTCTTCTTACTTCTTCTATGTTGGAGTTGCTAGCCGTTCCCCATAGCTGTATTCCATATGTCCAGACAGATTTTAAAATGGTTTTATAAATCAAAACTTTATTTTCCATGCTTAACTGATATTTTTTTTATATTTAATTGCTGTTTTTTTAATTTGATATTTGTTTTCCATGTTAATCTTCTGTCAATATGCATCCCTAAATACTTTGAGGAATTGATGTATTATACATATATACATTGCTACAATTGCCGCGTCGTAGCGAAAAAGTTATGTGTACAGATTTGTCAGTATTGACTTTAATATTTCATTTGTCTAACCAAGTTTCACTTGCATTAATCTCTCTTTGCACAATATTTGATGCAATGTTTGGACATATATCAGAAGCTAGTACTGCAGTGTCGTATGCATATTTTGCAATAAGTACGTTTCCAGTTATTGGCATATCGGATGTAAATATAGTATAGAGAATTGCTCCTAAAACGCTGCCCTGTGATACACCTGCTTTGATTTCATAAGTTTGGAGAATTCATCATTAACTTTAACGTAAAAATGTCTGTCTGTTAAATAAAATTTTAGCAGTAGATGAAAAGGTATTGGAAGTAGTTTTTTCAATTTGTAGTATAGCCAAACTTTATGGAATGCTTGTTGTACATCCAAAAATACTCCTGAGAAATATTTTTTAGTTTCCAATGTATCTCTTATAAAGGCAACGATACGATGGCATTGCTCTGGAGTATCATGCTTGTGCCTAAAACCAAATTGATATTCAGGTATGATGTTAAATTTTTCTAAGACTGGTAATAATATTTTCAACAATATTCTTTCAAATATTTTGGATAATACTACCAGTAAACTAATTGGTCTATAGGATGTTAAAACATTCTCTGATTTGTTTGGTTTATTTATCATTACAATCTCTGCGCATTTCCATTGCGAGAGAAAGTAATTTAGTCACAATATAGAGTTGTACAACAATGTGAGAAATAGTATACCCCACCTAGGAAGGGCTTTGACTACTTGTCCATCTATACTCTCGTAACGGGCCAATCCATTGGGCAAGGACTATCTGGCAGTAAGAATTTTTGTTTTTGAATCTCAGATTACAAGAAAGTGTTAAAACAAACTATAAGAGGAGTGTGGTCAGAACTAATATCGTTAACATTAGTTATATTTAGCAATTGACTAGAAATTCCAAAATAAACGGCAAAATCTTGGAGATCGGGTATCTTTCTTGGATCCGTTGGCCAGTACGTTGGGTTGCCTGTCGATAAAACTAAGCTCGCTTCCTTTAGGATTAACTAGTCTAGATCCCCACCATAGATGCTTAGCATTAAAGTCTCCTTAGCGAAGAATCTTGGCTCCAAGCTATTGAAAAAATTATGAAATTCTTGGCATTTGACTGAAAATTTTGGAGGAAAATATTTGGCTAAGAAAATTATGATATGTGAATCGCATCTAACTTTGATGCAAGCAGCTTAAAGATATGATTCTCTTATTTCAGCCCCTGCATGTGCTCTATCATCGTGGTGGTTGGCTGTTATCAGTTCATAACCATAGATTATAAAAAAATGTTCTGCTGGTAAAATGTGTCCCTGACACTAAAAGAAAATCTATATAATTAAGTTTAAGAAAGAGCTCGAGTTCTTGCATTCCATATTGCAATATTGAAGTTTGGTAGCATAATTCTGAAAGTAATATTGTCATCAAGCTTTTATGCTTGTTTGTTAATTCAATTTGATTTTGTATGAAGTTTTCGAGCTTTTCGAATGAAGTTTTTTGATTGTTAATATAATTACTTCTATTAACAATTTTGGTTTTTATTTTTCTCTTTTATACCTGCTTATAGAATTCACAGCCTTTATAGCTAGCTGGATGGCTTTTTAAAAAATTTACACATCGAGGAGGTGCATCATTGTCTTTAGTGCAATCGGCCGTTTGATGACCTTATCCGCATTTGACGCAGTTAACTGGTTTCCTACAATAGGTTTTTGTATGTCCGTATTCTTGACATCGGTGGCATTGTACACTATCATTAGTTTTCTTTGGTGGGACAATGTTGACAACTGCATTATTAAAAATGTCATATATTTTTGTTATTTGGGCTTGGTTCTACATCATTGTAGAACATTGGAAGAGGTTCTTTTGAAATTCTACTATGTATTTTTGAAATATTTTGAACTTTGTGGCCTAGAGATTCTATGGCATCTTTTATTTAAAATTCTCTTGTTGAAGGGTGTAGATTATTGATTACAGCTCTATGGGCTCTTTCTAGGATAGAAGCTTACTAGGATAGAAGCTTGCCTATGCTTACTAGGATAGAAGCTTGCCTAAATTCACGGCCCTTATCTTCAATGAATGAAAATCCACACGAAAGTGTTTCTCTAACACCCGGCCATTTTTTAATTGGTGCACCGTTATTATCTCCTCCTGAACCCAGTTTATTTGAACTGTCACTTAGTCATGCTAATATCTGGCGGAAGCTAAAAATTCTTCACCATCAATTTGCTCTTCGATGGAAGGAAGAATATCTGAAGGAATTCCACAGACGTGTGAAATGGAAATATCCAAACAGAGTATTTGAAGTAGGAGATATTGTTGTTAATCGTCAAGACAATTTACCTCCAAATGAATGGAGGTTAGGGCAAAGTACGCGTCTGTGATGTAAGAACAGCTTCAGGCACTTTCACTCGCCCTATTGTGAAGCTTGTTCTTTTACCTATATCTGAACAAAATGAATTGGTTTTTTTTTCTTCTCTTTTGTTTTCCCCTGGTAAAAAATGTCTGATTCCTCACGGCGCCTCAATGTTCACCGACCAGCAAGTGACAACCCGACCCCAGCTAACACCACTGACGAAGCATCAGAGCGAGGTCCATCTTGCCTGTTATGCAAAAAGGACCATCCACTGCGAAAGTGCTTCCGTTTCAAGCGAATGTCGGTGAATAAGAGGATCCAGACGGTAAAACGATTGAAGTATTGCTTCAATTGTTTAGCAACCACACATTTGCCGCGAAATTGTGATAGTCGGATCGTTGTCTAGAGTGTTTGGAAGAGCACCATACACTTTTACATCGTTCTCAACATCAACACAAACAAGAAAAAGAACGATCACGTAAACAACAGTCCCAACAACGGTCCCAGCAACAACATAGAAACGAAAATCAACAACCATCACAATCATCGTTTTATAACACCACGCCTAAAGCGGCTACAATAGTTATTAACATCCACTCCGCACAAAGTTTTTAGTTTCTTTTTAAAAATAAAACCTATTTTTTCAATTTTTAATTTATTCTTTTTTATATTGAATTAGTTTTTTCTTTGAAAATTTTAAATTATTTTTTATTATGCTTTCAATTCACTTTTCTTTAAATTTAAAAAAAAAAATTAATTGAATTAAAAAAAAAACCGAATTGTTATTTCGTTTTTTGGCTCCTTTTGTTGCACTCGTGCAAGGGGGCGGGATGTTTACGCGTAAAGTGCTGAACACACCAATTGTTAGCATAACAAAACTTATTTTTTTCATGCTCTTGGCATTTTACTCGTAGCCTTAGAGATTGGTTTCGTTAAGCTAACATTTTATTACTCTTGTGTCTACCCGCAAATAAGGTACGTTGCTACTCGTTTAAAACCCCGAATAAATTTATTTTTATAAATAAATTAAAGTTATTTTTATAACGTTATTAGAAAAAATTTTAACCCGCATTTTTTTGTTTTCTTAAATTTTTGGGGAATATTATTTGAGCAAAACACTCGTTCTGAACAAAAATAACCCTTGCCTCTCTTTTGTTTCTTCCCATAGGTTGAAAAATGTCATCAGTCAGTCGCCGCCTTGAAAATGCTACCGCTGGGCCTGCAGAGCGGGGTTTTTCTTGCAAGCTTGGCAAAAAGGACCATCCCCTGCGCAAATGTTTTCGTTTCAAGCGCATGTCGGTGGACCAACGGATTTAAGTAGTAAAACGGTTGAAATATTGTTTTAATGTCTGGCGACATCGCATTTGCGAAAGTTGGGATCGGTGCATCGAGTGCCTTGAAAAGCACCATACGCTTCTGCACTGACAACCCCCTAGTAATCAGGCCACTGGGACTGAAAAAAGGAAACGTCTACAACAAAAACACGTCATCAACTACAACGTCACCAACAACAACATTAACCACCACAATGTCAGTTTGGCACTCGTGGGGGCGATAACACCCATGTATATTATGGTGGGAGTGGTAGCCAACCGGCTACCATTGTTTGCTATTGTGAGGTTTATGAGTTCATAATTTTGGATATCTTGATATTGTTGCGTTACATATGTATTTTTAATTAACTGTAATTTGGCATTTAATCCTTTTATAAACGATCTGCTAAATCAAGCAATGTATTTTTTGTACCAAATTGTATGCATTTTTATTTTTTTATTATTGTAATTTTTAGTAAAAAAATATATATTTATAAAAAATAAATTATTGGTCATAAATAACAAATGTAAATGAGACAAAAACTAATTTCAATTGTGACATTTTAAATTGCAAACAAATTTCCGAAGAGTTACCTATTTTCATGTCAAATTTACATTGCTAATAGGTAAACAAATAACCTTTTAATTTAGGTGATAAGCTGAAATAGACTACCTATGCCAACCAAGGCAATATACCCTTTAGTATTTTTTAATGTGTAGATTTAGATATATTTTATTTGCGTTTTTATTTCTTATGGTTATGGAACCACTTATGGTTATGGCTATGGTTACGGCTATGTCGATAAGGTATTGCTGTTGGTATTCCCTCCTTATTACTTTTTTTTTGTTTCTACATAGTGCAAGTCCTTTGTATTTGTTTTGTTGCTGGGCTAACACTATGAAACAAAATAGGCGATCAGACGAACATACTAGGTAAGTATAGCCCCAAAGAATCTGGGGTTATGTGGGTACAGTCAAGTTTTATGCCCATTTAAAGTTTAATTTTTTTGTCCACCACTCTACAATATAAGACTCAAAACCAGTATAAACGTACTTCTGAGCACAATTCTGAGTTCAGATGTCTGCAAAGAAATTTCATGGGGATTTTTTTTTAGAACATTTTAACCCTCATTTAAGACCTATTTTTAAATATATACTAAAAAAGCTCCCCTAAAACTTGCGTTTAGAGCGTTAAAATCTTCAGCGAATATGTTCAGCTGAAAATTTCACTATGGGTTACTGAAGACGAACAATTCATTCAACGATGGTAAATCGTGAAAATGGTGAATATTATTTAATAACTTTACTGTAAAACTTTATTTTATTTATATACAAATATATAATTTAAATTTCAACAAATAAATTATTTTTTATTAATTAATTTGTATTTTTCGGGAAGAAACGTCTATCGCGTTTCATTCAAATTTTAAAATCAAATAAAGTGTACAGAAGTGTAAATTTAAACAATGGTAGCATGCACTACGGGTATAAACAGATTTTTTAATGTTTGTGGTATTATTTATTTATTTTTTTATCACTAGATTACAGTTACAAACTATTAACTGATTGTCGATAGGGCCATGGCTATAAGGCCTTAGGCTCCGTTTGTGGTAAGTTTGTAGCAAATAGGGAGAAAAAGGACGTTTTACTTCTGATTTTTTTGATGTTTACAAGACATATTTCAATCAACAAGTCATCATTAATGAAAATTGGGTACCAAATAATATAACGAAGAAAAAAACGTAAATCATATGGATACAGTGACGTTTTTAGTGCCCTGATTCCATTGCCGCATTCGAAAGATCGTCCTGTTCCGAAATTCCGAAGAGTGGATATTCAATCCGCAGTTGCCTCAACATTCTCTGAAGTTAGTCCTGTAATTTAAGTCCTATTCTCATTAACCAAAACAAGCTGGATTTATTGTTGCAAAATTGGATCTATCAAAACATAAATCTGAAGATCTGGTGTAAAAGTTTCTGGATATAAAAACCGTGATGCAACACTACAAACAATATTTGTTGTTAATGAAGAAAAGACTTCAGCATACTCTACTGATGTTGAAAGATTAATGGATGCTATGGAAATCAACTATTGATCAGATGACTGGAGAATTTTTATTGACAGTTCAAAAAGTAGTTTAAAAGCAGTGTTGCTCCATAAAACTATTTCACAACCATCCTATTCAATTGCTTATAACACTAAAACAAAGGAGACGTATAAAGCATTGCAAACAATGTTGTGTAATTTTTGTAATTTTTTTTTAAGTTTTATTTCAAACGTGCTCAATGGTCCTGACATTAGAAAACTGATGAAAAACAAAGTGTTCGACGATACTTTAAATAAAAAAGAATTGGATGCTTAGATTGCGGTGAAGGATATAATTTAGGGTTCTTTGGGCAAACATCGTTCCCAAATCTATGAAGTTTCTGTTACAACAATGTTAGCAGCATTTTCTAAAATTGGTGTAAATATGTTGTTCAAAATCCACATGGACTAGTTTAGTAAGCAACTATCAACTGAATCAGATGAACAAGGCGAACGGTATCATCAAGTCGCTATGACATTTGAAAAAAGGTAATGTTATTGGCATTTGATATATGTAGTATGTTAGAATTTTCAACAATAATTAATTTAAGATACAGAGGAAAAAAGTCGCCAGGGGCAGTGCTTGGAGAAATATGTTGGTGGAGTAAACACATATTTGTGGAAAAAGATTATGATGATTATAATAACGAAGAATACATAGAACCACAGGTGGATGTGTATTGTGATGCAGATATTGATTATAGCGACGAATAACTTGAAAATATTAAATATATATCTACATATAACTAATTTATGTAATAATTTTTTTTTAAATTGCTACAAAAAATCCTCATAAAATATCATTAAATTTTTCGTCTTCAGTAACCCATAGTGAATTTAGGGGACCTTTTTAGTATAAATTCAAAAATAGGGGCTAAAATGTTCTACAAAAATAAAAAAAAAAATCCCCATGAAATTTCATTGAATACATCCGAAGTCAGAATTAAACTCAAAAGAACGCCTATACTGGTTTTTCCGTCTTATATTGTACTGTGGTGGCCAAAAAAATGATAACATTAAACGGCCATAAAACCCAAACCCTTCGTTGGTTTTACTATACTAACAATACATTCATCTACCATAGGATTCGTCGACGCCCAAAATACTGTTGTACAGTGTAATTAGTGGTGAAAGTAAAGCACTGACCACTAGTTAACCGGTTCTTGTACTTATGTGGGAAATTTTTATTTATATTCTCTATTTTATTTTAATATCACGCAGTTTCCGCCTGGACACCTAAAATATAAGTGGATTTAGGGCGAATTTTTCGTTGTTATGTCCATATTTGCCTTTATAGGCCAAATGTTCTGGCTTTATGTGAGACTCAGGCATGTCGAGATGCTAATCCACATACAATATTGTGTACCAGTATCAGCAACATTTTAACTGTAATGATACAGAATTTCACTAATTTTGGATGAAATTCGTTATCAGGTCACACATTACACTTGGGGTTCTAATATAGGAGTCTAAATATGGAAAGGGCTGCTACCCCTAACGGCTTTGACGATCTTTCCGATTCAATTTCGAGGATCCTGGCTTCGCCACTCGAGTCATACAACTCCCGAAGGCCTTAACACTTAACGCACATCCCGTGCATTGAAGGTGAACACCAGAATACTCTCGACCTTTTTCTTACTTCACACCTCTCGGTAATTCGGATCATTGTGCCGTCTCCGCATGGTTTTCGTTCCCCAAGTTTCGTAACGTTTCGAGGTCATCTACTAAATGTTAGCTTTTTACTTACGACACGTTGGTCTGAGCTTAAGGATTTTTGCGGCATTTTATTAAAAATTTTGTTTCCACGACAGCAATATCGATGCCGCTGCGGAAATGGTTGAACACGTTATAATGCTTGGAATGAAATCTTTCATTCCTACTTAGCGCACTTCCGCTAAGACAAAAGGTAAATGTTGGTTTAACCTGACTTGCAGAAACGCAGTCAGATCCCGAGAGATAGCGTTCAGAAATTGGCGTGTGAATAAAAATGCTTATACTGAACTGCTTTGAAAACAGGCGAGATCTAGCAGCGTCTCCATACTAAAGTAATTTTTGCCCCTCGGAGCATTAAGAGCAATGCTAGATCAGCCAGCTATTGACAAAGCTAACCATTTTTTTGAAATGTTTGCAGGAAACTCATTCTTGCCGGAAAGCAATCAACCACTACCCGAACACGAAAGAGTATTGTGTAATATGTCTCAGATATTCTTCGGCACGAGCAGTTAGAAGGGTGCTTGCGGATCTCAATGTAAATAAGTCTCCGGGTCCGGATGGTATAACAGCACTGGTGCTGAAGCAGTGCTCTTTGCCGCCAGCCCGTCCATTGGCTAAACCGTACAGCTTTTCATAACGTTCGGTAGCCTTCCCCTCATGCTGGAAGGTTGCCAATGTTCAGTCAATCCCAAATGTTGTATGAATAATCATAGGAATGTGGAGTCTCCAGCGTCATCAAATGGAGGGTATCGATATTGGGAAATCTAAAACTCTGTTCTGGGCATGAGAATCCAGTGTGATGTCCGTTGGAAAAAACACGTTTTTGAAGTGTCGAAAGAAGCATTCAAGTGTTTAGGTTTTTGAAATGGTACAAGAAGTACTTCACCCCATCCGATCTTCTTACATCCTATACTACATATACCCAAAATGGAGTACAACTCCCATATATGGGCAGGTGCTTGAAGGTTTATTTTGGAACTTTTGGACCGTGTAAAAAAATACTTCGGAAGATCTTTTAAACATACTGACAAATTATGACTTTAGATATTGTCATTCACTTTAACACGACCGAAAAGTTCATCATCTATTGAGCATGTTTATAGATCTTTAATTATTGACAGCGTGGAATGTAAGTTATCGGAATACAGGGTGTCCGCCGGGAAGGTATACTACTTTGTTTTGCAGCCATATTGGTAAACATTAGTCTTGACAGTTCGTGAAGTAGACACGTGTCAAATTTATTATGGATAAATATTCAATAAGCCAACGTGTTACAGCTCGCCCATGACAACCCCGATTTTTATGAAAAAATCATAATGAGTGACGAGGCACATTTTCATTTGAATGGATATGTGAATAAACAGAATAGTTGATTCTGGGCAATGGAAAACCCTCAAATTATTCATCAGTCACCTTTGCATCCATGAAAAGTGACAGTCTGGTGTGCAATTTGATCAGGAGGAATCATTGGAACGGCGTAACTGTGAATAGGGTGCGATATCGTGATATGATTGAAAACTTTTTAACGCCACAACTGCATGCTTTGGGCTTGATTAACATGTGGTATCAACAAGACGGTGGCACATCACACACAGCCAGGATTACAATGGAATTACTGCGAGACCTCTTTTCACAACAAGATATTTCAAGAAATATCTGATTTGACTGCTTAGGACTTCTTTTTGTGGGGATATCTGAAAAGCAAGGTTTATGAAAACGCTTGAGCACTTCAAACAAAATATTCGTGATGAAATTAATAAAATACCGCGTGAAATATGTGAGAATGTAATGAAAAATGTGGTCAAAAGGGCTCGCATTTGTGAGGCTAACATAATTGCCGACATTAAATAAAACATTTATCAATATAAGATTAATTCTCTTTCATTTAATCAAAAATCATAAACAACCAAAGTAGTATACCTTCCCGGCGGACACCCTGTATTATGTAGACTTAAAACCAAACCCGAGTTTGTATTGAGGAAGTTCTCTCATACTGTAATTTATATCGTGTTAAAAATAATATAAAAGATAATTTCCCAAAATGTGTGAAGCTGGGGGTCCGACATTGATATGTCGAAATTTATTTATTTATTGGCAGCGCGATAGAAAACTGTACCATTGAAAAAAAAAACTTAAAAAGAATCTTTAACATGAAATTGAACAGTGGACAAATAGAAAGTAATACAGTATAAAAAATTCTTCTAAAAATGAGAAAAAAATCCAAATAACAGAGGTATAGAGAAGAAGCTAAGGGCATCAGCAGGATAGTTAAAAATGCAGCAGACAGTCCATGAAAAATTATTATAAAGACAACTGTAAAGAAACTCAACAAACTCCTAAAAAGTGCTGGAAGTTTCTAAATTATAGCCTTGGAAGAACCCAAAACTAATCTGTATTAAGGACTCTAATACTAGATATACACGAGGCAACCGTTGCAGCCACATAGCCATGTTAAAGAAACCGTTGCATGGATATAGCTGTGTTGCCGATTAATTTAATATTGCCGCAACCGTTGCCAGAAATATCAAAAAATGTTAATATTTTTGGTCGGTTGCTTCAAGTGTATCATTGTTTCCTGCATTAACACGTTCAGTTCATCGGAAACAAGCGAGTAAGGAGTTTCGTGTGGAGTGAAATTAAGCGGAAAAAAAGGGAAAGGAAAATGACAATTGCAAATAATGAAAATTATGTTTACTTTATTAATGAATATAAAAATTTGAGAAAGCAATGAGACATATCTTCTGAAAAATATAAAAGCTGTGTTCCCTTACTTTCTGGGTAAAGTTCGGTAAAATGACAAAATTACCCAAAAGTACGGAAACGCAAAAAACCACTTTTCTAGCCCAAAAAAATGTCAAAATGCATCAGTGATGCCAAATTTTTAGGTGCAATAAGTGTAACACGACAAGTGAAAACGCGCTAATGGAGAAATGCGAAAATTGAAATAAAAGACTCAAAAAATATATTAAAATTGCCCGTCGTTTACAGTGGCATGAAATTTGATATTTTCCTCTTTGAAAAAACACACATAGTTATTTCTAATAAATATATTTTTCTCATAATTGAATGTCTATGAGCTTTTTTTTCATTGTTTTTTCAAAGTGGTGTATATAAAAATCTCTAGATTTCGTGCCAATGTAAAAGAGGGGTGTTACAATTTTCAAAAAAAAGTGGTAAGAAAAATTAAAAGGTGCCGATCTGTCCCTTTTTTATAAACAAAACATATTTGCAGTTTTTAGAAAGTAAAAAACCGCTTATTGTAACACGAAAAGGGCTAAATTAGCATCTTTTACTTCCTTAGTTTTATTAATTTTTTTTTATTTGTAAAATGATTTCTAAAATTAGCAACAAAAATTTGTAAATATTCTGTAAAAATTCTGTAATTTGTAAAATGTAAATAGGAAAAAGATTTGCTAAATTATAATTTTTTACTAAAAATCAGTATAAAAATAGTAGAGTGCGATTGAAAACCGTTTACAAATTTTTCTACTAACTTTTTTTTCTGAGTGTATACTTTATAGGGTCTAAGATCAATATTGTAGAAATTACAAACGGAATGACAAACTTATATATACACTTCCACCTGTGGTGAAGGGTATATATATATAATTTTTAATTTTAGAATGCGTGCCTCTATAAATATTCGCCAACAGTAATTCAAATAACGTTTGTGACATTCTAGTATGTTTAAAGAAATGACCGTCGTTCAAATCTTTAATTTTCTCTTTTTTGCTTTTACTTTTTTATGCAATAAGCATAACTTCAAAAAAAACTCAATCTAATAAACAAATTATTTATATTCATATTTTCTTTCATATATGTTAATTTAATTTTTAACCTTTGAAAAAATGATGTAAAACCAAATGTTAACAAACACACAAATAAAATATTTAAATGTTTGCTTACGAATGTCAAAACATATGACACATACTTTACGTATCTATAACTACACAAAAACCTCCAAGCACGTTACGTTTAAGAATGAGTTACTTTTACGTCTCGCTAATCCATAGAGTATTAAAAAAACCGGCCTTTGAAAAAACCGGTTTCGGTATTCTTCGAAAAATCGTATTTTAAAAAAACCAGTTTCGGTTTTTGCAGAAAAAACCGGTCAACCGGTTTTTTTTTTAATTTGAATAAAAAGCTTATATAACTTGTTAAAAAAAAAAAGAAATTTAATATATAAAGTAATAAAAATAAAAAAAATACTGAAAAAAAATATATATACATTTCATTTCAACAAAAAATAAAGTTAAACCAATTTTATTTATTTATTTTTTTATTAAACATATAATTACAAATTATATCTTAATACCCTAACCGAGCACTAGCAACGAAGGCTTTCGGCACGTTGTAGCGAAAACAGGCCAGAGCCTCTGGTGGGAATCGAACCCACGACCCCCGCACTGATAAGCTAGCACGCTACCAACTAGCCTACCGGCGCGCTTAAAACCAATATTTTTTAATATAATATCTTAAAAATTAATATTATAAAACTTATAATTAAAACTAGACCGCAGCAACAAGAACATCAGCAATGTATTTGTTAAAGATCATTTAACAGCATTTAATCGTCGGCTCCTTTGGTTAGCTAAAACTAAACTCACCAAAAAAAGTCTGTAATGGCAACTTAAAATTTTGCTGTTACTACTGGGAATTCTGCTAATTTGAGCCCATCGGTATTTTTTGCTAATATTAGCAACACATGTCTGCTGACGTCTTGTAAAATGAAATCAGTACAAAAATTAGTAGCCGCTACAAAATTTTAGTAGACTTTTTGTAAAGTGGAATTTTAAATCTGTTTGCTAAAATCAGCAAAAAAAAATTACTAAATACTAATAATATTAGTACAAAGTTTTAGATTAATTTTTTTATATATATTATATATTTTATACAAAATGAAAAAAAATCAAAGGCTTAAAAATCTTAAAAATTGTTAAAACATAAACGAATTTATTATTTTGTTTTAATTTGGTAATTTCCTTTTTGAAAAATATTTTAGTAATTTTTTTTTTACTTTTAAGGTTAAATTTAGTTGTTTTTAGGGCTGATTTTTAGAACTAAAAAACCCTTTTTAGTGCTATTTTTAGTGGATGTCCTATTTTCAGACATGAGTCGGTATCTTCACTTTCGATCCCTTTTTTAATCCTATGTAACATTTTAGGGCAATTTAAGTTTGTATGTATAAGTTTTAATTATTAGAAATAACATTTCCTTCAGTATCGACTTTTTTAAAATTAGTAAATTTTTTTTGCTAATTTTGGCAAATCGGTTTTCAAAAATTTGTAAAATGATTTCTGAAATTAGCAACGAAAATTTGTAAATATATTGTAAAAATTCTGTAATTTGTAAAATGTAAATAGCAAAAAGATTTGCTAAATAATAATTTTTTTACTAAAAATCAGTACGAAAATAGTAAAGTGGGATTGAAAACCGTTTACAAATTTTTCTACTAACTTTTTTTTCTGTGTATGGCTAAACAATCTGCATAGCTGCATGCAAAATTAAAGCTTTTAATAAAAATATAAAGAAAAATTAATTTAAAAGTTAAATATACAAATTTGAACAAAATATATAATGAGCAAAAGAAATTTCAAAAAACTTGTGAAAAAAAAACAATAAATTTTGTATAAAAATAAAAACAAGAGGCAACAATTTTTAGTGAAAATTGCAACTCTAGAGATTTTGTGAAGCCTGATGAAGATTTTTCGGAGCTTGTGGATGATTTGGTGCAGTCTTTTGAAGATTTGTATACTCCAAAATTAAATTTGCACGAAATTTTTTTTTATTTGAATGAAACTTCTAAAAAAAATCTATTTTAACAAAATAAATGCACCTGTTTAATCTTATTTCCTTCCCAGTATGGAAATCAAGTAAAAAGTTCCATAAGTGTAGACTAGAATTACTAAAATGTACTAGTAAATCTCTGGTTCCAATGTCAACACCTAGTCAATAGTTGTGTAGATTCGCAATGACACACACATGTTAAATGTCTACAGCAGAAAACGTTGGCTGGGGCATAATTAGTCAGTAGTACTGGTGACAAAGTCAATAGTAAATCAGTACAGTTTCACTATCGACATTTCCTACAGGGTAAAATCAAATATTCAAAACACACCCACATGCATTGATAGTCGAAACAAACATCAGATCATTATAGTCTCTTTTGTTTTCTCTTTCAAAATGAAACTGCTAATAATACCACACCATGACGATGCCGCTCACGTAGTAAAAAACGTTCTCTTGGTTTTATATGGGCAAATTACAAAGGTTCAGCATCTTTTCAAATTGGTTTTTTTGCGATTCCAATAGAATTTCTTTGCCAATCCAATTAGTTTTTAGCAGCTTTCCCAATTGGATTTGAAAAAAGGTTTAAAAACAGGGAAATTTACTCAAATTTTTGCAGAAATCAAGGAAATTTGCTAAACTTTCCCCTGTTTTCTCAAAGTTTCCGAACCTTTGTATTCTGTACAAAATTTTATTTGACCGGCGTTGCAATATCTATATTTATTATTCCTCTATGATAATACAATAACAAACCATACCCAACAAAAAAATTAACAATTACAAAGTAAAGAAACTGAAACGTACAACCAAATGACACGCAATTGAAAAACTTTCTGACCCTAATGAAATGTTCAATGCAATAAATGAAAAATTCTATAATATATACAAGAATTCTAAAATCATTAGTAGTAGGAAATTGGGGACTCATATTGAATTAATTGCTTTTTGATGTTGACACAAAATGCTTTAATTGCCTTCATTTTTGATGTTGACACAAAATGCTTTAATTGCCTTCATTTTTGATGACACAAAATGCTTTAATTGCCTTCATTTTTGATGTTGACACAAAATGGTTTAATTGCCTTCATTTTAGCTGAGGGCTCATATTGATTTAATTGCCTTCTAGTGTGGCCGTCGGTTGTATGCTTATAATATAAAAGGGTTGTAATACAAAATTTTTATGATCAAGTGAAAGTCATTGATCTACATATTTGTTTTTGGTCTTTTTGAAATTATGTGGTTAGTGTGTCCGTCGGTTAATTCTTTTTTATCTCTTGTTATACCCTCCACCATATATGGTGAGGGTATATATCAGTTTGTCATTCCGTTTATAACATGTCGAAATATAGGTTTAAGACCCCATAAAATATATATATATATAAATGTATATACGTATATCATCTTCAGCCCCTATGGTGGAGGGTATTCAAAGATTCGGCACAGCCGAATTTAGCCCTTTTTACTTGTGTTTTTTTTTCTATTCTTTGGTGGCATATACATTCTACCGTCGGTTGTTTGCTTATAATGTAAAAGTGGTGGTTATACAAAAATTGTCATGTGCATGATTGTCTAGGTGTTAAGTAACGAGGGTCTTTGTTGTTAGTGTTGTCGTCGGTCAATTCTTTTTATCTCTTGTGTGTTTTTTTTTTCTATTCTTTGGTGGCATATACATTCTACCGTCGGTTCTTTGCTTGTAATTTAAAGTGGTGGTTATACAAAATTTTTCTTGTTCGTGATTGGCTAGGTGTTAAGTAACGAGGGTCTTTGTTGTTAGTGTTGTCGTCGGTCAATTCTTTTTCTCTTGTGTGTTTTTTTTTTCTATTCTTTGGTGGCATATACATTCTACCGTCGGTTCTTTGCTTGTAATGTAAAAGTGGTGGTTATACAAATTTTTTCTTTCTTGTGTTTATGTTCTATTTTTGTTTTTATTTTTTTGTGTGTTTGGTATATACATTCTACATATAAATGTACAAGTAGGTCATAAATTAATTATTTATTAATGTGACATTTTCATTAATCTACAAATTTTTATGTTTTAATGAAATTCGAATCTGTTTGTTTGTTTGTTCGGTTTTGTTTCTTGTAATAAAGCGGTAATTTTAATCTGTTAGTGTTTTGTTTGTTTGTTTGTTTAGTTGAGTATAATAAAAAACAATACTATAAATTAGTTTTATGAATTTGGTTTTATTTTACTTTCTTTTTAAATAATTCTTAAATTAAAATCTCATTAAATATTTCTTATAAATTTAAATACGTATAATATAATAATTTCGGTTATTTTTTTTTATTTAATTAATAATTTAGATGTTTATGATAGAGATTTATAAGATCGTTGACTGAATTTTCTCTAAATTTATAGATGATGCAACTACATGTATCAGGTCCTTCAGTACATCTGTCGTCAGACCATATGCAATCCTCAAAATGCTCTCCATGCGCTGAATTAAGAATTCTTTTATTCTCATATAATTCGAAATAATCAGCGTTCTTTAAAAAGAAGTGTAAATCTTCTAGACATATAAACTCTTTTATTTTCATTAAGGAATTCTACAATTTGTTCCCGCATTGACATCTTAATCGTCTGAGTCGTTCTTTCTGTCTGAATCCAGAAATTATTATTATTTATTGTACCCTCCGCATTTATAATGTGAATATTTAAACTATTTGACAATACTATGAAAATAAAGTGAGCAATTTATTGTAGTATCTTTAGAATACATTTCACAATATTTTGAAATAAAGAGTGAAGAATTAATCCGTCTTTGAAAAAAAAAGAGAAAACAAATTTATTCCTCTTTTCATATTAGTCCATGCAATTTATTGCAGTAATTTTAATATATTAAGAAGTTAATTTAAAATTTAATTCATGTGAAAGTTTTATTCTTAACAAAGTCTTCAAAGAAACAACAACCATGAGCGCTGTATCAAAATCATTAAAAAACAAATTTGATGACCTCAACAACAAGCCAATTCTCCATATTAAAGATATGGAGGATCTTAAATTATACAAAATATTGAAAGCAATTAAAATGCAAACGAAATATGGGGAAAGTATCCAGATTGAGGGAAAAAATTGTGTCATCTTTCTGCCAAAAAGATTTAATGCTATAAAGATAAAGGAGTTATCATCTGGCAATTACTTCATCAAAAAATTACCTACAGTAGACGATAAACACTTGCGATTAGAGTTGGAGTTATTTGATATAAATGAATATATTGTTCCTGAAAGTGGCAAATATCCGCTTTGGAGATGAAATTGTAAATTTGTATTAAACAACGAGAAATAAAAATATTAAAATACATTGAAAACAAAAGGAAAAAAAATGCGTTTTTATTTATTAATAATTTTATACAAAAATTTCAGGCAGAAGTGACCACAATTAAATGAATTATATTTTTGATGTCTTCTATAATTGTACACTATATTTGAGCCCAAATATGCTACTAATTCAAGTGGTGGCTGCAAATTTCCAAAACTATCAAAGTACTCCTTATGATCTTTATTTTTGTAGTATGCTACCCAATGAGTGCCTGCTCCAATTGAGGAATCCAGATTAACAATGCCACATTCTATTCGTCGAGGATGTTTGGGGAGTGAATCTCTCATAAAAATACCTCTAAAGTGTGGAATATGTGTGGTAAACTTAATCAAATCGATATCAGTAAGTGGTCTTTTGGGGAGCATCTTAATTAGTTTTTTGACATTTTATCGAATACAAGACCATACCCCTTCTTATACGGTTTAAGATAAAGACCCTTTCCCATTGCTATAGCCTCCATTTTCTTATTATGTCTAGTAGCCTCTTCGAGTTGTTTCTTAGCATCTTTTGCAGCATTAATAGCTTTAACAATAGCTGCTCCACCAGATGACAGACCACCTAAGGTCCCTAAAGCAGTTAGTATTGGCACTATTGGTAAGAACCCTCCAACTTTTGGTACATTGATAATGCGAGGTATAACAACTTTTGATTTTTTTCCTTTCAGCAATTTATTTAAAACTTTACGAGCAATTTTAATTGCGTCGTTTATATCTTTAGGTTTTTCTTTCTTTAAAGTTGCCGTAGCCATTCGTATTGCTGTGCCAAAAATTTTCTTTCCAAATTTATTTTTTGACTTTAGACCCATGCCGAGTTTGACTTTAGCCTTCATGGCGTTAGTTATAAAATATGAATTTGTTTTTTCTCCAATACTGCTGTCTTTCGATAAAACTCGTTCCCAGGCTCGATTTTCAAGTATTTTATCTGCTTGGTGTCGCTTACTGATTTCCTTACTTTGAGAGTAAGCAATATCGTGCTCTCTGCAAGCAGCATCCAACGGATTTATCCCCTTATCACCCCTCTTTAAACGTTTTTCTAGCTTAGTACCTGGTCCACAAAATTCATAACCCGGTAAATGAAGTTCAAATGGTAGAGAATTTATTACTCTATCTACTAATCCACTCCCAGTGACAGAATGCATATGATTGATAATTCTATGATATTGTTAGACCTATTTATATAATCTGGAAACTAATTAAAAGGGAAATTTAAAACTTTGGTTTTAGTTGTTAAAATGCGGTTGACCAATCAACATAAAAATATAGTTCTTAGGAATGTTGATTCCTCAACAAGTACAGATATGAGAAGAAAACACAGTTCTCTATTGCCAAATTCTATAAGAGCACTTATAGTGGGACCTTCGAACTGTGGAAAGACTAATGTAATGATTAGTTTGATTGAAAGTCCTAATGGATTAAAATTCGAAAACATCTATTTATATTCGAAATCATTATTTCAACCTAAATATGAGTACTTAAATAAACTCGTATCAACGATTAAAGGAATGGGTTATTTTACATTTTCTAACAATGAAAGTGTTATTCCACCAGATGAAGCTAAAAATAACTCAATAATTATATTTGATGACGTTGCATGTGAAAATCAGAATAATATACGTGCATACTTTTGTATGGGTCGTCACAAAAATGTGGATTAATTTTACTTGTGTCAAACTTATACCCGAATACCTAAACATTTGATACGAGATAATGCCAATATGATTATAATGTTTAAGCAGGATGAAATGAATATGAAACACGTCTATAGTGATCATGTTGGAACGGATATGTCCTTTGAACAATTTCGTAAAATATGTCAAGAATGTTGGAGAGAAAACTATGGATTTTTAACAATATGTAAAGGTGATAACTTCAATGCTGGTCGATATAGAAAGACATTTAATGTTTTCATTGAAATATAAGGATGTTGGAATAATATGATGATATTAGTAATGTTTGACCTCTTGAATCGATAGGATTAATAAATTAAAAACATTTAAATAATTACATCCTTTTATGAGTTCAGCTGATTCCAAATAAGCTTGCTACATTTTATGGTCTGTTTCTGATCTATTCCTGGTCTGTTGCTGATCTATTCCTGGTCTGTTGCTGATCTATTCCTGGTCTGTTGCTGATCTATTCCTGGTCTGTTTCTGATCTGTTCCTGATCTGTTTCTGATCTATTCCTGGTCTGTTTCTGATCTGTTCCTGATCTGTTCCTGGTCTGATATGACTGAAGTGTTGGAGGAACTGGTCAAGGTAAGAAATGCTTTGAAGAAGAAATTTCGAAGCATAAAAATGGGTGAAGCTAATACTCATGAAAGACTACAAAAAAGATTTAAGCACATAACTAACCCGCTGAAAGAATTTATAAATAAATCTTCTAAAGAAAAGAGAATTTCTAAAGATGATTTATCGCATTTAGCTCGAAAAAATGAACTGGAAACGCTTTATGGTCCTCACAAAGATTCGAATGGTGAGTGGAAATTTGGGAATAGCTACATTAAGTTGAGTGATGATAAAATTATGCTAGGAAATCAAAATTGGTTGCTAACACCAGGTTTGGTTCAGTTAATGTTTTATAAAACAGAATTGGAGATTTACAAAAAGATTTTAATGGAGACAAATGCTCACAAAAGAGACTATAAATCAGACGGACAAATTAAAGGGACAAGGGCCTACAAATATGTAAACATTATCAGCAAATTATTTAAAAATGACAAAACAGGAAAAGGTCTAATGAAATTAAATTCTAATAAACCTAATTATGTATATTGGAATGATCCGAATGAATTAGTTGACCGCCTCAGATTATTAATCGCCTCTCAAGCTGCTGGTCATAACAATCATAACAATGAAATTGTTTCTATTATCGAAGAACTGCAGGAAGCTGATATAATATTATAATATATATAAAGTTTTGTGAGTTAAGGATATATATTGAAAATGTCTGTCGACAAGTTCGGACACTATTACAATTCTAAGCTGAACTATAATAATATAATAAGAAAGAATGATTCGAAAATATTTGGCCCCATTTTGGATAGCGATAAGAACTTTAATATCCAAAACAAAAGAATTAAAAATGTTGCGAGCCCTGTGGAAGAAAACGACGCCGTCACAAAAGACTTTCTACTCTTACAAGTCAACAAAATGCAGACAGACATACTTTTGAATATAGATAAAAATAATGATGTAGTATATAAGAAAATTTCTGATATAAATCATAATCAAAAATCGTACTTTGACAGAGAACTTGAGTTGTTGCGTCAACGAATTAAACTTTTGCAGAGTTTACTACTAAAATTGATGCCGAGGGAAGATGTGTTACATATGATGTCTAACACTGATAACATAATAAACTAAGATATGTTGTCGATAATGAATACAAAGAGAATTCTGGTAAAAGAGTTGCATAAACAGGCTCGAAAAAATTTTAAGCGTCGAAGAGTTGTAATGAAAGGCATTGATGATTTATGGCAAGCAGATCTAGTTGAAATTAGTAATTATTCATCGGATAACAAGGACTATCGTTATCTGCTAACGGTCATTGATACGTTTTCAAAATATGCTTGGGCAGCACCTCTCAAATCTAAAAGTTTATCGGATGTTTGCAAAGCAATGGAAAATATATTGAATTTGGGTCGTGTGCCAAAAAATTTACATACTGATGATGGCAAGGAATTCTTTAATAAAAACTTTAGTAAATTGATGAAAAATCATAATATTAATCACTACTCAACGTATAGTGTAATGAAAGCGTCTATTGTTGAACGATTCAATAGAACTCTTAAAGGTATGATGTGGAAGGAATTTAGCTACAAGGGATCATATCATTGGATTGATTTATATAAAGATTTAATTGATGAGTACAATTCATCGTACCATAAAAATGGCACCCATTAATGTTAATTCTACGAATGAGAAAATGTTACTAGACACAGTGTATAATAACTTGAAAATGTACAAAATCTCAAAATTTCATGTTGGAGATTCGGTACGCATCAGAAAATATAAGCATATTTTTGAAAAGGGATACACACCTAACTGGACAACAGAAATTTTTAAAATCAAATCTATAAACAACACTTATCCAGCAACAAATATTTTGGTGGATTACGAGGGAAATAGAATTAAAGGTGCCTTCTATGATGAAGAACTCTCAAAAACTCGACTGCCTAATACATATCTTGTTGAAAAAGTTATTAAAACTAAAGATAATAAAGTATTCGTGAAATGGTTGGGTTTTTCAAATCAGCATAATTCTTGGATAAATAAAAATTGTAATAAAGGGTTTTAGACCTTTATTAATTAATTAATTATTTATGGTTGTTTGTTGAATTTATTGCCGGTTCGAACAAGGCTGAATAAATCGCCAGTGTTCGCCCTCAGCATAAGCTAGTCACAATGGTCGAAGACGTCCTCTTGCGACTTAGCTTTTTAATAATTTATTTAATTATTTAAATAAAAGTCTTGCGCTTTAATTTTAATTAGTTGTTTATTTTTCAGGAGTTGGATCAGGAATGACAAAAATTATTAAATAACTTAACCAGCTAACCTCTCGTCAAATCAAAAATGTATACTAGTAAATTAAAAGATCAGTTAAACAAAAACAAATAAATGTAATAGACAGAGAAAATGAGTTTAGCTAAAACATTTTCTGTTATTGTAATATAAAAAATGAGTAAATGATTAGGGTGTCCCTTTCCTTACGTTAAACAAAATAAAAATGATAGAAAATAATAATAAACATAAACACAATAAATAAAGGTTATAAAAATAATATTTAAGCAAAATAATAATTAAGGCCGTTACAACCTCCCCCTCTGGTGCATTAATCGTCCCGATGATGCGACCAGGATTCTAGTTTTTAGCATTACTTATTCCTCAATCGCAACGATCTTCTTAGAGTTGATGGATGATTGTTGTCGTGATGATTGTTGATGCCTAGGTTGTTATTGTTAAAATTCATCTTTCTGAAATGTTTTGTGTTGAATACAGATGAATTGCTGTTGACATTGTCGTTAAGTTGTTTGTTGTTACGGATTTGGTTGTTGTTGACATTGTTGTTACGTTGTTCGTTGTTACGGATTTGGTTGTTATTGACATTGTTGTTACGTTGTTCGTTATTACGGACTTGGTTGTTGTTAACATTGTTGTTACATTGTTCGTTGTTACGGATTTGGTTGTTATTGACATTGTTGTTACGTTGTTCGTTATTACGGACTTGGTTGTTGTTAACATTGTTGTTACGTTGTTCGTTGTTACGGATTTGGTTGTTAACGTTGTTGTTAAGTTGTTCGTTGTTAACATTGTTGCATGGACGACCTCGTTTTCGAAGTGCATAAACTGGAGTTTTAGAGTCGCCTTCATAAGGAGTTAAAGCTGACGTATGTAGTGTTGCTAGTGGTGTGTGTGGTGAATCTACTGCAGCAATTGTAAAACAGGATGAACCTTTCATTCCAATGACTACATATGGACCATCTCTTCGAGGTGTAAATTTGGAAGTAATTCCTTGTTTTGCCTTACTCAGTATATGCGTTGCTACCAACACTTTATCACCAATTTTTATTACTTTTGATGGTTTACGTTTAAGATCCACAAAATCTTTATTTCGATCTTGCATTTTGGTTTGAACTTCATTCGCTATATCTAAAGTATCTGCCAGTTTTAAAAGATGAGGAGTTATCTGTGGGATAAAATTTTCAGCTTTTACTATAGCTTTGAAGTCATAGTGTGCTTCCATTGGTGTTCTAAGCTCTCGACCAAATGTCAGATAAGCAGCAGTATAACCAGTACTATCACATTTTGCAGTATTCATAGCAAATCTAATTGCAGGCAGCATTTCGTTCCATTTTGTGTGGTCTTTTCCTACACAAATTGATAGTTGGGTTTTCAAATCACGATTTTTTCTTTCCACAGGGTTAGCCTCTGGGTGATAAATAGGTGTGAAAGTTTGTGTTATTCCCAAACAGTACGTTAATTTTTGCATCAGGGCAGAAATAAACTGGGTACCATTATCTGTATGTAATCTGCGTGGTATACCATATCTTAGTATTACTTCATTAAGAAAGGTTAGAGCGCAATTTTCAGCTGATGCATCTTTTAATGCAAAAAGTTCTACCCATCTACTACAAATATCTTCTACAATCAGGATCCATTGATATCCTTCTACAGTTTTGGGCAAAGGACCAAAAAGATCTACTGCAACGATTTCAAATCTTCTATTGGTACTTAAAGTTTGTAATAATCCGCTAGGTTTCATGTTTGTAGGTTTATATCTTTTACATTCTTCGCAGGATTTTACGTAGTTTTGAATGTCGGTTCTTATACCTGACCAATAAAACAGTGGTGTAATTCGATTTATGGTTTTATCAATTCCATAATGTCCAGACATGGGATCATTATGATACTTATTTAAAATTTCTTGGCGAATTGATTTTGGTACTACCAACTGCCCATTTTCAGAATCTTGTTCAGAACAGTATCTGTACAGAATACCGTCAATCATTATATAACCACGAGTGGTATGACGTATAACATTTTCATCATTGTTTTCAAAAGATGATATAATTTTCTTCAAATCATCATCTTCTAATTGCGATTTACGAAACTCTTCTGAGCCTTTGCGAGGAAAGTCGATTTCTACCGCATTACATTCACATGATTCAATACATAATTCATTCATACATGGTGGCCGCGAAAGCGTATCGGCAACAACATTTTGTTTACCAGGTATGTAATTAAAAACTAAATTGTAGCTTTGTAGCAATAATGACCGTCTTGCGAGTCTACCAGTTGGAGATTTTAATGAAAAAAGCCATCTTAAAGGTTGATGATCGGTAAGAACAGTGACTTTAGAGCCTTCGATGTACCCTCTGAACTTTTGAATAGCCCACACTACAGCCAATGCTTCACGTTCTGTAGTGGAATAGTTTCTTTCTGCTGCAATTAAAAGTCTACTTGCGTATTCTATAGGGTGTTCAGTATCCTTCTCCCCCTGCAATAACACAGCCCCGATAGCATAATTGCTAGCGTCTGTTCTTAGAAAGAATGGTTCACTTTCTTTGACCTGTTGCAGTACTGGTGGTGACGTTAACATGTATTTTAGTTTTTGAAATGACTCATTTTCAACATTTGTCCATTTCCATACAACCTTCTTTTTTGTTAAATTTGAAAGAGGTTTCGATATTTCAGCAAAATTTGGGATGAATCTCCTAAACCACGAGCATGTTTGTAAAAATGACATGAGCTGTTTGAGATTTTTAGGTACAGGACGTTTAAAAATTGCTGATGTCTTTTCGGGATCTATTTTTATGCCATCTTTTGTTAATATATGACCTAAATATTTAACTTCAGGTTTACAGAAAAAACATTTATCTTTATTCAGATGAAATCCAATCATTTTCAACTTTTGAAAAACAAGATTTAAGTCTTTTAAATGGCTGTCAAAATCTTTTGAACATATTATAATATCATCTATATATGCCAATATAAGAACGGTTGGAAGACTTGATTTAAATTTGTCGATTACTCTTTGGAATGTTGCTGGAGCATTTTTAAGTCCAAACGGCATTCTGTTGAAAACAAATATTCCAAAAGGCGTAGTAAATGCTGTTTTAAGCTTATCTTCTTCACTTATTTCAATTTGCCAATAACCCGATTTTAAGTCTAAGGTTGACATATAAGGAGTAGTTTTAGCAGCATGTAAAATATCTTCCATTCGTGGTAATGGGTATGTATCAGTAACAGTTATCGAATTTAGTTTACGGTAATCTACACAAAGACGTATGGAGTTATCTTTTTTGGGTATAAGTACGACAGGAAAAGCCCAAGGAGATTCCTTTTCTTCTATAATTCCTTTCAATAGCATATCATTTAACTCTGCTTTTAATTTTTCTTTCATGGCAGGTGAAATTCTATATGGTGGGTTAGCTATGGGTGGGACATTTCCAGTGTTAATTTTATGTTTTATATCTTTTATAGGTGAGCGTATGTTTTCAAAAATATCTTCGTGTGTATTTAAAAGTTTAATTAAATCATTCTTTTGATGATCATTTAAATGAGAATTTTCATTTTCGCAGATATTAAAATCGATCGCGTTTAGTTCAAACGCTTTTGTAGCAGGAGAATCTGTATCTGTTCTCTTTTTCTTTAAAGGAGGAAACAAATCTGTTTCTTTTGGTATTTTATAATTACCTGGTAAAGAGTCTTCAAAGATCTTAAAAATACCTCTTGGCGAATAATCATTTGTGTTTGAGTACATAGATCTTAATGTTAAAACGTTTTCAGAATCATATTTATTGTTTGATTCGAACCATGATGTAAAATCATGAATATGACTTAAATTTGATGAAGTTGCTGGCTTACCATCCGCTATATTTGCTTGGTTAAGAGTTACATTGTCTTTAACCTTAGATGGACTTAATTTAAATTCAAAAATTTTCTGAGGCTCATCCTTGTAATGCCAGGTTCTTTGGGCTAGATCCATTACAATACCGGCTTGCTCTAAAAAGTCAATGCCGAGTAAGGTTCTGTTATCCTTAGCATTTGGGAGACAAATAAAACGGATTCGCTTTAAGCGATTTCCAATCAAGATATCTACTATCGTTGAATAAACCGTTTCTTTTTTAATTATTCCATCAGCCAGCTTTATTTCTACAAAGACTGATTGAAATTTTACTTCTTTTTCTTGTAGTTTCTTATATAAAAAGTATCCAGCTACGCTTGTTCTAGCTGCTGTATCCATATATGCTTCACCTTTTAACCCATTTACATTTATTTCAACTGTTGGAACGTTACGACCAACAATTGTTGTTTGGATATTATTAAAATCCAATATTTTAGGACTTTCTAATACGGTTTTGTAATTACACGTAGGACAATTCGATCTATAGAAACCTACTGCTCCACAACCATAGCAATTTAGCTTGTTTTCTTCAGGTTTTTTCTTTTTCTCGAGTTCTAATCGTTTATAACATACATCAGCCGTATGGTTTTTCTTTCTGCAGAATGAGCATTTAATTTGTAAATTTCCTTTATCTGCGGGTTTATTAAAAGAATCTGTCTTATTTTCATAATTAAGCAGTTCGATATCCCGAGCGTATCGCGAGTGATCTTTTCACGTATTTTTATGTTGAGTAAGGAAAATATCATATTAATTATGGTGCTCTCTGGGAGTCTTTCCTTCAACTGCGCGAATAAACGTCTTTTTCGACAAATAAAACTGTCCGTGGACTCAAACAACTTTTGCTTATCTTGAAAAATTTCTGAATATATTCTCCAATCTGGTTTAGGAGGAGCAAATGCGGCACGAAGAAGTTGTATAGCTTCGTCAAAGGATCTGGCTTCGTGCTTAACGCCTTGCCACCACGACGATGCATACCCTTCAAGTAATAAAGGCAAGCTGATGAGAGCCATTGAATCGGAAATACGTTCAGCCTCTTTGTAAACTAATATTGTGGCAATAAAATCTTCAACTTTAGACGTACTACGACCACCATTAAACCGGGCACTGCAGGAACTAAATGTAGCTCTATTTTCTTGCTGAACTTGTAGCGATCCTAATAGATCAGAAAATTGACGTTCGGTCAAATTAATACTTAGAGGAGCATTAACCCTGGGATTTGAATTCTGGTGACTATTTTGAGTCGAAACATTTACATTTGGTACAGTGTGATTTTGTATATTAGTAGAAGTAGCATTTGTATTTTGGCCAGTATTTTGTTTGGAAACACCATTACCGCCACAATTTTGTTTATTTGTGGAAGATGTAGAAGGTTGCGTTGAATTTGTAGGTCCAACAGGTGTTGTTGCTACATTAGAATTTTGCATTTGAGCATCCAATGTAGAATTAAGGGAGTTCATAGTTGTTCTTGGCATATTGGAAAACTTTTCTGAAAACCCTATAAATTTTTAAAATTCTCTTTAAAATTTTCCCCACTTTTTAAAACGTTGTTCAGGAACCCTATTTTTCTAAAAGTTTCTATATTTAATATTTTACTTTTGTTGTAATATTTTACTTTTGTTGTAATGCAAACATCAACGCATATACTAAACGCTGAGTTAAAGCTGTGATAGCAACAAAATTGTAGATGACCACCACGAAAAATTTGATGAAGGGCAACCAAAAACAAAATTGAAGAAAAAACACCGTTATTTAACAACAACACAACAAGTAGATGATGGTTTCTTAATTCTTAACCAATATAACAACAATATTGATGAACAACAACACCAACTGCTTGCGGAATTATTGCTGATTTTCTTTAATATTAATATTTTTGCAAACAATTTAATTTAATTTGCAAAAATTTTTCCAATTTTTTTAATTGAAAATTTCACGATGGGCGCCAATTGTAATAAAGGGTTTTAGACCTTTATTAATTAATTAATTATTTATGGTTGTTTGTTGAATTTATTGCCGGTTTGAACAAGGCTGAATAAATCGCCAGTGTTCGCCCTCAGCATAAGCTAGTCACAATGGTCGAAGACGTCCTCTTGCGACTTAGCTTTTTAATAATTTATTTAATTATTTAAATAAAAGTCTTGCGCTTTAATTTTAATTAGTTGTTTATTTTTCAGGAGTTGGATCAGGAATGACAAAAATTATTAAATAACTTAACCAGCTAACCTCTCGTCAAATCAAAAATGTATACTAGTAAATTAAAAGATCAGTTAAACAAAAACAAATAAATGTAATAGACAGAGAAAATGAGTTTAGCTAAAACATTTTCTGTTATTGTAATATAAAAAATGAGTAAATGATTAGGGTGTCCCTTTCCTTACGTTAAACAAAATAAAAATGATAGAAAATAATAATAAACATAAACACAATAAATAAAGGTTATAAAAATAATATTTAAGCAAAATAATAATTAAGGCCGTTACAAAATGATATTTTGTAATGTGTGTGATTACTTTTACGACTATAAAATTAAGTATAAAAGGATTAAATATTTTCTCCACTATTTTAGTTGAATAAAAAACTTTAGCTTGATAATACATTATATTTATATATTAGCAGGAGGAGAATGGATAAGATTTTTAAGAGCTCTGAGATTAAATATGAAAAACTAAAGTATTGTAATTATTGTGGTAGTAATGATCACAATAAAAATAATTGTAATCAGAAGAAAGATGATAATAAAGTTAATAAATGAGAATCTTCTGGAAAGAATGTTTAAATATATATATATATATATATATATATATATATATATATATATATATTCATTGTGCATACTTTGAAGACATCTGTATATACAGCCAAAAAAGTCCCTATAATATTCGCTGTATCCAGTAAAATGTCTTCAGTGTATATAGTAGATTAATGTAAAGTTTGAGGTCAGTCTCCAAAGAATCAAAATGTCTTCATAGTAACCTGTGAAACGAAAAACCGTCCCCGCAACATGCGCCGTGCACATATATATATATATATATATATATATATATATATATATATATATATATATATATATATATTCATTGCACATACTTTGAAGACATTTGTATATACAGCCAAAAAAGACCCTATTATATGCGCTGTATCCAGTAAAATGTCTTCAGTGTAAACAGTAGAACAACGAAAAGTTTAAGGACAGTCCCCAAAGTAACAAAATGTCTTCATAGTAACTTGTGGAACGAAAAACCGTCCCCGCTGTGCTGTGCTGTGCACATATATATATATATATATGTGCACAGCACATGTTATATATGTGCACAGCACATGTTATATATATATATTTGCACAGCACATGTTGCGGGGACGGTTTTTCGTTCCACAAGTTACTATGAAGACATTTTGCTACTTTGGGGACTGTCCTTAAACTTTTCGTTGTTCTACTGTTTACACTGAAGACATTTTACTGGATACAGCGCATTTTATAGGGACTTTTTTGGCTGTATATACAGATGTCTTCTAAGTATGCGCAATGAATATATATATATATATATATATATATATATATATATATATATATATATATATATAGATATATATATATATATAGGTATATACTACATGTACTTTAAGTATTGATATAAAATTATCTAAAATAAAGAAAAAAGCAACCCTTTAAAAAAACAATATTTTGTTTTATTTCCTACATTAGCCATTTGGTAAGCAAAATGTCAATTACACTAACATTGAGCGGAAACTCCTCAAATTTATCAGCAAATTACTTTCCTCCAATAAATTTAAACGGCGATTACGAGTGTGCTCTCGTAGATTTTCACACATACAACAGCATACCAAATGTGGACAAATACAATAATTTGTTTCACATTGGTAGTAAAATTATTACAATACCTATTGCATCCTATGAGCTGAATGATATTGTTGATTTCATAAAGGGGGAATATGAGAAAGATGGGTTGGGGAAGAAGAAAATTATTATAGAAGCTAATAACAATACAATGCAAGTCAAATTGTATAGTTCCGAAGATTCGATATACTTTAACAAGAAGAATTCGATAGGAAAATTGTTTGGTTTCAATAAGAATGTCCTCTCTCCTAATGTCCCCCATTTCTCAGATCTACCAGTAAATATTTTTAAGGTAAATCTCTTGCGGATAGAATGTAATATTGTGGTAAACACATATATAAACAATTCTCATGCACATACATTACACGAATTTGCAATAAATGTTCCACCTGGCTATAAAATGGATGAAATACCTACAAATCTCATCTATTTGCCAGTGAATTCCAAAGAAGTAAGTTCACTAACACTACGGATAGTTGATCAAGACGGTGATTTAATTAATTTTCGAGGAGAAGAAATTACTATTCGATTACATTTAAGGCCAAGAAAATAATGATAATTTACAACAAAGAAATTCTCTCAAATAAAGGGTGTCCCAAGAAGAACGCAATTTTTAAATCTGGCAACATTCGAAGTGTCATTGTTTGACATTTGAACAATTGTTATTGTTTGCTAGTAGAAGGTACGAGGTTAGTAAAAATGGAGCGCTGCACGAATGAACAACGCATTCTCATTGTGAAATTGTTTTACCAAAATGGTGAAAGTTTTGCGGCTACAGTTCGCAAATTGCGATCAATTTGGGGTCACAATAATGCTCCAAAAGAGTCAACTGTAAAGAGATTAATGGATAAATTTGCCGAAACTGGGTCTGTTAGTGATGTAAAGACAACAACGCGCCATCGACCAGGTCGATCGACCGAAAATGTCGCAGCTGTACGTGATGATGTCGCTCAAACTCCATCCACCTCAATTCGACACCGAGCTCAGCAAATTGGTGTCTCCAAATCCACTTTGCAGCGAATTTTGACGAAAGATTTGCATCTTCATGCATACAAAGTTCAATTGACTCAGGAACTGAAGCCAGCTGACCATGGACAGCGAAGGGAGTTCGTTAATTGGGTATTGGAGAGACAACATGAAAATGCTGATTTTGCCGATAAAATCATTTTCAGTGACGAGGCCCATTTTCATCTTGATGGCTTCGTGAATAGGCAGAATTGTCGCATTTGGGGTGAGGAAAATCCTCGAGTGATTCACGTTGTTATCCCCAAAATCCATATTATTGCCATCAGTCAAACCAAAATTAGCGTCCACGCTGTTCTCTTCTTCACATTCAGCCAACAATTTAACAGAATCAAATAGAAATTTTCTCAAAGCATTGAATTTCCAATTGAAGAAGCAACACCAAAGAGAATGAGATCAATAATTAATGTTTTGGATAAACCCTTATCGGATGAAAGCATTATAAAAAAAGATTATCACACTTATACTCCATACTTGCAATCATTTAAAATAACGATGAAATAAGAATATCAATACAAAATCAGGATTTGTATGTTTTGCCGAGTGAAAGTTTTATTTACATTGAAGGTTTAGTAGAAGAAGAAAGCAGCGATAGTAAAAAAGTGGTTGCATCTCGTTATGAGCTAAATGGCATTGAAATTGATCGCACAAGACACCTAGGAGTTTCAACTAATATTAAAAATTATGTTTCTTTGATGGCAACGGACGGTGCTCTCATGGAAAATGCTGCTTGGAGTAAAGTAGATAACCTAAATGTAATAAATGGACACTTTAACTTTTATGTACCATTAAAAATATTATTGGGATTTGCTGAAGACTTTAATAAAATTATTTTAAATTCCAAACATGAATTGATATTACTTCGTAGCAAAAGTGATGATGATCTCGTATATTCAACAGCATCTGTTCAAAAACCAAAAATTACTATTAAGAATATTTCATGGAGGATACCACATGTACAGCTTTCTGACTTGAGTAAAATAAATATGATAAAAATTATACAAAATGGAACAAATTTACCAATAGCATTCCGCAGTTGGGACTGTCATTTTAATCCTCAATTATCAAGCGGAACTAATCACATTTGGAATGTTAAATTATCTGCAAATAGGGAACGACCTCGCTTCGTTTTGATAGCATTCCTGCGTGAGAATAAATTTATTAATTGTGATTTAACCAACATCAAAGTTCACTTAAACTCAGAGTCATATCCTTATGATGATCTAAACATCAAATTTGGGGAAGAACGGTTTGCCATTCTCTATGATACATATCAGATTTCAACAAAACTACTATATGAGAGAACCTCAACCTCTACTCACTTGTCTAGAATTCAAAAATAAAGCTCCTATTACAGTTATTGATGTAAGCCATCAAAATGAAACGGTTGCAAGGGGTCCGATTGATATAAAAATTATGTTTGAGACTGTCATCAATATACCACCAAACTCATCAGCTTACTGCATTCTTATTCATGATCGTTTAATTGAATATACGCCTTTGACAGGACAGGTTCATAAAATTGTTTAAGCAATGGAAATGCCAAAAATAGTTTTTATTGATCTCCAAGGCTTTAGAGCAGATTCTAATAATTTTATTGGCAAAGAAATTGCATTGGTTTTTAACGCTAAGGAGTATATAAATTTCATCATAAAAGCCCCCTTCGATTACAGTTATTTATCACCAAAGAATCAAAAACAAGTCAATTGGTTAACAAAAAATCATCATCATCTGCAATGGGAAGATGGATCCGTATCATTCAAGTCTGTGTGCGAATTTCTCAAATCAAACACAGAGGGTTCTTTAATTTTTGTCAAGGGTTTGTAAAAGAAAAAGTGGTTGGAGAATATGCTGTAATTTAAGAGAGCTCGATGAAAAATATACGATTGCATCCGTTGTAGTTCTCACAAACATGGAGCATGTGCACTAAAAAATTCTCTTTTACTACAAAAATTTTTAAACTTTAAAATAAATGAAGACAATTTTCCATTTTTATTATCTTTATTAAATATTTAGAAAATACACACTTAAAAACAATGTCTTAAAATTATAAATAAAAATATGTATTCTTAAAATAGAAAACTAAAATATCAGTGTTTTATTTTGCTTAATAATCAAAAAAATTTAAGAGAAAAATACAATGTTTTATTTTTTTCCAAGACGGATTAGTTCTTCACTCTTTATTTCAAAATATTGTGAAATGTATCCTAAAGATACTACAATAAATTGCTCACTTTATTTTCATAGTATTGTCAAATAGTTTAAATATTTACATTATAAATGCGGAGGGTACAATTTTTTTTTTCTTTAATTATTGAATCTTTCTCATAAGAAAATAACAATAAGTAATCAAATCTTAAACTAAATACATTTAATGGAAGTTGCCATTGCAATTCCATTCTTAATTATTCAGAGTATCCATCCTTCTTAATCGCTGATATCCTTCAAAGAGCAGGAGTTGTCTTGCAAGATGATTTGGGTGAACTTGAAGCTTGGTGATGTATTTTGAACAGAACCGCTTGATTTATTCTTGTACTGAGGAAATATTTAAATCCCTATGAACATTGTCATTTCTGACAAACCAAGGAGCGCCAGTTATCAATCGTAAAAGTTTCGATTGTCTTCTCTGTAATTTAGCAACATTCGAAGCTGAAGCCGTTCCCCATAATTGAATACCATAAGTCCATATGGGCTTGATTAACGATTTGTACAAAAGGACTTTGTAATCTAATTCTTAAGCAGAATTGGGCCCAATGAGCCAGTTAAGTTCAGCAGATTTCAATTTAATCTTGGTTACCTTACAATCAATATGATGGGACCATGTAAGGCGTCGATCTAAATGAACACCAAGATATTTGACGTGACTACTTTCAGGGATGTTTATGTTGTTTATTTTAATTGTAGGACAATTATTTTTTCTTAGGGCAAAAGTTACGTGAACACAATTAGTCGGATTAACTTTAATTTTCCATTTGTCTAGCCATTTTTCAAGCTCATGAACATGAGTCTGCAGCAGCGCGGAAGCAACCTTACAATCAGAGTTAATGCTCATGAAAGCTGTGTCATCTGCGAAAGTAGATGTGTAAGTAAGAGCATTGGTTGGCATATCTGCTGTGAAGATAATATATAGCAAGGGACCTAGTATACTACCTTGTGGGACTCCAGCAGAAATTTTTCTGGAAGAAGAAAGTTCGTCTTTCGACCGTACTCGAAAGCTTCTATAAGATATAACTTGGCTTACATCTATAAGATGTAACTTGGCTTACATCTTTACCTGGTTTAGGAATCATAACAATTTCCGATTCTTTCCAAGACGATGGGAAATATCCCAAACGAAGAATAGCGTTGTAAATGCACATCAATAATTTAAGAGCTGAGATAGGCAAGTTAGTAATCATAGACGATGAAATTCTGTCTATACCTGGGGATTTTTTTGGATCAAGTTTTTGAATACTTGACATTATTAATGGGAAACGGAATTTTAAGGGCGAAGGGACAACATCATCTATAATATAAGGGCTTATATTAGAGCTCGTATCATTTGGAGTGAACACCCTTTCTAAGTGATTAGCAAAAGCGTTAACTTTTTCGCATCCATTTTTAGCCCAAGTGCCATTTTCGAGTCGTATTGGGGATTCATATGATATAGGGCATTGCATATGTTTGACAGCTTTCCACAGACTATAATTTGTTTCCTTAAAAGGGTTAAGGTCACTTAGGTAATTGGCAAGATGATTTTGTTCGTTTTTCTTTAAGGCGGCTTGGAGGTCTCTTTGGCAACGATTAAGTCGGCTTTTTATAGCTGGAGATCGACTTTCTTGCCACTGTCTTCTTAATTTTCTCTTTTCATTCACAAGGAACTGAATATTTCCTGGAGTGAATTGAGCTACCCTACTTCTGGGTGTAAAGATAGGAGTTGCGACTGAGGCTGCAGTAGTTAGAACGTCAGTAAATATGTTCACTGCAGATTGAATATCTGATGAATTTCTAAGTGGGATATTGTATGGAAGATGAGAACTCACATACATTTTATATTTTAACCAGTTTGTGTTTCTAGTTGGATAGAAATGACGCCTTTCCTGAACTCCAGTGGGAATGTCGTTCAACCATATGATTGATGGTGAATGATCAGAAGATAAATCCAGTGATATTTGCTCTCTTTTTATATTTTTTGTGACGGCAAAGTCTATAAGATCAGGAATCTTATTCAAGTCGGATGGCCAGTATGTTGGGTGACCGCTGGATAAAGCATCTAGACTGTGTGAAGAAATAGCACTTAATAATTGTCTGCCCCTGGGTGTGATAAGGCGTGATCCCCAAAAAGTATGTTTAGCATTATAGTCACCGGCTGCTATAAATTTTGAACCAAGTGTAGCAAAGAAATCGATAAACTGATCTCGGTTAATGTTATGTCTCGGAGGACAATATATAGAAGACAATGTGACCCTAAAATCGGTAAGATTAATAGATGTTGCCTGAATATAATCTTTTCCGAATTCTGGCATTGGGAAATGCCTAATTTTATTGTGCACAATTACTGCTGTACCACCACATGCTCTACCACTTGGGTGTTTAGTATCATATATTGAATACCCATTTACTCTAAAACAATTTTTCTGTGTAAAGTGGGTCTCAGAAACTAAGAGTACATCAATTTCCTGCTCTTGCAGGAAATGTTCTACTTCCTTTCTATGTTGGCTAAGGCCGTTTGCGTTCCAGAAACATATTTTCAATAGATTCATTTTCTATCCAACAAAATTTGCATGAGCATGCTTTGGTTCCTCATCATCTCCTGGAACATACTTTGCATGTTAGACATAAAGTTATTCATTGTTCTAATGAGGTTCTCAATTGAGTTTTGAGAATCATTCGATTGGACTGGCGGGCTTTCTTTAAGCATATGACCATATGAAAAATTCTGAGGAGGGTACAATAAATAATAATAATGTCTGGATTCAGACAGAAAGAACGACTCAGACGATTAAGATGTCAATGCGGGAACAAATTGTAAGAATTCTTAATTCAGCGCATGGAGAGCATTTTGAGGATTGCATATGGTCTGACGACAGATGTACTGAAGGACCTGATACATGTAGTTGCATCATCTATAAATTTAGAGAAAATTCAGTCAACGATCTTATAAATCTCTATCATAAACATCTAAATTTTTAATTAAATAAAAAAAAAATAACATCCACATGTAGAATGTATATATAGTGCCAATACTAACTGCCTTAAAGGATATTCTTAATTCAGTGCATGGAGAGCATTTTGAGGATTGCATATGGTCTGACGACAGATGTACTGAAGGACCTGATACATGTAGTTGCATCATCTATAAATTTAGAGAAAATTCAGTCAACGATCTTATAAATCTCTATCATAAACATCTAAATTTTTAATTAAATAAAAAAAAATAACCGAAATTATTATATTATACATATTTAAATTTATAAGAAATATTTAATGAGATTTTAATTTAAGAATTATTTAAAAAGAAAGTAAAATAAAACCAAATACATAAAACTAATTTTTAGTATTGTTTTTTATTATACTCAACTAAACAAACAAACAAACAAAACACTAACAGATTCCAATTACCGCTTTATTACAAGAAACAAAACCGAACAAACAAACAGATTCGAATTTCATTAAAACATTAAAATTTGTAGATTAATGAAAATGTCACATTAATAAATAATTAATTTATGACCTACTTGTACATTTATATGTAGAATGTATATACCAAACACACAAAAAAATAAAAACAAAAATAGAACATAAATACAAGAAAGAAAAAATGGAAATTTTCTCTTAATACAAAAAACAAATATGTAGATCAATGACTTTCACTTAATGCAAATTTCCTCTTAATACAAAAACAAATATGTAGATCAATGACCACCAAAGAATAGAAAAAAAAAACACAAGAGATAAAAAGAATTAACCGACGGCAACACTCATAATTTCAAAAAGACCTACCGCTTTATTACAAGAAACAAAACCGAACAAACAAACAAACAGATTCGAATTTCATTAAAATATAAAAATGTGTAGATTAATGAAAATGTCACATTAATAAATAATTAATTTATGACCTACTTGTACATTTATATGTAGAATGTATATACCAAACACAAAAAAAAAAATAAAAACAAAAATAGAACATAAACACAAGAAAGAAAAAATGGAAATTTTCTCTTAATACAAAAAACAAATATGTAGATCAATGACTTTCACTTAATGCAAATTTCCTCTTAATACAAAAACAAATATATTGACCACAAAGGAATAGAAAAAAAAAACACAAGAGATAAAAAGAATTGACCGACGGCAACGCTACCCTATATAATTTTAAAAAAGATCCTTGTCACATAACACCTAGCCAATCACGAACAAGAAAAATTTTGTATAACCACCACTTTTACATTACAAGCAAAGAACCGACGGTAGAATGTATATGCCACAAACAAATATGTAGATCCATGACTTTCACTTGATCATAAAAATTTTGTATTACAACCCTTTTATATTATAAGCATACAACCGACGGTCACACTAGAAGGCAATTAAATCAATATGAGTCCTCAGCTAAAATGAAGGCAATTAAACCATTTTGTGTCAACATCAAAAATGAAGGGCAATTAAATCAATATGAGTCCTCAGCTAAAATGAAGGCAATTAAACCATTTTGTGTCAACATCAAAAAGCAATTAAATCAACATCAGTCCCCATACAAAAGCAATTAAATCAATATGAGTCCCCAATTTCCTACTACTATCATTACCCAAAAAAAGAAAAATCGCACACCAAACCCGTGGGTGAACGAAAGTTTAATTAAATATTGTGAAACAAGGGATAAACTTTATAAAGAATGGCGTCTAAATCGAACAAATAAGAAAAGTGAAGAAGAATACAAAAAATTTAGAAATACAATAAATTAAAAGCTAAATTATGCTAAAAACTGCTATTATAAAAGCAAATTTTTTGAAAATAGAAATAATGTTCGGGAAACGTGGAAAATAATAAATTAATTAATCGGGAAAAACACTAATAATATAGATGAAATTATATTGAAAAATTTTAATAAAATTACTTAAAATGAATTATGTAATAATTTTGCGTATAACTTTAAACAAATTGTTGAAAGCATAATACACAACTGTCATATAAAAAAATTAAATCACTCTTCGATAATATTATATTATACTTTCGTTACACTTCTATTGAGGAAATTTTTAATATCTTAAAAACTTTTTTTATTTTATTTTTTGAAAAATTATTTGTACAAAAATATCTTAAATTCATACACATTAGCCTCAGCTCCTTATAGGCATTATTGAGGCAAGTTGGCAAAATACTATTATACATGTACAAATAAATCATAGAAAGTAAATTTTTAATTCAAGGAATAAATTTCTATAAATAATTAAATGCTAGTAGTAGAGATATTTTAATTTCGAACTTAACATAAGTTACAGAAGCGTTTCAAAAGCATTACATAAATGTTCCTTACAGGAAGATTTAAATGTTGATATTCTATCGATAGATTTTAAATCTGAAGGTAAATTATTATATTTATTACCACCAATACAATCAATACGCTGTTAAGTCGTTTCTAAGATTTGCTCTATTTCTCGTATTAAAATTAGATTGATTTTGCATAAACGTTATTGAACGTTAAAAAAAAGTGCTGGATTTGATGGAATCAGGCCAATAGATTTGAAAAACAAAGCTAAAATAATGACACCAATTATAACCAAATAAATCAATCATATCATCGACACCTCAGTAATACCAAAAGCTCTAAAAGTTGCGGCCAATACATATAGTGACTCACAGCTTATTTCGTGTGACTAAATTTTTAAAACATATTTGTTTATATTTTTAACATAATCCTAAATATTTAAAAATGAGACATATTTTTAAAGACTTATTATTTTTTATTATATTTACAAAAAAAAAACTTAAAAAAAGTCATTAACAAAAAAAAACGTAGAACATGAAAAAAAATTCATAAGAATTCAGCCTCACAGCCTATTTCGTGTACATATTATAAATATCTTATATTAGACAAAATAAAATTTTTTAAACAAAATAACAAAATTTTTTTCATATTTTAAAAAGAATTAGTATTTTGTAGGATAACCCTTTTGTTTAATAACTTCTTTAAGTCTAGATTACATAGAATTAACAAGTTTTTGTGTGTAGTTAGTGGTTATTTTCTGCCATTCAATATTGAGTGCAATTTTTAAGTCCTGCTTATTGCTAATCTTGTGATTTCGAATATTTCTCTCCAGAACACTCCATAGATTCTCAATGACATTTAAATCTGGCGATTGAGCGGGAGTATTAACGATGTAAGGACAGTTCCAAACTAACCATGTTTGTACAAGCTGCAACTTATGTTTGGGGTCGTTATCTTGGTAAAATCTAAAGCCTTCTCTAACACCCAGTTTCTCGGCACTTTGCAACAGGTTGTTTTTTAATAAGTCTAAATAAACATGTTTGTCCATCGTATCGTCGATAAAGACCAATTTTCCGACCCCAGCTGATGACATGCATCCCCACACCATCACATGGCCTCCGCCATGCTTTACTGTGCCACGTAGATTTTTAGGTTGCAGTTCCGTATTTGGTTTTCGCCAAACATATGACTTACCATCAGACCCAAAAAGGTTAAATTTGCTTTCATCAGCGAATATTACGGTGTTAGAGAAAGATTGATCTTTGTTTACGTGGTCCTTAGCGAACTTCAATCTACTCTTAAGATTTTTTGGGCTGATAAACGGCTTGTTCCGGGCTGTTCTTCCATGGAAATTATCATGACGCCGTATTCTTCTGATGGTTTCGGGATTACATGTCTTTCCCAGTGATACTTCTGCTTCTTTTGCCAGAGCTGGTGCGCTTAAATGGGGATCTTGTTTAATTTTTCGCAAGAACCAACGTTCGTCTGATTCCGTAAAAATTTTATTTGGGGCTTTTCGGATTTTATCAGCCACTCTATTTTCACGAACAAAGCGTTGTATTATATACTGAACTGTAGAAGCACTCAAGTTTACCATTTCGCCAATCTGTTTTTGAGTTTTTCCATCTTTAAAATGCTGAATTACAAGTTCACGCTTTTCTAATGTTGTTCGGCGACCCATGGTAAAAATTTAACTGATTATCATTCCAATTGAACTGATTATTATTCAAATTTGCATTTTTTCAATTTTTATTCCTTCATTCTATGCAAATTCTTCTTATTTAAAAATATAACAATTGATTTAATAACGGTAAATTCGTGCACACGAAATAAGCTGTGAGATCACATTTCTAAAAATTTTGTTGTTGGTCTGAATATTTTCTAAGAGTGCATTATTCTAACGGTTTTTTCCAGTATTTATAATAAGAGATAATAATTCTCTTATAATCAATGATTTTTTTGTTGTAATTGCATTAAATGAGAAAATATTGAGTAATGTTGTTTTAAAAATGATACACACGAAATAAGCTGTGAGCCACTGTATATAAAAATTGTATAAAAACGGACTTCAATAATTATCGGCCAATTGCAATACTGCCTGTAATTGAAAAAATCATGGAAGAAGTTATATGTATAAGATTAGTAGATTTCACAAACAAATACAAAGTCATAAACTCAAACCAATTCGGATTCCAAAAAGGAAAAAACATCAACAAACTTCTTGGTAATTTCTCAACGTATAAGAAACGCATTTACAATTCCTGTAGTTTTTCTAAAATTTTATCCGTGAAATGCATTATTAATATTTCATACTTACAGCTGTTTAAACATACTTACTTACTCTTGTGTTAGGTGCGCATTTACGTTGTCCTCTACAGATGTTGTAACATAAGTAATATCATCGCCAAAAAATACATCGCCATTGCACAACGATAATATAAATATCAATGCAGCTATAGAAAATGCCATTCCCAATAGTTGTTATATATTTTTTTGTATTAAAATATAAGCCGTAACAGGAACTTTGATTATAATCTCAATACTTTAATGTTTGCTTGACAAAACGTACACTATATTTTAATTTAATAACGTTTTGTTTTTAAAATTTTTTGATATATTAATGGTTACACTTATGTGCTTATTCACTTAAACAGTATTTGTCCCTTAAAGTTTAAACTGGTTATAGTTAGGGTTGCCGCATTGCAAAAATCTTAACATCAGGAAAAAACTTGTTGATTAAAAAAAAAATAACTTGTCAAGGAAAAAAATTCAGAAAACATTTAATTTACATTTTTGGTCTTCAAAATATTTTTACAGAAATTCAAAGCATCAATTTGCATTTAACCGCGGAAACAGAAATCTCCATATGGAAGCCCTAAAGTGTAAATTATTCGACATTTTTCGACAAGGTCAATATTCCACACGAAACCAACAAGCCAGTTTCAGAAATAAATAGCGAAACTTTTAGTAATTGGACTATGAAACTTTCATAGTATAGGCTACGGTCATCACCGGTCATCCGGTATTAATGTTCTACACTTTAGTACTTTCTCCAAAAAGGTACGTTTTTTGTACTTTTTACTTTTATTCTATTGTACAATAAAAAATAGAAAAATTGCTACAATTTAGAGGTTTGTTTTTTTCGAATTTCATATCCATAACTACTTGTAAAGAAAACGACTATCCCTACTTACGCGAAATAGAGCAATTATATTGTGCACTAATTCATTTGCTTGCTATAATTTGTTGTTTTTAATATTACAAGAAATTTCGGCAACTAGAAATTTCTTCACGCGAATTTTGACAGCTGGAAAAATCTAGTGTAGTAATAACTGGAAGTAACTAGAATACCTGACTACTCATATAAATACGGGTACTTGTTGATGCAGTAGTTCAGTTTTTAAATAAAACGCTAATTGTCAAGAACTAAAGTGTGGCTAACGTTACATCGCGTGTATAAGGTGAACTATTAAAGTGTTTCTCTGTAATTTTTAGTGCCTGTTATAAAAAAATAGAGCTATAAAGAAATTCAAACAGTGTTTATTATTTGCAATATAGAAAGAACTCGATTTATTTAAAAGATAAATATATCAACGATTTTATAGAGGGTAAAAATCGTAACAATATTTATCAATTTTAAAATACAAAAATTTCAAATATTGTTCTGACAAATATTTTTGCTTACATTTAAAAGAGAAAAGCCAATCATTTTTAAGACTTAGCTATATATATACCGACATAGCAAGTCTATATCTTCTTAAATGTGTATGGAATATAAAATTCGAAAAAAAAACAAACCTTATATAGATTTAATATATAAATGTACTAAAAACGTACATTTGGAAAAAGTACTATGTATGTATATGTCAAGCTTTTTTCTGCGCCAAATAAGAGTTCATGAAAAAATGTTGCAGTATTTAACAAAAATTGTTAGCTACTTTTTTAAATTGATTTTTATTATTTTTTCTAACATATTTTTTTAAATTAATTATTTAAGTTTTAATTTTCAAAAGAATAAGAGACATTATAAAAACAATAGTTATATTTTTATTATAAAAATAATAACGCTAAAATTTCATTCCAAAAATCCATGTTTACAACACTAAAAACAAAAAACTTGCCTCCTGTTGCTCTTCTTCCAAAAGCATAAACGCATCTAAAGACCTTTCTTTATATCATATGTTTATTTTTTAAGAAAAAAAAAAGTTATTAATTGAAGTTTTTAAATAAAATTTTGCTTTTTTAAAAAATAGAAACTTTTATAACTTTTTAAGCTGGGATTAAAACTCACGAAACGAGTGGAATGTTGGGTTCCCGCGGGAACCCAATCTTACCAAAAAGCTTTTCTTGTAACAAAAATTAGGTAAATGGGAGCGTTCATGAGCGAGCAATCGTGTTTCTTTTTTTACTAGAACTGACCCGTACTTTTTGTTTGGGTAAAATTGTAAAACTGTCAAATCATTACCTGCTGCTAATAAATCAGCTGTTCTGTATTTGTGAAAAAATTAATGTTAAATAAAAAATTTACTAAAAAGAATTTATTATTCTAAATAATGAAAAATACATTTTGAAATGTAAGTAGTTATTTCCCATCTTAAATATATTTATTTAATAAACTATTTTTTAATATGAATAAATTTGATGTTTATTTTTGGGTATGAAATGTGGTTTTGTGCGTTCGCAGTATTTTGGGCATTTTTATTGTTGTGTGAGAGAATTTTCTGCTTACTCTTTTAGCAGACTTTACTCAAAATTATCTGGAACAGACCTAACATGTTTTTTTTCATAACGAGAATGGGAATTGGTCCCCGGATAGACCGGAAGACCGTAAAACCGGGTAATAGGCTTTATTTTTAATCCTTGCCATAATCAACGTATTAAGAGTTTCGCTACTCGTTTCTGAAACTGAAGTTTCGCAACTGGCTTTTTGGTTTGGTGGCTTGATTTTTTTTATTTTGAAGCATGATATTGTTAATTAGTCTTTGGAGTTAGAAGAAAAACTTAGAAGAAAAACGTATAGAACCACTAATGAGGGAATTTTTGAGGTTTCAAAAAATAGTGTATGGATTTGACAAAAATTGTTTGACATAGAGAATGGAATGGAAATACAAGTCAAAGATGTTGCGAAAAAAACTACGAAACCAAGACAATATTTTTGTATAGGATTCTGCAGAAAATACTTAAAACATAACAAACGGTAGAGTTTTTGAAACTATATATTGCCGATTTTTCTTAAAATATGGGTCCGCAAAATCGTTTAACATTCAAATTCGAAGGAAATATCACATTTTGAAAGTTTTAAATTTATTGTTATGATATAAAAGTAATAAAGTACATTTTGGAGGAGTTACATTTTGTCATGGCAATTTATTAGAATTGAAGGGCTTGGTGCAATAACATGATAAGACACATGATTTCAAAAACTTATTTAATATGTTAGTTCTACCGCTACAACATCTCCTAAAAAGATTTTAGCTATATATCAAGTAATTTCAGAAAGCAGCAATGTGTGATTTATTTTAAGTTTTGTGGCTTATCAACTTATTGCAGAAATTTATTACTTTTATGTTAAAAAAGGATAGCAGTTTATCAGATATATCACTTAACATAGCTTTAGAAAGTTTTTAAGGAAAAATACTATCATATATATCCATCATTGTACGCCTAAATTCCCCTGAAATCAGGTATTTAAAAAATGTAGCTTATCAAGTTTTTGCACAAAGAAAGAAATTATAGATATTTTGCAGACCTTCGTACTTGAAATACTATTAATTTGTACTGACATAAAGCTTCTATCACATATCCATTGCTGGAATAATATAAGGGCCTGAAAACCATTATTTTTTAATATGTCTTAAGATTTTGAGTTCCAGTTGAAAATGGTCTTCAGATGAAATGGTTTCTTCTCATGTTTCCAGTCAAAAGAAGGGCAGACCCAGCAAAAACAGACATTACCAAGTAATTAAGGGAGTAAGTAGCACACAAAGGGTTTCACTAGTTACCAGGCTATTTACTCGCTTAATTACTTTTGTTCGCGTACAAAAAAAAAAATAGAATAATGAGTTACCAGCATGGTTTCATAGTGATATACCTATAATAATAAAGTAAGTAGTTAGTCTTAATACAGGGTGTCCGCCGGAAAGGTATACTACTCTGCTTTGCCGCCACTTTGGTAAACATTTGTCTTGACAGTTCATATTTGGCAGTCATGAAGTAGACACGTGCAAATTTATCATGGAAAAATATTCGATAAACCAACGTGTTTTAATCGTTAAAACATCAACCCCGATTTTCATGAAAAAATCATAATGAGTGACGAGGCACATTTTCATTTAAATGGATATGTGAATCAACAGAACAGTCGGTTCTGGGCAATGGAAAACCCTCAAATTATTCATCAGTCACCTTTGCATCCATTAAAAGTGATAATCTGGTGTGCAATTTGGTCAGGAGGAATCATTGGACCTTACTTCTTTGAAAATGAAAACGATGTAACGGTAGCTGTGAATGGGGAGCTATATCGTGATATGATTAAAAACTTTTTAACGCCACAACTGCATGCTTTGGGCTTGATCAACAAGACGGTGCCACATCGCATACAGTCAGGATTAGAATGGAATTACTGCGAGACCTCTTTACACAAGTTATTTCAAGAAATGGTGATGTTGATTGGTCTCCACGTTCGCCTGATTTGAAATTATGAGTTTCGATCTTTCGGGACTAAAAAAAACAATTTTTAGTTATTCTCGCTTCTTCCGAGATTGTTTTAAAATAAAAACACTATTGTGGTTTTAAGTGAGTTTCATACTGACTTCTTTTCTTTATTTTCCTTAATTTATAATCAAATAAATTTACAATGTTAGCTTAATTTAATTAAATTTACTTAGACAGCATAAGTGTGTTTTCGTTTCCGTTCTAGTTGGTAAAAATACACCGATACTTGATGGGTTGTTAATAAATTTATCGGGAAAAATGTCTATAGCTTCATAAGTGTGTTTCGTTTCCGTTTGGTGGCGAAACAAACTTATAGTGACGAGTTTTTTGGTTGTAAACAATTCTTTAGAATTGTTTACTAACTATTTTCGTTTAATTGCATTTTCATTGTGCAATTTTGATTGCATTATTAAATGCGGCTTTTTGCCTGAACAAAGTAAAAGAAGAATTATTTGGAAAGGCGTATGTTTTCCAAAGAATTCGGTTACCTTTATATGATTTCAATTTTGGATGTTGTAACACCCCCACCGTTAGATTGAGGCTCCGACGAGATTTGAACTATTGACATTTTTCTTTTCGTTAAAAAAATATATAGTTAATGTTATTATAGCAAGAATTATTATTACATCTATACTCATGTTTATTACATTAGAATTGTAATTTTTGAATAAAATTTCTTGTATAGTTGTATCATGTTCAATTTGTTTGACGTAAAGAGATTCTAATTTTATATTTGTCATTGAACTATTATTATCTCTTATTTTTGTAATTACATTTGGTAGAATAAATTTATCAAATGTTTTAATTCTAATATTTAAAAATGTTTTGTTTAATGTTTTTATTTCACAATTTTCGAATTTTAATAGAAAGTTTCCTTTAATATTCATGTTTATTTTGTTACAATTATGTGATATCTCAGAAAAAAATTTTTGAAAATGAGGACACCGGGCATGATTTCTGTTACAATTGTCTGATTAAAATTGTTCATATTACAATAGGCTTCTTTAAAGTTAAATATATTCGTAAGGCATTAATCGTCTATCTTAACTAAGTTTCTCTTTAAATTGTCTTTGACGTTAGTATTATAAATGATATTGTGTGAATCTAGTAGAACTTCATAATCTTTAAGGGCGATTGATTTGTTTCTGGAATTCGGAATTGGTTCGAATATTATTTTTGATAACGGGTCGTCTGAATAATTTGGGATCAATATGATATCATTATCGTGAAGTCTGACGGCTACTTTGATGTTAGTGTAACTGTCGAAGTCTTTAATCAAGTGCAGTTCATTCTTTGTTAATATATCCGTAGGTATTATTCCGAGTTTGCTAGAAAATATAATTTGTCCGATGTCGTTTACATGGTCTCGCAAAAGTGAAATGTCATTATCTATTTGATATATGTGTTCCAAAAATATTATTTCGTCTTCTAAAGTTGCTATTTTATTTTGTAAAAAATCTTTGAATCTGTTTAGATAGTTTCCTATCAATATTTGTTTCTGGTTTATATGGTTGGTAATGTTCTGTATCTGAGTAGATAATATATTGTTAACGTAAGTTAGTTCGTTCATCTTGTCCGTAAAGTTTTTCCCATTTACGTAAAGAGTTTTGAGCAAATGAACAATTTGTGTTTCGTCGTCGCTGTCCATGGTTCCCGCTATGAACTTAGGTCCTTTTCCTAGTATGTTTACCAATCCGCGTTTTGACCTGAAGTGTGGGTTAAGGTTTTCTATTTTCCCTTTTAATAAGGCGAAATTTTTATATATCGTGTCCAGTAAAACTTTCGTTTCGGTAGTGGTTGTGTTCAGTGTGATTATATTTTCATGTATTAAGTTTAGAATTTCCGTGTAGGAGGATACGTTAATTATGTGGATGAATTTGTCATATCGTTCGATTACTTTCAATTCTCCGGTCTTTATTGGTATGTATCCATTATTGTTTGTCAGGTCCTGTATGTCGAGAGTTTGGGCGTCAATTGCTATTAGGAAGAACATCATCAAAACCCAGGTCGTCATTTAAAAAGTAGAAAATATCATTTGTTAGCTTTTATAGTCGGGTTATCCCTGTCCTGATATCTCTTCTTAGGTCTGACATGTGTCTTATGTTGTTTTTGTGTCCTGTTGGTTTACTCGCTATATGTTCGTCGTCTAGTTTCAAAGCGTCTATTTTCCTGTATTTGCGATGGTTCTTTCCACCTCTGATTTCTTTAATGTAATTTGTTCCTTCTTCCAGCTCTGCATCAGATTTGTCCTTATTCAGCCTGTTTATATAGTTCTCTTTTTTTAGAGTTATATTATGATGAATTTCGCGATATTTGTCCTCGTGTACTTTGCCGTTAACAAAATCTATGGGTTTGATACGGGTAGTGCTATGGATCGTATTGTTATAGAATCCTATGATTCTAAGAATTTTCTCTTCTATAGTTTCAGTTTTGTTCTGCTTGTTGTGTCTGAGGAGTCTTATGTGTTCATTGATTGTGCTGTGTAACCTTTCTATATCAGCATTTGATGAGTGCCTACTATTCGATGTAAAATGTATATCAATATTTTCCCCCTTTAGAAATGGTTGCATAGGAATAGCTTTGAAATGGTTGCATAGGAATAGTCTTGAATTCTGTCCAAGATCGTCCATTTGTTTTGTAAGCCACTGCGAATTTTGAAAATTTGCCTATTATTGTCATAAACAGAGTTTTCCCTAATGAATAAAAAACATCTACATGTACTATTTCCCGTGGTTTATTGGGTATTTCTGTAATCTTTAAAGGAACTTTATGTGGGTGTCTATCATATTTTTCAAGAGTACATATTTCGCAGTTGTTGATAAATTGGGTTATCCTTAACTTTAATTTGGGATTATATATCTGTGTTTTTAATTCTTCGAATACAGCTTGTATTCCTCGGTGGTTTTTATCCAAGTGTTCTTTTTCTATAAGTTCTGTTAATTTGAGTTCGTCCTCTATGTCCTCCAATTTTCTCGAGCATCTCACTATTTTAAAGTTGGAGTTTTCCGAAAAGAGTTGCTCAAAGGTGCATCTAAATGTATCGAAAAATTCTTCATCTATCAAGATGGCAATAATGTGGTCTGGATCAAAATGATTTTTCAGTAAAGTGATAGTGTATTCTCTATCGATATGTTTGATTCCGATTGTCTTTCTAGTGTTCTTGAATATTCTCTCGGTTTTTATTCTCATTGAACCCGAAGTTATCTTTTTGATGATAATTTGAGTTTTAAAAAGGTTGATCGGTAAGTTACTTTCCCTTATGCTAGACTAATTAGATTCCAGTAAGTTTACGTTTGGATGTTCAATCCTTGACAATGCGTCGGCATTGCTATTTTTCGTACCCTTTTTATACCTGATTTCATAGTCGAATTCCGATAACTTTAGTCTCCATCTAACCAGTTTCGAGTTTGGTTCCTTTATTGAAAATAGCCATGTCAATGGTCTATGGTCGGTCTCGATAATAAATTTTCGACCGAAAAGATATGGTCTGAAACATCTGGTGGCCCAAATGATAGCCAATAATTCCTTCTCAATTGTGCTATAATTGACCTCGTGCTCATTGAGTGTTCGACTCGCAAAGCAAATTGGATGATCGTCCTGGGAGAGTACTGCGCCTAAGGCATAGTTACTAGCGTCCGTTGTGAGAGTAAATTTCTTCGAAAAGTCAGGATATTTAAGGATTGGGTGATTGGTCAATATTGTCTTGAGGGTGTTAAAGCTGTCCTGGTATCGTTGATCGGATATATTAATCTTGGCATCCTTTTTCAAAAACATTCTCATTGGTTTCGCAATGAGTGAATAATCTTTAATGAATTTTCTATAGTATCCCGTGAGTCCGAGAAATTGTTTAATTTGTTTAGGGGTTTTTGGAATTGGAAAGTTAAGCACGCATTCGATATTCGATGGGTTTGGTTTTATTCTGCTTTGGGTTATTATGTGTCCTAAAAATTCCGTTTCCCTCTTGAAAAATTCGGATTTATCCAATTGAATCTTTAGGTTTGCTTTCTCTAAGCATTTAAAAATAGTTTCGATTGATTGGATATGTTCCTGGAGAGATGTTGAAAATATTATAATGTCATCTAAGTAAACGAGACATATTTTGTTGATGTGGTCTTTTAATATAGTGTTCATAAGGCATTGGAAAGTTGCAGGTGCTGTTTTCCAACGGAATGGCATCCTAACAAATTCATAATGGCCTCCTTCCACTGTGAAGACGGTTTTGTGTATATCTTTCTCATCGACTTCGATTTGATAGAATCCTTTTGCCAAATCTAGCGTGGTGAAATACATAAATTTTTCTAATTTGTCGAGAATTTCGTCAATATTCGGTATTGGATATTCGTCATCCACTGTAACTTCATTTAACTTCCTGTAGTCGCCGACTAAACGCCATTTTCTTTGGGACGATCCAAATAGGTGCTGAGTAAGGGGAATTACTTTGTCTTATTATTCCATTATTTAACATCTCCTGAATTTGTCTTTGGACTTCTTCCTTGTGGATATATGGATATCGGTATGATTTTGTAAAAATAGGAATATTGTCGTCGTATTTATTCTGTTTGATGGCGCTCGTTAACGTCAGATTTGAATTCTCTTGATAGAATAAGCTGTGAAATTTTTTTTATTATTTTCTTGACCTCTGACTTCTCCTCAGGGTTCATATGGATCATGCGAATTTGATCCAGTGGTGGTTCTGTTTGTTGGAACTCTTCGTCCAAAATGCAAAAGTTCTTGGCATCCACCGTTGTTGAATCTGATTGATCGATATGTATTATGTCCAAACTGGTAAAAAAAACTCTCTATCTCTATCTCATAATTTTGTACGTTATACATCCCTTCGTAAAGATTAACATCTCCATTATTATTCCGTTGTTCTTTAATGTGAACTAGTCCGTTACTTTCCGTTGTTACAAACTGATGGTGTGCATTTTTCTATACATTAGAGGGATATGGTTCTGTTTTATAATAATTACATCGTTCTTATAATCTATCACGGCTTTGAATCTTTTCAGGACGTCATTACCAATTATTCCGTCGTAAAAATTGTGAAACTTACATTCTATCTAATTAAATTTTTCATTAGTATTTCCAAGTTCCGAAAATAAGGGTATCCGGTAAGTAGTGGTTGTTCTAACTTGGTTTTGTAGCGTTTTAAGGGTCAAAGGGTTTGACTGTATTTTCCATTTCGGGTTACAAAGACCAGGATTTACAATAGAGTGAGTAGCTCCTGTATCTATAATGAATTTCAAGTTATTTTTTATTATTATATGGGATAGTTCTCCCGTGAGGCTTGTATAGAAACATTTTCGGGAATATTAGTATTATTCGTGCTAATTGGACTTGGTATGGGTTGGTGATTATGACAGTTATACTGATTTTGCATTGTATCCCAATTTTTTGGAGTTTTTTCGACAATGTTAATGTCCATGGGTTCGGGGTTTTGCTTGGTAGTTTGATTGTTGATCTTGGTAGTTTGCACCATGTTGCATCCAGCTACGTTGATAGTTATTCTGGTTGGATCTTTTTGCTTGGGAAACGTGTTGTTGGTTATGATTTCCAGATCGTGGTTGATAGTTGTTGCCACGTTGATAATTATTTTGATTGGATCTATTTGTCTGGAAAACTTGTTTGTTTCCGTTAAATTCCATGGTCCTGTTCCAGTTCTGTTGTCGATTACCATTATTATTTCCATTATTACCCGTGTAGTTATTATTATTGCCATAACGTTTATTCTGTTTATGATAATGGTCCGAAGTGTAAGCATGTCCCGATTGGAATAGGGGTTCCATGGCCGATTCTATATTGTTCGGATTTCGACATATCGATATTGTTTTCATTGGTTCCGGGATTTTTTCTTTAAATATATTCAATGCCGTGCGCATATTATTCCTTGCGCATTCGTTTGCCGCATCACCATGTCCAAGCACTGTAGTGGTCTTGTTGTTCAGTTTCCGTAGTCTTTGCTTGATATCGTCATAAAAATTGCCAGTATTGGTCTTAAAGGTTGTCCCTCTTAAGTCATCAAATAGTTCCTCTAAACTCCATTTTTCTCCAAAATTGTTCGTTAGTATTTCCTTAATGTTGCTCCAGGATTGAGCTTGACAATTTATTTCAATAACTTCCCTGGCTTTCCCTTTTAGTTTACTTTTTATAATGTCCGAAAAGAGATATTGGGAGGGCTCGTCGTAAGCCTTTAATATTGGGTGAACCCGGTCAATTAAGTTTATAAAACTTTGGAGATCCCCGTAATCTCCACTGAATCCGGGTAATTTGTAAAGGTATTTCAAGGGTTCTACCCTGATTGAAAGGGGTTCTGCCATTTTGGAAGAAATTTAAATATATGTCCGTCTATCTATTCTATACTCTTGAGTAGGTTAATCCAGAATAAATGTTCGTCCTCGTCCAGTGAGGAGCAACTATCCTCTGAACCTTCTAAAAAAGGGTTGGTATCACTGTCACCCGTTGGGTATCCCACTATAATAAATTCTTCCTCTGAATCCGAATGCTCTGATAAAGAGTCAGGGATAGTCATTTGGAAGAAAAGAAAAAAAAATATATAAATGACCAGATTTCCGTCTCTTTCCGTAAAAGGTCTACCCTGTCTTCTCTATGTTTCCTTTTCGGTTAAAGTGTCGTTCAATGTCTTCGTTAATTTCCGTCGAATAGCCGTCGTTTGAGTCAAACCCTGAGTCGTAATAAATATCGTAAAAGTCTTCTTCTTCCTCGGAATCAAACTCGATATCGCCCAAAATTTTGAAAAATTCGTCTTCTGATTCACAGATATAGAGCATTGAGTTGTATGAGAGGTGACTCCACCCTTGTATTATTCCGGCCACAATGGGCTCGTAGCTAAAAATGTTATTAAAATATGCAGGCCATCTACATTAGAGCATTTTAAAATCTGGGGTTGTAGGGGGGGATGGGGGGGGGGGTTCAAGCCATCTTTTCCACATTTCACTCAGTGTTTAAGGAATTGCTACACTCACCAAAAAAAAGTCTGTAATGACAACTGAAAATTTTGCTGTTATTACGGAAAATTTTGCTAATTTGAGCCCAGCGGCATTTCTTGCCAACGCGAATGTAAAAAAATCGAATTTTATAAATCACTACGTTTTTGTGTTGGACTTTTACGTTATCACTTTAATTGTTAAATAAAAATAATTTCAGACCGTACGAATTTTGCTAAAAATTGACTTTGATGTCTCCGATGTCTTGTTTCCAGAAAAAAATTCAAATTTTTTTATTTGAAAAAGTTATGTGCATTTCAAAATCGTCGAAATCGTAAAAAATCTTCCGACATGACAACTTTTAAACTAATGTTTCGCAAAAACTTGTGGATGGATTTTAAAGACCAATGCCTATTTTAAAGGTATTTGAACCTCCTTTTTAAAATTATTTTTTTTTTGGTTTTTTTTACTTAATTTCCGTTTTCCACCATCTTCGAACAAGTCGAAAAATCTGAAAAAAATATTTTCTTAAAGCTCAATATAACCTTAATATTCCCTGTAAATTTCAGAATGGAAGTCGAATGGATTCTTTATTTCCGATTTTGTATGTGAACATTATATTTTCAAGCGTGTTAACGAAGATGTTGTAAAACATTTTTTATGTAAATACGACTGCCTAATTTAAAGAAAATCGGAAGAGGTGTTGTAAAAATATTTCCAAAGATTTGTTTTATAACTTTATAAAACTTGGTAGTTTAGGTAATTTGGGATTAAAAACACAAATCTGAAGTCATTAAATCTAGATTAAAACATTTTCTTATGTGTGATCTTTGCGAAAATTATCTGCAGGCCACTACTATATGTTTTGAAGAATTCGATAAGGACTTAGTGATTTCGTCGATTTATTCTCCCCCCAGATTCTCCATAACGGAGGATCAGTACACAGTCTTTTTCGAATCATTAGGACCGCGTTTTCTGGCAGCTGGAGACTATAATGCCAAGCATACATTCTGGGGGTCACGGCTTGTTACCCCTAAGGGCCGTGTTTTGTTTAATACAATTTCTAAGCTGGGTATGGATGTGATTTCTAGTGGAGAACCCACGTACTGGCCAACGGATCGTCGAATAATACCCGATCTGATAGACTCTGGAATAACAATGTCTATTGCGAGAGAATTGGTCCATGTAGAACCATTATTGGATCTCTCATCTGATCACACACCTACAGTTGTTACTATTTTAAACCCCCGAGGAATTGTACCCCCCTCTGGTGACTTAGCACTGACAGGCAAAACAACAGATTGGTTGAAGTATAAAAAATTTATCAGTACACATTGCTCGGAAAACATACCGCTAAGAACACCGGAAGATATCGACCTCTCGATTCAAAATTTTGAACTAAATCTCAAACTTGCTGCTCAACTTGCTACCAAACCCCCCCGACACAACAGACAAAATATTATTTTGTCTGCCGATGTCGAACGACTCTTAAATGAAAACAGAAGAGCTCGAAGAGAGTGGCAACAGCACAGATCTCCTCAACTTAAGGAACGGTTGAAAGAATGCACTAAAAAATTAAGAAAGCTACTTGAACATAAGAGAACTGCTTTATTAAACAGATATCTTGAAAATTTAGATCCAACATCAAGAACTGATTACTCATTATGGCGTGCAACGAAAAATTTAAAAAGACCTGTCTTATGTAAGCCTCCTTTGAGAAAATCAGACGGAGGTTGGGCTAGAAATGATACTGAAAAAGGCGATCTGTTTGTATAACATTTAAGAAAAGTATTCACGCCAAATATAACAAGTTCTGTAACAGAGTTGCCACCGATTTTACCCCAGCACCGAGCAGCTACCCGATTAACGTTTGAGATGAGAGAGGTCGAAAAGGCTATTTTTGAACTAAACCCCAAAAAAGCTCCTGGTATCGATGGAATCGGTAACAGGATGCTCTTGGAGTTACCCCGTATAGCATTAAAGATAATTCTCTTTATTTTTAATGCTATTATACGCCTTGAATACTATCCCCCAGAATGGAAAGTTTCACTCGTTAAAATGATACCCAAGCCAGGCAAAGATCACACAAAAGTGGAATCGTATAGGCCTATTATCCAATTTGTCAAAGCTGTTCGAGAAAATCCTAATGGAAAAGATGACTGTTTATGTGGAACAAAACAACTGTATTCCATCACACCAATTTGGCTTCAGGAGAAAACACAGCACCATTGAGCAAGCCCACAGGCTAGTTACTGTTGTCAGAAAAACGTTCGAGTAGAAAAAATACTGCTCTGCCCTTTTTATCGATGTTTCACAGGCTTTCGATAAGGTTTGGCATGAAGGTCTACTGTTTAAAATAAAACTTTTGTTGCCAACAAATACTCACAAGCTACTCAAAAGCTATATTACAAATCGAAAATTCACTCTTGCCGAAAAAAGTTTTGTCAGCTCTCCTCAAGATATACAAGCCGGAGTTCCACAACGTAGCATTTTGGGTCCTCTGTTATATATCATTTATACTTCAGACATGCCATTAGATATTAATACCCACACATCGACTTTCGCTGACGATACTGCAATCTTAAGCGTCCACGATGACTCAAAAATAGCGTCTAGAATGTTACAGACTCACATTTCACAATTGGAAGCTTGGTTGGATAAGTGGAGAATTAAGGTGAATGAACAGAAATGTATCCACATTACTTTCACACTGAGAAAAGAGACGTGTCCACCCATTAAAATTAATAATCTGAATATACCCCAACACACATGTGTGAAATATCTCGGTATTCACCTTGACCGTCGACTCACGTGGAAAAATCATATAGATGCGAAAATAACTCAGATGAGGCTAAAAACTGCTCAACTCGCTTGGCTTACTGGCAAAAACTCTAAACTAGGCCTGAGGGTCAATTCTCGTTCTGTGATAATGTGAAGTGAAAAAAAACTTTTCATTTTCGTTTTCATAAGCACTTTTCACTCGAACTTTTCACAAATACATAATTTGCGATTCTCGTTTGTATTGTGAAAAAAATGTTTCATTCGCACTGTACCCATGAAAATTTTCTAACTGTGTTATCCAAAATTTAAAGCAAATGTCAAAACAGAGAAAAACGTTAACAAAAGTGAATTAAGTTCGTAAAATTTATTTTAAATAATTATATAAAAATATCTGGATTACTTGTATTATTGGATATTACTCAAAGAATTCCGGATGAACAAAGGTAAGGCAATGATGTTACAAGCATTTCATTGCAGTAAATAATTTAATAATTTATAGGAATTTTTTGAGAGTGCTGAGACGCATACTTCGTGCTGACCACAATCCATTCGAGATGACAACCGACAAGCACTTCATGGATTTATATCGGCTTACTTTAAGTGAACTATATTTGGTGCGCGTATGAAGTCTAATATTACTTAAAGAAAAAAATTTCATAAAGAATATAAATAAATATGCCATACTTTTGCCATTTTTCACTGTCCTTTTGGGTCCCACTAAAACTGTGAAGGCTCGCCGCTAATTCGTTACACTCGTCTCTAAATTTGGCACCATCTGCAGTTACAAATCTGTAAATATGGGATTAATAAAAGTGTGATTATGGTTATTAAGCTACTTACTTATCGTTTGCAATGTCCACATGCTTTTCTTAATAATTAATTAAATACTCCTTTTGGCTTTCGCTGGCACGCTTTCCTCTTACAATCTTCTCCATGTTTTTTTCACTTATAAATAGTCTGTGTAAACAATTTTTTCATATGAAAATATTTTGACAGTTGTTTGCACTGTTACACAAAACAAGAATCGCCAGTGCTGTGCAATTGTGAAAAAATCTTGTTTCGTTCCACTTTTTTTTTCATATGAAAACGTTTTGATATTTCTTTACATTTTTTCACAGAACGCGAATCAAAAGTACTATGAAAACGTGAAAAAACTTTTCATTTCACCGTTTCACAGAACGAGAATTGACCCTCTGGACTGCAAATTACTCATTTACAATTCGATCATGAAACCCATATGGTGCTACGGAATTCAGCTCTGGGGTACTGCCTCTGCGTCCAATATAGGGAAAATTCAGAGAATGCAAAATAAATTCTTGAGGACGATCACGAACGCACCCTGGTATGTTAGGAATTACAACATACATAAAGACCTGAATGTACCCCTGGTCAAAGATGAAATTATTAGACACTGTCAAAGCTATTTAACAAAACTGGAAACACACCCCAACATACTAGCCCGTAACTTAACTGATAATCACGGCCACCAGCGTCTTAGGAGGAGGGACACTGCGGATCTGGTCCGCTAATAATAAGGGGAAATAATGGTCCCAGTTGAACCACATAACATTAGTCTGGCACTGGCTGGACTCAACAATTAATATTTAGTTTTAAGATTTGGATAATTATTGTTAGTTCACAGTTTTTAAAGATTCAATAAATAATATATAATATAGAAAAAAAAAAACAGATTTTTTTGTTTTTGAGAAAATTGGTGTTCGATTTCTCGAACACTGTATTTTGAAGGAATATTACAACAATACATACCCTATATATCAGTTTGTCATTCCGTTTATAACATGTCGAAGCATAGGTATATATATTCGTGATCATTATGCAAGCTTAAGTCGATGTGCGTCTGTCCGTCTGTTGAAATGGCGATCACGGCGCGAAGACGCAAGCGGGGGTACTAATTTTTACCCAGATTATTGGACATCCTCCCGAGCAGTGTGCTATTGAAAATGAACTAAATCGGTCCAGCGGTTATGAGTAAAAATGTGAAGGTACCTCTAATTTTTCTATACAAATTGGTGTATTTAAGCATAATTTAGTAGTAGCGACAGTTATAAAATATATTTTCTCATATTTATTCACCAGTCGCTAGAAGTGAACAATATTTTGTAATCACCTCAAATATTTTTCACTTCAAAATTTTTTTTTACCACAAAATTCGTTTTCGCATCCACAAAGTTTATCACCTCAAGTTTTTTTCATTATTTGTATGAAAAACAGTAGAGGACATTTTTTAAGATATTGGTGGAGAGTATTCAAAGACTTGGCACAGCCGAATTTATGCCTTTTTTTACTTGCTTTCTATTGTTGAAAGTTTAATCGTTTGTTAATGGAATTACATTTTTACTTTTTTTATTTTTAAAATTATGATAACTATGCTGAAACACATTAATGTTTTCTTCTTCTTTGTTATAAAAGGGGGGTGAAGTGGGTAAGAACTTTTATATTAACATTTAAAGCTAACCCCTTATACTACCCAGCAAAATAAAATGGATGTTATTCTTAACGACTCTCTTTTTCAGAACATACAAAGAAGTTAATCGTGCAAATTTTTCGATTTGTAAGAAGTCATTTTAATCAACTTCCAAAATGTTGATATTAAGCCCAACTTATGAAGTCATAAGAATAAAATTCATTAATAAATTAATTATTTATATTTATCATATAATTACAAATTATATCCTAATACCCTAACCGAGCACCAGCAACAAAGGCTATCGGCTCGTTGTAGCGGTGGGAATTGAGCCCACGACCCCCGCACTGATAAGCTAGCACGTTACCAACTAGCCTACCGGGGCGCTAGTAACCATTCCATTTAATATTTATTATTATTTATTTATAACAATTTATAATTATAGTAAAAAAAAATATTTAGTTGGTCAATAAATGGTTAATTCCTGCAGTCATTTAATGCCTTATTGAAAACATATTTTGCATACCAGTGATATCCCCTTTGTCCTGGTCGGAATAATAATACTTGGCGTGTTCAAAATCCCATTTTGAACTTTAAAACAAAGCCACTCCCTACATTTATTTTGTAGTCCCCATATTTAATGAAAAAATCCGTATGATCATCGATTTTTCATAGCACCGAAACAAACTACTTCCTCCCAATGAGACGCCAATGTTAAAATCACATTTTACAACTTCGGTTCAGTAGATGTAGTGTTTTACTACTTCTTCCTCAGCTCTTATTTTGCTGGGTATCTAATTGCATAAAAAAATAGTTCACAATCTTAATTAAAAACAGAAAAAAAATTTAAAAACGAGTGTTACATTTATCCCTACTTTTTTGCTATTGGCAACATGAATGTTGACAGCTGATTGAAAATTTTTTCCTTATCTAAAAATTTTTGATCTCCAGTAATTTTTGAAATTATTTTATTTTTAAGAAAAAAAATTAAAAAAACTACTTAAATTACAAGAAATTATTTAAATATACATACGCACATAGAAAATAAAAATATATTATATATACATCTGTGTATATATAGTTTTAAAATCCAAAAATATTTTTCGAAACAAAAATTAGCAAATTAAAACAAAATGATAAATTCGCTTACGTTTTAACTATTTTTTAAGAGTTGAAATTTGTTTTTTAATTTTGTCTAAAATATTTTTTGAAAAAATAAAAAAAATGTTCGATAAAAAAAAATATAAATTCGTATATTGGAATTCGTAAGGCAATTCCAAAAGAAATTAGAAAGTATAACAAGTGTGTCTAAAAATGATTGAGTTAATTAGTGCATTTTAATATTTATTTTTATAAATTTAAATTTTGCTTTATTTTCCAATTTATTGAGTTTACAGCAATTTACTAAAATTTAGTAGCGCTTACTAATTTTTACTAATATTAATAATACTTATAGCCTGTTCCTCTATTTCGACAGAACACGTTCGTTCGCTTTCTAGGCGAAAGAAAACTGATTTGGGTTTCACTAACTCTATTTCTATCCGAACGAGTGAATATATATTTGATATTTTTCAAAACAAAATAAATTAAAAAGCAATGGACAACAAAAGGTAAGTACAAAATAATACAAATATTTATAGTTTATTAAGAATTTTAAATTTTAGTTTAAAAAAATCAACAATGGACCAGCCGAAGACGATTGTATTTTATATGGAAGACCTGATTTCGCCAGAGGGACTCTGGTGTTCGGAGCAAACAAATTTTCCGCAGAGGAGGAAAATTTTACCAGAAAACTAAACTCCATTTTACCCCCTATTACGATGTTGCTGAGTGGTAAAAGGTAAGTGTGTGTTGATTGTGGCTTACATTTGCCCCAAGCAGCTCATATTTAATTTTTTTTCTACATCTTTTATTTTGCAAGAGCTAACAGGACTGTAACAGTGACCGCACCGAACGGAATCCCAAAGTGATTCGAATTCGAATGACTTGCTCTCGTTTGACTAGTTTTTCGTTCGAAATCGAGGAACAGGCTATAGCCTGTGTGCACAGTACAACAGCCAATCTGGGGGGGGGGAGAAATTCCAAGTCAGGGTGATGGTACTAGGTCAGTATAGTAAAACCCTCAAAGGGTTTGGCGTTCGTATGTGTCAGTTTTTTTTATGACCTTTTAAATTTTTTCCTTATCTTTATGTTTTTTCGCTTAGTTGTAACATTTTGGCAAAAACGTAGTTTAACATAACTTGAGAATCACTTGTCCGATTTTGATGAAACAAATTTAGAAAAATTAAGAATTACAATTTCTCTAATCTGTTTCTATACCGTTTTCGAAGTTAAAAATGAATGTATGAAGGGAAAAAAGTATTTTTTGCCTAAAAATTTAAATACATATTTTTTTTAAATTCATAAAAAATCCAAAATGGAAAAAAGTGCCAAAACTAATTACTTTCGCGTAAAGTCACATAACTCATGAGCAAAAAAAGGCATAGATCATGAAAATCGATGCACGCGTTTCTCATTTACTCACAATTAGGTAAATGTATGAATTGCAAAATTTGCTCCAGATATGCACAACATTATTTGGAGAAAACATTGACACTCACAAGCCGAACTCTCTCATATTTTTCTACTGTACTAAAAGAGAAATATTGATGTGGCAACACTGGTTCTGTAATGTTCACATAAAACATGCATTGTCATTATACTTCTTCTCTTTCTCACACTGGTTCTGTGATTTTTGTCATTTAACAAGTGCCGACAAACGCGAACAGTAAAAGTGATTTTTCTCCAGTTTTTTAAAAGTGAACAAAACTGAACAGAATATGGAACTGTACAAGCCAGATATAAATAGCTTTTGCTACTGCTGTGGTCAATATGTCTCATTACATAAAAAAAGGGGAAATTTCAGTACTGATTTTGTTGAAACATACGAGATGTACTTCAACCAAAATGTTATAGTGAACGAAAATCGGGTACCAAATATAGTGTGTAAAAGCTGCTACAACCGTCTAATGGATTGGAAAAATAGAAGACGTGAAAGTATGCCATTCGGTATCCCAATGACTTGGACTAATCCTGGCGAAGGTCACAATCCATTGAATTGCTATGCATGTGCGAATAAAGGAGCCGCAAAAAGGATAAGAAAATCGTATAATTACGTTGGTGTTGCAAGTGCCGCAACACCATTGCCTCATTCGGACCACATTCCTGTGCCAAAAGCTTCTAGCCCAGATATTTTCTCCTCTACGACTGCTCCGACATATCATGCACGTGATGATCCCCCATATGAGCCATCAGTATCCAATGAGCCAATTTTAATAAATCAAAATAAGCTTGATTCAATTGTTGCCAAGTTGGAATTAACACAGCATAAATCGGAAGAGCTGGCTTCCATTTTAAAATCAAACAATTTGTTGGCACCCGGTGTGACAGTCACAGCTTATCGAAGTCGACAGGCAACACTCCAAAGTTTATTCCTTGTGAATGATGAAAAAACTTCTGCATATTGCCCGGATGTAGGAAAATTGATGGACGCAATTTAAATAAAATATGAAGCAGATGACTGGAGATTATTTATTGACAGTTCAAAACTCAGCTTGAAGGCGGTTTTACTGCATAAGACCAATAAAAAACCTTCAGTTCCAATCGCCTATAGTACAGAAACGAAAGAAACATATGATGCACTGGAAAATATTTTAAGAATGGTTAACTACGCCAAACATATGTGGCGCATTTGCTGCGATTTAAAAGTTGTAGCAATGCTTTGCGGTCTTCAAAGCGGCTATATAAAATATATGTGCTTTTTGTGCGATTGGGACACACGATTTTCCGGTGACCAATATGCATGCCACGGATGGAAACTCAGAGAGCACAGCAGGTTACAAACGGCCAATATTATTCGTGAGCCTCTAGTGCCGAAGGAGAAGATATTGCTGCCTCCACTGCATATTAAACTTGGAATTGTTAAGAATTTTATCAAAACTGTCGCCAAAAGAGATGAAGTTTTCTTGTGTTTGAAACTAATTTACCCGAGACTCAGCGAAAGTAAAATTAAAGAAGGTAAGTTATAATATCACATTCATTTCCCATGATTTTCCATCTTAACAAATTAATTTTTTCCAATCAGGCGTAGTAAATGGTCCAGATATACGAAAGCTGATTAAAAGTGACGCATTCAACAATATTTTGATTGACGCTGAATTGAATGCATGGCAGCCAATCAAAGAAGTAATAGAAGGCTTGTTGGGAAAGCATCGTTCTAACAACTACGATGTTTCTGTCGCAAGGATGTTAAGAGCATTCTCGGAAATTGGTGTCCACATGTCCTTGAAAATCCATTATTTACATCATCATCTGGACTACTTCAGCAAACAATTGGCTACCGAATCTGATGAACAAGGTGAACGCTATCATCAAGTGGCTATGCCATTTGAAATGAGGTAATACTGATTTTTTATTTTTTCAAACTCATTTTAATAAAACAAAAACTTACAGATATAGAGGCAAAAAGTCGCCGAGTGCAATAATTGCGGAAATTTGCTGGTGGAGTAAGCTTGTGTGGAAAGACAAGGATGATCTTGATGATAAAGAATTTTCAGGAGATGCAGAAGGGCCAACAGTGGAGTCACACATTGACATTATGTGTGGTTCAGAAACTGATGATAGCGATGAATGCGATGCCACTAGTCCCGAACAACCACCATCGAAAAAGTCTAGGCAATATTTATTAAAATAAATAAAAACAAAAAATTATAAAAATGTTTACTTAATTTTTTTAGTAGTTTATGGCCAGAAGTCTGGAGTTATTGGGGAAAATTTATAAAAAAGGCGATAAATGACACTTTTTTGAATAAAAACAAATATCAATATTCTTGTCAAAATGGGATACCTTCACTTAATTGTAAATAAAAGCAGAACGCGTTAATCGATTTCTATGATCTATGTCGCATTTTGTTTATAGGTTATGTGACTTTACATGAAATTAATAACACTTGATCCTTTTTTCCGTTTTGGATTTTTTATGAATTTAAAAAAAAAAATTTTAATTTTTAGGCAAAAAAATATTTTTTTTCTCCACAAACTTATTTTTATCGGCAAAACTGTTGATTATAAAGAAAAACGTTATATGAACAGATTAAAGAAACTGTAATTCTAAATTTTTTCGAGTTTGTTTTAGCAAAATCGGACAAGTGGTTCTCGAGTTATGTTAAACTACGTTTTTGCCAAAATGTTACAACTAAGCGAAAAAACATCAATATAAGGAAAAAATTTAACAGGTCATAAAAAAAACTGACACATACGAACGCCAATCCCTTTGAGGGTTTTACTATACTGACCTAGTACCATCACCCTGACTTGGAATTTCTCACCCCCAGACAATAATCCCAAAAATGTTCCATAGTGCTATTAGTAAATTTTTTGCTGATTTTAGCAAACCGATTTTAATGCCCTCATTTTGCAAAACGCAACGTCTCACTTCAAATCATTTTTTTTAAAAAATCTTTTTTGTAAATCACTTAAATAAAGTAGGTAATTGCTCGCGTTGAGACAGCTGTTCGTTACGTCATTTGAAATTTTATACATACAAATTAGAATTTCATAAATCCCTGCTCTGAAAAAATAATCACTTGAAATGTCAAAATCATCACTTGAATTGTTTGAGCGTTGGTTTGAAATTTTTTTAAACTATTTAAAAAAAGAAACAGACAATGTGTAATAAATTTGCAATAAATTTTATTTTTATTAAACAAACCATTTTGGTAAACAAAAGGAATTATTTTAATTTCTATTTTTAGAAAGAGAAAACATAAAATTTTACATTTAACAAAAAATATCAACACCAACTGAAAGTCTGTATTTTTTAAAGTTTGTTATTCAAAAAACTGATTCAAATAGTTAAAAAATATATTCATTGTTCATTTAGGAGCTGGGAGTCTTTACTCAACCGCATTAGTGAATGGACATATCGCATAACAAGCAAAAACTTTTTTTATTTTATTTGAATTTTTCAAGTAAAAAGAAAGATAGGGATTAACATTCCAACACAAGATTAGTGATTCTCTTAAAAGAGAAAAGAAGAAAAAAAACAAAACTATAAAACAAAAATTTGGTAATCTGTTGTTTAGTTGTTGTTTGCATAAGCAATAACTGTACAACTAACATGCCTAATCATAGTGAAGATGATAGTGACGATACTGATGGTATTTGGCAGCAAGTACCAGAAAAAACAACAACTATACGGCGGTTAACATCAACACCTAATTTGCAGAAGAGTAAAAGAATGAATTTGTCTGTGGAACCAAGTTCATCAACACAAAACCGATTTGATGCCCTAAAAGATAAGGAAGTGGATGGTGTTAATGAACCAGAAGTAGAAAATGCAACCGGTGAAAACACGTCTCCAAAGTCACCACCGATTTATATCCCTCATGTATTAAATATAAGTAAGATGGTAGTACATATAAGTAAAGTAATTTCTAGTTCTGATTTTAATTACAAATCTATGAAAGACAACTGAATAAGATTAATGGTTAAAAACGCAGATTCATTTAGAAAAATTGTTAAATACTTGGAAACGAATAACATTAGCTTTCATAGATATCAGATAAAGCCAGAAAGAGCATATAGAGTGGTACTAAAGGGAATTCATCACACAACACCAACTACAGATATTAAAGCCGAACTCCTTACGTTAGGACATCAAGTTGGGGATATAGCAAATATTAAAAGTCTTGTAACAAAACAGCCCCAATCAATGTTTTTTTGTTGATTTTGATACACACCCTGATAATAAGAACATTTTTAATATACGGCACATTGGAAATGCAATTGTATCAGTTGAAGCTCCTAAAAAAACAGATGATTTGGTTCAATGTTATCGGTGTCAGCAATTTAGGCATACTAAATCATATTGCAGAAAACCATTTACATAAATGCGTTAAATGCGGCTTAGATCACCCAACAACTAAGTGCACTAAAGACATAAACACTCCTCCCTCATGCGTACACTGCCAACAATCTCATACAGCTAATTATAAGGGATGTACTACTTATCAACAATTATTGCATAAAAAAAAAAATACACATCCTAGAAATCAACTCCTGTCAAGAAATTCACAAATTCCGTTATATTTCAATTAATTTCCTCATTCAAATGCTCATGGTAATACCAACAACAAACACAGTGATAACTTCATATTCACAAGCTGTCAAAGGAAATATTAATAGTACTGAAACTAGGCTTTTGGAAAGACTAGAACGTATGATGGACAAAATGTTTGAAATGATGTCGCAAATATTAATTAAATTATGCAAATAAATCTAAGAATCGCAACATGGAATGCAAACGACGCTTTCAATCATACAACGGAAATTGAAATTTTTCTCTTTTCTCAATATATCGATATCTTATTAATCTCAGAAACGCATTTTACTGAAAAAAATTATTTCAATATTAGGGGTTACGATATAATTTAAGCTAATCATCCGGATGGTACTGCTCATGCCGGTTCTGCTGTATTAATAAAATCTAGCTTACAATTTGAAACAATCGATCCTATTATAATACCATCAATTCAAGCAAGTGGTATTAAAATCAAATGTAATCACACTGTTGTTAAAATATTTTCTGTCTATTTTCCTCGCAGGCATAACACAAAACTTAATGATTATGAAAACATTTTCAGCCAGCTTGGCCCACGCTTTATCGTTGGCGGCGATTTTGATGCCAAACACACCTGTTGGGCATCCAGAACAAACAATCCCAAAGGAAAATAACTTTATAAATGCATAATCAAACACAACTACAAAACAATTTCTACAGGAAAACCTACTTATTGGCCAAGTGACCCATATAAGATACCAGACCTATTAGACTTTTATGTTTGCTCTGGTATATCGAGCAACTCATTAGACACAGTGGATTGCGATGATCTTAGTTCGGGTCACACTCCAATTATTTTAAACAACAGCACAAATATAATAACTGTATCCAACATTTCGAAAATAATAACTCCTAAAACTGATATCAAATCGTTTCAATACTGGATGGATACAAATTTACAACTTAATATCTCACTTAAGTCAGGTGTTGAGATTGATTTAGTTGTTAAACAATTTACAAACCTAACTCAAGAAGCTGCACTTTTATCTACGCCACAAATTTCTCTTCAAAATGGTAACAAAGTTAAAATATCCGCTGAAATTAGATAATTAATTAGAAATAAGAGAAGACTTCGAAGAATATGGCAGTCAAGCTGGAATCCGAGAGATAAAACAAATTACAACAAAGCAGGCAATCACGCATAGCTGAGACGAAAAATGATGATGTATCAATGTTTTTAAAAAATTTAAATTCGTCTAACAACAATGAACACAGCTTGTGTATAGCCACTAAATATTTGAAAAGGTCCTAACGGAACATGGTGTCGTAGTGGCAAAAGCAAAGCTGATGCATTTTCCGAACAGCTAGATCAAATATTTCAACCCTTTACTTCAGCAAATAATAATTACGAATCTAATAAAAACTTTTTAGAAATTCCATGCCAAATGGATTTGCCTATAAAATCGTTCTCACCAAGTGAAGTTTTAAGTGAAATAAATAAACTCAACAATTCTAAATCGCCAGGTTTGGATAGAATTGATCCAAAAGTAGCAAAATCCCTCTCTAAAAAAGCGTATAATTTTTCACTTTGATATATAACTCAATATTAAGATTAAATCACTTTCCAACACAATGGAAGTGTGCAGAAATAATAATGATACCTAAACCAAATAAGCCTCAAAACGTTATATCATCGTATAGACCAATAAGTTTGCTACCAACATTCTCAAAAATTTTTGAAAGTCTTTTCTCGTGTAGAATCTTACTAATAATTGAAAAACAAAACATAATCCCCAATCATTAATTCGGGTTTGGAAATAAGCACGGAACTCCGGAGCAGTGTCACCGATTAGTTAATGTGATATCAGACGCACTAGAAGGAAAAATGTACTGTTCTGCAGTGTTTTTAGATGTCAAACAGGCCTTTGGCAAAGTATGGCATATAGGGCTTTTATACAAATTAAAAAAATTGTTACCAACACCATTCTACCTTGTCCTTAAATTATATTTGGAAAAAAGAAAGTTTTATGTAAAAGTTAGAGATGATAAGTCAAATATATTCGAAATCAAAGCAGGAGTACCTCAGGGGAGTGTATTAGGTCCAGTGTTGTACACCATTTACACATCAGACCTATCTACGTTAGATAACATCACAATAGCTACTGATGACACTGCTATATTAGCATCAACTGAATCGCCAGTTACAGCGTCAGCTTTGATACAAAACTATATAAATCAATTACAATGTTGGTTAACAAGGTGGAAGATATGTATTAATGCAGAGAAATCTAATCATGTCACTTTTACTTTAAGAAGAGAGCAGTGTACACCAATATATATCTACGATTCTCAAATTCCTAAAACAAATTGTGTTAAATATTTAGGTATGCATCTGGATCAGCGATTAACATGGAAAAATCACATTATCGCAAAAAGAGATAATCTGAACATTAAAACTGAGAAAATGTGGTGGTTAATAGGATCTAAATCACAGCTTAGCTTAGAAAACAAAGTGCTTCTTTACAAGTGTGTTTTAAACCAGTTTGGACATACGGCCTTCAATTGTGGGGTACAGCTAGTAACTCGAATGTAGAAATCTTGCAACGATATCAGTCAAAAACTTTAAGAATTATTTCAAATGCTCCTTGGTACATTACAAGCAAACAAATTCATAGAGACCTTAAAATTCGGTATGTTAAAGATGAAATAAGTAAATTTAGCACACGATATATAGATCGGCTTAGTAACCACATTAATGTGTTAGCTATTTCCTTATTAGATGAAACGGAAGATGTTAGAAGGCTGAAAAGACTTCATATTGTTACGATTTTACCCTTTATAAAATCGTTGATTTATTTACCTTTTAAATAAATCGAGTTCTTTCTATATTGCAAACAATAAACACTGTTTGAAATTATTTATAGCTCTATTTATTTATGACAGTAACTAAAAATCACAGAAAAACACTTTAATATCACACTTTATTTACACGATGTAGATAGAATAAACGTTAGCCACACTTTAGTTCTTCACACTCAGTGTTTTATTGAACTACTGCGTCACCGAGTACCAGTATTTATATGAGTAGTCAGGTATTCTAGTTATTTCCAGTTTATTACGACACTAGATTTTTCCAGCTGTCAACATTCGCGTGAAGAAATTTCTAAAACTAGAAATTTCTTGTAACACTGCCGACCACTTAAGCCTGTTCGTCCCGAACAGACATAGCTATTCCTTTTCCATAGTTGACTAGTCGTTCCAGATGAACAACATTTATTTTAAGCCTTGGGCTCTGATCTTCCTGTATTCTGTATACCACATCATTCAACCTTTTAATTACTCTATAGGGTCCGTCCCAATGCGTTTGTAGTTTGGGAGATAATGCTTTCTTTCGTTGCGGGTTAAAAAGCAGAACCAGCTGACCCTCATTAAATCCTTCAGAATTTGCTGTCCTATCATACCTCGCCTTCATCTTATCGCTGACTATTTTAATTCGATTGCGTACAAACTTATGAAGCTCGTTAAGGTCTTATTGTTCCTGGGAAGCATTGTCTTTATCTATAGCGGCGGGCTTAACACCAAATTCTAAATCGCCAGGCAATTTAAGTTCCGTTCCGAAAATAATTTTTGCAGGCGTCCGGCAGGTGGAATCGTGAACAGCCGATATAGATCGGCTGCAGAAATTTGGGGATGTGTTCGTCCCAGTCCTTTTGATGAGTAATGACCACTTTTCTTAAGTATTCCTCTAAAGTGCGATTGAATCATTCGACCATATAGATTGTGGATGCAGCGGGGTGGTTCTTGTTTTTCTTATACCATACAACTCATACATTTCCTTAAATATAGCGGATTCAAAATTCCTTCCCTGGTCAGTGTGTAATTCTAATGGAACACCGTAGCGGCAAACCCAGTTGTTCACAAATGCGCTTATTATCGTTCTGGCTTCCTGGTTCGGTATAGCATATACCTCAGGCCATTTACTGAAATAGTCGATCACCACAAGAACGTAACGGTTTCCGGAATCAGTGACAGGGAAAGGACCTGCTACATCCATTGCTATCCGCTCAAATGGGGCACCCGATTTGTATTGTTCAAGTTGCCCACCACTTCTCCTTACTGATCCTTTAGCTGCGATGCATTGCGCGCAATTTGCTATCCAGTCGCTTACAGCTTGCTGGCAGCCGACCCAGTAGAATCGTTGTTTTAACTTCTCTAGGGTTTTAGTGACACCGAGATGACCACCACTGGGACCGTCATGGAACTCTTTTAATACTTCATCTATTTTGCTTGACGGCACCACAATAAGCATTGTCTCAGTTTTGCCATCCGCACTTTCCCATATACGGTATAAGCAGTGATTAATTACCCGTAGACTGTTCCACTGGGCCCAATACGCCTTCATTAGCGGACCTTCAGCTGATATTTGTTCACGGGTAGGCCTCCTGTCCTCTGCTTTGGCTGACATAATTTTTGACAGTATGGGGTCATTTTGTTGCTCCGCTGACCAGCCTTCACTTGACTCAATATACGTTAGTCTTATATCAACGATACACTCTTTTCCTTCAGCCCTCGAACAATTTTTGCACTCTAAATTGCAGGGGCGTCTTGAAAAGGCGTCCGCATTGCAATGCTTTATGCCTTTCCTGTGCTCGATGCTAAAATCATAGCTTTGAAGTCTTTCAATCCAACGAGCTAGCTGCACTTCTAGTTGTTTAAATTGCAGCTGCCATTTGAGTGAAGGAATGGTCGGTTCTTAGTTGAAAGTGCTGACCATACAGATACTTGGGGTAGTGTTTTACACTTTCTACCGCTGCCAATAGTTCCCGTCGCGTTACGCGTAGTTTCTTTCAGGCTTCGAAAGTCACGACTGTAATTTCCTATGACTTCTTTGGTTCCATTGCTCACCTGCGAAAGCACACCTCCTATTCCGTATCCGCTTGCATCGCTATCCAGCACAAATTTTTCCCCGACCACAGGATATCCTAGAATCGGTGCCGTACATAATAACTCCTTGAGGAATGCTTGTTCTTGGGCTTCTCCCCAATGAAATGGTCGCGCCTTCTTAGTCAGCTCATGTAGACTCGCAGCCACACTGGCAAAGTTTTGTACAAGTCGTCGATAGTATGTGCAGAGGCCTAGAAAGCTGCGCAACTCGTGCAGATTTTTCGGGCGAGGTCAATATACCCTCTGCAGTTACGCGGTTCCCCAAATACTTGACTTCACTCTGAAACAGTGTACATTTCTTTGCGCTAAGCTGGAGTCCAGCCGCAGATATTCGCCTCAAAACTTCTGCTAAGTTCTTCAGGTGTTCATCGAAAGTTTTTCCCATGACGATTATGTCATCAAGGTACACTAGGCAAGTTTTCCAGTGGAGTCCTTTCAGCACATTTTCCATTAACCGCTCAAATATTGCTGGAGCAATGCAGAGTCCAAAGGGCATCACATTAAACTGCCATAATCCGTCACCTGTGCTAAAGGCAGTTTTCTCCTTGTCTTGGTCACAAATTTCTATCTACCAATAACCACTTTGCAAGTCCAACGTGGAGAACCATTTGGTTCCTGCTAGTGTGTCTATAGTGTCGTCAATTCTCGGTAGTGGATAGCTGTCCTTCTTGGTGATGTCGTTTAGTTTTCTGTAATCAACACAGAATCGGGTGCTGCCATCTTTTTTCTTAACTAAAACTATAGGCGAGCTCCATGGGCTAGAAGATGGTTCGATTACTCCATTACGCACCATTTCGTTGACTAACTCCTTTAGTTCATTTCGTTTTGCTAGAGGAATACTTCTGGGCGCCTGCTTTATTGGCCTAGCTTCACCAGTATTTATTCGGTGTTTTACAATCGCCGTTCTTCCTTGACTTTCGTTTTTCATGGCGAAGACAGAGCCGTATTTCTCGATTAGCTGTTTGACTTTATTTCTAACAGGCGGCGCCAGTTCTCGATCTTCAACGGACGCATTGGAAGGTTCAAAGTTCTTTTCGCAACTGATTATTGCTTCTGGCGCAGTACATTTGGCAATTTCAGAGTTCGCTCTGACAACTTTTTCCCAATTTGATAGGTTCAGTACTCTTACAGGAACTCTTTTGTCTTTGCTGGTTTTCACGAGGGCTTTTGCACAAGCTGCTGTCCTTATAATCTCCCTTCATACGCACCCATACTAAAGTTTCTGCCCGTGCTGGTAGTTTTTGGTGGCTGATGGTAACTAGCTTTCTTACCTGATCCTCGCGTTCATATCCAACACAAAGGGGTATTTCAACATTCTGCCAAATCATAACTTTTCGCCCCATATGCAGGTTAATGCCGTGCCTAAACATAAAATCTGCACCAATGATTACTTCGTCCACAATATCGGCAACAATAAATACGTGACTGACGCTTATGTTGGCAATTGTTAGTTTCACATTTACCTAACCATAGACAGACCTCTGCTCTCCAGTAGCTGTTCCCAAACTTACCCCGTGCAATGGTTCAACTGACTTTCTAATTATATCGAGCCTGATGATGGACTGTGATGATCCTGCATCTATGGTTAAAATGTGCTTTTGTTGATGCACCCCTGCTGTGCTACTGATATGGAGATTGTGGGGCCATCGGTTGTGGGAGCTAGCTCATGCCCCGTAGTGCTAGCTCTTTTTAGTTTAACGGTGACTCTTTGGGTGATTGCTGATCGGTCCGGAGGCTCTTCCTTGGTGCTTTGCAATTTCGCTGGAAATGTCCCACTCTACCGCAGTTGTAGCATTTATCCTTGGCCTTGACTTGCTTCTTCCTTAATGCCCGCTTAACTCCGTGAGCACTTTTCTGAATCCTTCTTTTAATTTTGTGCTTATATCTTGCTCTCTTTCAGCAGTCATTACGAGGTTACGCAGCTTAAATATTTGTGGCTTCGAAATCACCTTAGCAGTTTCTTGGGCCAGCGCGAATGAGACAGCTTCAGCAAAAGTCGATTTATGCGTAGCACACACCGCATGTCTCACATCCGGATCCCGAATTCCATTCACAAATGCTTCAATTTTGAATTGATCTAAGAATGGCTGATTTTCGCCCGGATAAGTCAACTGCACCAACCGTTTAATTTGTGTTGCAAAGTCCTGTAACGATTCGTTTGGTTTCAGCAGCCTACCTCTTAGTTCCATTAGGTATATTTCTTTTTTGTGTTTGCCACCATACTTTCGCTGCAGTGCCACCATTATGTCGTCATAATTATTTCTGCAGGTGATTGGCACACTTTCTATAATTTCTGCAGCGTTTCCTTTTAAGGCCAGAATCAACTCTATAGCTTTTTCTTCGATGTTCCACATATTTCTGGCGGAGACTGTGTCAAACTGGAACTTAAAAATATTAAACGGTACGCTGCCATCAAAAGTAGGGCCTTTGCTCTACCAGAACTTTCCTGAATAATTCGTACTGGACCCTCTTGAGATTGGAGATTATTTACTTTATTTTCTAGATCTTGTAGTTTTCTCTCAACATCATTGGCTTGTACTTCCACGCCGTTCTCTAAGTCGGATAACTTCTTGTCAAATCTAGCCATTTTCTCATTAGTGGCTTCTTGAAGCTTTTCTTCCACCTTAGCTAACAATTTCTCGTTGTCTGCTCTCGATGTTTCTAGCAGTTTCGTTTCCATCTTAGCTAACAGTTTCTCGTTGTCTGCTCTCGATGTTTTCTTGAAGTTTTGCTAACAATTTTTCGTTGTCTGCTCTAGAAGTTTCTATCATTTCCATCATCGCAGCAAACATTGCGCTTAACTCCATTGCTTCTTTTTCATCAAATTCGTAAGTCGCAATGTCAATGTTACGCCGTTCGAATTCCTCTATCAGCTGCTTTTGCAATTCTGTCTTATTACCTGCTGTCGGTAGCCCCAACTTACTCAATTCCTTCTTGAGTTGCTCCACCTTAAGCTCCTCCAATTTCATGACTGCTTATTATTTTGCAATCCCACTTCTGACACCAATTGTTACGATTTTACTCTTTATAAAATCGTTGATTTATTTACCTTTTAAATAAATCGAGTTCTTTCTATATTGCAAATAATAAACACTTTGAAATTATTTATAGCTCTATTTATTTATAACAGTCACTAAAAATCACAGAAAAACACTTTAATAGCATACTTTATTTACACGATGTAGATAGACTAAACGTTAGCCACACTTTAGTTCTTTACACTCAGCGTTTTACTTATCAATTGAAATACTGCGTCACCGAGTACCAGTATTTATATGAGTAGTCAGGTATTCTAGTTATTTTCAGTTTATTACGACACTAGATTTTTCCAGCTGTCAAAATTCGTGTGAAGAAATTTCTATAACTAGAAATTTGTAACAATATATTATTATATTGTAACAATATATTAGACCTACCTTTTAGTAGGTAACACTTAGGCCTTGTATTAATGAAACTTTTGTAAAATTGTACATACTGTAATAAATTACTTAAATAAGTTTTATAAATAAAAATTGTTAGTATTAGTTTATTAAGCTTATTGAGGCTTAATAACGTATGTCAAGTTCCTTTTCATGATTAAATTTACTTAATATTGTAAAATACATTGTAAATGAATGAATAAAAAAAATTTAGGATCTGATAAAAAAAATTAAAATTTTTGGTTGTATAGGAGTCGCGTGCATTTAATCTAACTACTCCGTGCATTTGGGCTAACTCCTCCGATTTCGGTGCAGTGACTAACAAACATTTTGAAAGGTTTTTCACAAAATTTTATTCGAAAAAGTTAAATAGAAACCGCAGAATATCAATTAAAAATTTGCATTATACGGGAGGTACCAAACCCCTTTGTCCAATCGCGATATATTATGGCATACATAAATTCCTGGGGTAGGTAGAATATGCTCAAAAAATTTTAGGAAAATTGGTTCAGAGATTTAGGCCTGATGATAGAACAAAATACAGACATACAGGTAAACAAACGAATTTATAATGTTAATAGGATTCCACGCCAACTTTTCAAATCATTTTTGGTTAGTGCTTAAAAATGTTGTTTCAATTCACCATGCCAAATATCGCTTCAATACGTTTTACAGGATCAAAAAGAAATAAATTTAAAACAAAATTTGGTTGCTTGCTACGTCTTCTGCTTCTATCACTCCCACATTTGGTCCAGACTTAAAAAACATTATTATTAAATGTGGGTAAAAATTTTGCTCAAATATGTGTTACAGGAGCCTATAAAAAGCAATTTAAAATTTTTTGTTGTATAGGAGGTGCCCCGCCCCTTTGTGTTGCAGTAGCCGATAAAAAGCAATTTAAAATTTTTTGTTGTATAGGAGTTGCCTTGCTTCTTTAACCTAACTCTTTCGATTTTGGTTTAGTCACTAAAAACATTTTGTAAGAAGTCGGACGTTGTGGTGAGGTGTAATTAGGTTGTTACAGAAAAGGTTGCGGGTTCAATCCCCAGCGACGGCAACATCAATTTAGAAAAATAATATATTTCTATATCTCGTACAAATCGCAATGTCCGTCTTCGCTGTTCCCATATCACTACCCCACCGAAGTAAAATAACATAACAGGTCTATGAACTAAAAAGATTCAACAATTCCGCCAACTCTTCATCAGATGGCGGTCATCAACTGTTCTAAGAATTATCATCTCGCAGTGTTGCTTAATTTTTCACCATCTTTCATCTCTTCTCTATCCCCTTTCCAAAAAAAGCAACACCTTAATTAGTGCGAAGAATTTCCTGTGTTGCTTCTAAAAAAAATTCGAAAGAAAAAAAAAATTATATATATAAAAACAAAATAAAAAAATTTAAAAAAAAAACCAAAAAAAAATATATCAATTAAATCATCAGGCTGTTTGGGCCTGATGATGGAACATAATACAGACAGACGGACGGTCGAACAGACAGACACACGGACATCGCTAGATCGACTTAAAATTTCACAAGGATCACGAATATTTATACTTTATGAGGCCTTAAACCTATATTTCGACATGTTACAGACTGAGTGATAAACTAATATATATCCCTACCATATATAAATATGATTTAAACCAATTTTTTTTAACAAAACAGAAATGACATCGTTTAGCGGAGTAATTAATTGTAAAGCGCTGCAAGTTACCGGTATCTGTCTTTTCAGATCCAAAAACAGCATTTGAAATAACAGGAGTGGATTTAAACCTTATTTTTAGATTTAAATTAATCCTAGAAGTACTTGCGTGCAATGAAGAAATAAACTTTAGGTTGGAGATTATGCTAAGGAATTTGGAGATTATGCTAAGGAAACTGTAAAAATATATAGAAACAAGAGAAAATTTCTGCAACAGTTCACAAAATCGTTTATCATGGAGAAGATGTCATAAAATATAATTTGGTGCCACTTAGAGACCTATCAAAGGAAGCTCAGGAAAAAAGGAATAAGGATTATAGATTTCATAGAGAGCACAATACTAGAAAAACTTCACGAAATTACACAAATCTTCAGTATTCGAAATCAATGGAAAGTGGAACATCAGAATTTCAAAAATCAGAAGTCAAAAAACTACTTAAGAGCATAAATAACCAGAACAGAATATAGAGCATTTTCAATCAATATTTGAATCAAATGAATAATAAATCTATTGCAGTTTTAATTTTTAAAAGGATTTTTTTATCCACAATGTATGAAATGTTTTAATAAATAAGAAAGAATCAAAAAATAAAAACCCATATTTGCAAATCAAAATAAAAAAATCAGAACCATTGCGCGTATCTTCAGCACATGTGCTCAAAATTGTTCAACGCAACAATCTTTTTTATAGTGCATTCAAAAGGTCCAATTTTAAATTTTTTTATTCGGCTAAATGTGAAAAAATAGAAAAATATAACAATTTTTACCTTTAAAAGGGTATTTTATTAGAATATGATATCATAAACGATACTCAAACTTGGCATAATTTCCCCAAAAGCCGGCAAAATTGCATTCCCCTTTTAAAAACAACATGGCATTCTCAAATTGAAACTGCTTGTAACAAAATGTTTAAATTAACACAAAATGTTGTATATTGGGTTTGACACCTCTCGAAAAATGTTGCGTATTGTGTTTTGTGTCGTATTGCGTATTTGTGTCTCGTCTTTTATTACACAGAATTAAGAGAAGTATAATTTCTCTCTAAAATAATAAGCCCTCTGGTTTAAGCTTCTGATTTATTAAAAAATTTTATCATTTTCCGTAAAAATATGACTTTCATATTTGCTGAACAACAGTGTTTCTATCTGAAATTAATGCGATATTTGCCGAAAATAATCTAGAAAATATGTAGAAAATACAAAGATAGAAAAATAAAATATTGTATGTAAATTTAAAATTTAAATTATACACAAAATAATAGGTTTGTTTTTTCGAATTTTATATCTATAAACATAACTACTTGTAAAGAAACTGCTATCCCTACTTACCTGACTTTTCTTCATTTTTTGTAAACAAATATAATTTGAACATTTGGGGCCGAAAGCAGTTTTCGTTTTAAGTAGCTATATCTATAACTACTTAGCAAGTCTATATCTACTTAAATTTGTGTGGAATATTTATATAAAACTCGAAAAAACAAACCTAATATATTTAAATTTAGTAGATGAAATGTGTATTTATAAAAAAATATAAATAGTGATTCTTTATGAAATGCAGTAAAAATAAAACAGAAAATTCTTCCTACTAATTACTGTGTTGCTTTCTTTGGAAAGGGGATAGAGCAGATATGAATGGTGGTGAAAAATGAAGGCTTCAAATATGGCAGCACTGTAATAGCGGGAGATGATAAATCTTAGAACATATGTTGGCCGCCATCTGATAGAAGGTTGGCGAATTATTATTATTTTCTAAATTGATGTTGCCGTCGCTGGTGATCGAAACCGCAACGTGTGTAACACTCGAACGCGCTAACCATTACCCACAACGTCCACTAATCACCACTATTGCAGTAATTGAAAGATCATTTTGTTTTATTAATATTTTTATAACTATTATTCAAAGTTTTGTAAATTATTGTATTTATTTTCCAAAGAATCACAAAAAAAAATAATTTCCAGATTTAAATTAGATTTTTCTGCAATACCCCCCCCCCCCCCCCCCCTAACTAAAATATTGATGACTCAGCAACATTTATTGCTAAATTTACTAACTTTTTTTAGTGTAAATGTAAAAATATTCTCACAAAAATAAGATTACTCATTTTAACTTTTTTTATTTTATACGTGTTCTTCTCATCTTTAAATATACTAATATATTAAAGAAGTAATATTTGTTTGTTTGTAAGTAGTAACCTCCTATCTACTCATCTGATTTCAAAAATGTTGGTACCATAGTTAGGCTATATATGTTCCAATAAAATCATTAATAAAAAAAAATGATGATTAAAAATGTAACAATAATAGGTCCATTCGTTTACTTTTCTCAGTCAAATTCAGTGAGAATTTCTCAGTAACAAACTTACAGAGAGTAAGACAAATTTACTCTCAGAAAGAAATTTTTCTAAAAAAGTACACGAACATAAAATTTGCAATAATTGTCAAGTTTGTTAAACAGCTGATGGCAGTGGTGTGCCCAGGAGGAGAGCCCAGGGGGCCCGGCACCCCGAAATTATTTCCAAAATACAAAATAGCTTTTATTTTTTGTTTCCAATTGATTTTTTTGCAAGTCCAAATGGGTTTTACCAGATTTTGCTGAAATATGTGCAGAAATGAGAACAATTTGCTTTGAAATCAGGGAAATTTTCTCTCAGTTACCTAACCTTTAAATATGTACAAAATTTTATTTGGTCGCTTCTTTTAATGAAATTTCTATACTTATCCTTCCTCTATTATTATTTATTTTGATTATGCGTGGACTCGTAATATTATTTGGGTAAAAACAACCGAAAATACACTTAAGTTTTTTAAAAGCCGATCAATTCACTTTTTTATTTAATTAAACGCCTTTTATCATTTTTGGAACGTTTTCTAAAAAAGGAGTAGTTAAAGGTTGATTTACACGTCGACTATCCTTATTTGCTTTTAATCAGTATTGGGTTTAAAAATCAGCAAAATAAAAAATAATTAAAAACTTTAGAAAAAATATATGTAGTTTATTGTTTTTAAATGTTTTATTTTATGTGGGTGCGAGCTGGCTAAATAAAATCTAGGTATCCAAATTCCTATGAAATTTTAAAAATTGTTCAAATATTTTGTCAAAGAAATTTTAAAATCTTTTGTCAATTTGTATTTAGTTTAGAATTTATTTAGCTACCTCGTGCAGGTCCTATGTGAAATTATTTAATTTGTATATTTCCTTTTAAAACAAACAAAATTCGTGTTTCCAATTGTATAACTTTTTTTGTAATTAATAATCTGAGATTCAAATACCACATTAAGTCTTAACTGGAATCACCAAAATTTCAGATTTATGAGTTTATTTTTATATCAAAACATATGTATGTATTGATAATATTTAATTAACAACATTTATATAGACTTTCAAGGTAGTTATAGTAGTAAAACAGCAAGATTTTATAAAAATGCTGCCAAGTCTTGGAAATTCTTGTATTTTCTCTTTTAAATGTAAACAAAAATATTTATCATAAAATTTAAGTAGATATAGACTTGCTAATTAGTTATTAATATAGCTACTTAAAAATTAAGAATGTACAAAAATGCTGCCTAGTCTTGGAAGTGTTTTGCTTTTCTCTTTTAAATGTAAACAAAAATATTTGAAATTTTTATGTTTTTAATTTGATAAAATATTAAAAACTACAAAAGCTAACAAATGAATTACATATATGTTTGTAAGTTAAGGTAGAGCAGGACAAATAATATATTTGCTCTATTTCGCGTTCCCGCGAAGTCCATATACCCAAATGTTCAAATTGTATTTGTTTACAAAAAATAAAGATAAGTCAGGTAAGTAGGGATAGTCGTTTTTTTACAATTAGTTATAGATATAGATATAAAATTCGAAAAAAACAAACCTAATATAATTGCTATATTTCGTATTCCGTTGAAGTCCATGTATGAAAACAAGTAGTTATATATATAGATATAAAAAAATAAAGCTTTTTTTTTATAAAAAATAGACAAAATTGCCCAAAAATGAGAATTGAAATTAAAAAAATCCTTAATGAAAGAACACAATTTAAATTCATAAAATTACAAGATCAATTAAAATTAAAAATACCAAGCGCAATTAAAAAAATTATTAAAATTCAAAAAGTATTTATTTTATTTAATTGGGTGTTTTTCAATTTCAATTGATGCTTTATGAATTACATTTGGAGCAGTGGTCGGCAGAAAGGGGAGAATATGAATGTATTGGTGTTTTACACCGTAAGAAATTATTTTATCTTTTTAGATAAATTAATAAATAAATTAATCGTTAAGAGAATATTCGTGTTCATTTAATTAAAATATTTCATGTTTATGTTTTCTCTATTAATTCATAATAACGATAATAATAATTTAATATATTTCAAGAAAATAAAAAAAAATTCTTCCCACTCAACGCTCCACATTTTTAACGTAAAATGTAAACGAAAAACAAAATAAATACCTACAATAAAAAAAATACCTATAATAAAAAAATACAAATTTTTAGAGTGTCTTAATTTCTTCAACAAAGCGCCATATACTTGTTTCGTTGAAATTTGGCCAAAACGTATATAATTCTCAAGAGTATGTTTCTCTCTCATGAGCTTTTTAGTACTCTCTAAGAACACGAACATAGTTTGGCGGCAACAAAGGTGAGTTTTGGTCGGCAATTTTTAGTAGTGTTTAGCGGTGCTGCCATATAACCAATTTTAACTATTTTTTTGCCGTTTTTTGGGATACTAGAGATTTTTCAGATTATTTCATAAAAAAAATATGTTTTTTATTTTATTCATGCATGAATTATTTCGAATTTTTCATATAAAAATATAATATTTGTTCAATATACTATTTATTTTTAATAAAATTAGGCATGTCTAATAAAGTAAAAAAATACAAAAAAAATTTGCAATTGTGTTAAAAAATAGTTACGAATTCAACATAACATTGTGACATGTAAAGTATTAGTGTGTACACACACATTGACTAACTATGTCTATTCATATCCATTATTTCCCATTTCTATGGTAAAAATATATAATAAAGAGAATAAATATACTATTAATTGTTGCAACATATAACTAAAAAACCTATAAAAAATGCAATAATTTGAAAAAAAATTGTTTTCATGAAAAAACTGGTAAACAGTTAAGAATCCCAAAAACTGGGATAAAAAATTACACTGTTATGTGGCAGCAACGCATACACCAAATTTAATGTTTTTCAACACTTTAGCAACTTTGAAAATGTTGCCTTCTCATTTAAAAATGTTGCCGCTGAACTCTGTACCATGTTGAATTTCTGGTAGAGTGTGAAAAATACTCTATAGTAAATTATATACTTTTTGATTTGGCATGCTTCTGAATGAAATAATTGCATATTTTGTGCTCTTAGCTTTGAGATTTGAATGAAAATTAACACTAAAAATATAATGAAAAATTACCCCAACCAAATTAAAATTATCTTCAAAATTTTCATTTATTAGATTGAGGCATTTATTCATTATGTAAAAAAATAACACCAATTTGAAGAAATAAAAAATTAACCCAAATATAATGAAATGAAAAAATAACCCAATATATACAAAGCAATAATATTAATTATGCACAGCATTATACGCACATATAATGCATGGAATTAATAACATCCGAATGTACTTATTTTAAACATTAAAGTTACTTGAGCCAACCTAAATTGAAATATTTTAAAGAATGCAATAGAATAAAAATCATTTTATATAAATCAAATATTGAGTGATTCGCAACCAAAATAGTTCAAAAATTAAGTAAATTTCTGCTCTCCGTCCATGAGTAAAGTGTTGCGTCGTATGTCCTCCCATCCAGTTCTAAATTTGCTGGTAACAATGAAAGAGGCATCAATTTCCGAAATGCGGTTTTTGCAGCATCCGTCAATCTTATAAAATTTTTGAGCTAATGGTTTTCTATGACATTGCGTCCTAGAGTTTGGAATTTTGAAACTTGTAAATAATTATATTTGTTCTTAATGTATGAAAAACTAAATTTTTCTACAACTATTAATATACTAAAAACAAAATGAAAAATTTTTAACAAAAATCGCGCGATTTTTAGTAAAAACTTTTGCCTGACAAATCAAGATAATGTGGTAAAGAATTTATTATTTACAAAATCAATCAAAATGTAATATTAGACGTATACATTAGATCTCAACCAATGTACTGAAATATAAATTGTTTATGAATTTAAAAGCTGTAAATTTTGCTTTAAATGCCTTAATATATAAAACAGTTAAATGGCAACCCTTCACCATAACTAATAATTATTCTGTCAAACTTTAAAATAACCTTTTCAAAGTTGCCAGTATGTAGCTTCCGGACGGTACTGCCACATTCTAGTTATTTTAACTCGCACATATAAAAACGCCAGCAAGGTGGCATGGCAAGTTAGTTGATAATAAAATGCTAAAGAATAAGCATTAACGATTATTTGAATTGTGCATTCTGTGGAAGTGTAATCTTAATAGAGTTAAAATAAAGTCTCTTGTGTAATCGTTTTAAGTTTGTATTTAAAACTATAAAATAGTTTTAACGGTGTTTATTATTTGCAATAAGAAAATAACTAGATTTATTTAAAGGAAATAATTAAACGTTTTTGAAAGGTAAAATCGTAACAATTGGTGCAGAAGTGGGATTGCAATAATAAGGCGTCATGAAATTAGAGGAGCTTAAAGTGGAACAACTCAAGAAGGAATTGAGCAAGTTGGAGCTACCTACAGGAGGTAATAAGACGGAATTGCTAAAGAGGCTGATAGGGGAACTAAAGCGCCGCAACATTGCCATAGGTACTTATGAATTTGACTAAAAACAAGAAATGGAGGTTAGTACCCGTAAAACAAAAGGTAACATGGAAAAGATAGAAATTTCTGGAACAGACAACATGGAAATATTAGAAAATTCCAGAGCAGACAACGAAAAATTGGTAGCTAAACTTCAGGAAACATCGAGAGCAGACAACAAGAAACTTCTAGAGCAGACATGAACATGTTAGAAGCTTCGAGAGCAGACAACGAGAAACTGTTAGCTAAGATGGAAACGAAGCTGTTAACTAAGATTGAAGAAAAACTTCAAGAAGATTCTAGAGAAGTTTCCGAGGTGGCAAAAAGAGTGACCGACTTAGAGAATGACGTCGAGAAAAAGCTACAATATCTTGAATTTAAAATTAATAATCTCCAGTCAGGAGGGCCCAGTTCGCATTATTTCGGAAACTTCTGGTAGAGCAAATGCCCCCACTTTTGACGGCAGAATACCATTTAATGTATTCAAGTTCCAGGTCGAAACAGTTGCCGCCAAAAATGTATGGAACAGCGAAGAAAAAGCTATAGAATTGATTCTGGCCTTAAAAAAATGCAGCAGAAATTCTAAAAAGCGAGCCAATCACCTGTAGTGATAATTATGATGACATAATAGTGGCACTGCAACGATGGTACGGTGGCGAACACAAGAAAGAAATTTACCGAATGGTACTAAGAGGTAGACTGCAGAAAGCAAGATTTTGCGACAGAGATTGAGCGGTTGGTGCAGCTGATTTATCCAGGCGAAAATCATCCATTCTTGGATCAATTCGAAATTGAAGCATTTGTGAATGGAATTCAGGATTCTTATGTGATACATGCGGTGTGTGCAACGCAGAAATCGATTTGCTGAAACTCTCATTCGCGCTGGCTCAAGAGACTGCAAAGGTGATTTCTAACCCGCAGATATTTAAGGTGCGTAACCTCGAAGTAACTGCTGAAAGAGAGAAAAATATAAGCAAAAAGTTAACTGAGGGGTTTAAAAGTTCTCACGGAGTTTAAAGATGCATTTAAGCAGGCGTTAGAAGAGAAGCAAGCCAAAACCAAGGATAAATGCTACAACTGCGGTAGAGTGGGACCGGGCCGATCAGCAAAAAGAGCTAACACTGCAGGGCACGAGCTAGCTCGCACAACCGAGGCCCCACAATCTCCATATCAGTTATACAGCAGGAGAAAACCAATCTTACTTCTTTGGGTACATCAAAGAGCGAAAGCACATTAGGTTTGTTTTTTTCGTATTCTTTATAATTATTCCATACAAATTTAAGTAGATGTATACTTGTTAAGTAGTTATATTTAAAGCTAAATAAAAATTAAGAATGTATAAAAATGCTGCCAGATCTTGGATATTATTGGCTTTTCTCTTTTAAACGTAAACAAAAATATTTGTCATAAAAAAGTTTCAAATTTTTGTATTTTCCATTTGATAAAATATTAAAAATAACAAAAGCTAACAAATGCATTATGTGTTTCTAAGTAAAGGTAGAGCTGGGCATACAATATAATTGCTATATTTCGTGTTCCGGAGAAGTCCATATAAGAAAACGGCTTTCATAAGTTCCAATTGGCGGCCCCATAAGTTCAAATTGTATTTGTTTACAAAAAATAAATAAAAGTCAAGTAAGTAGGGATAGTCGTTTTCTTTACAAGTTGTTATGGATATAAATATCAAATTTGAAAAAAACAAACCTATTTTTACGATAGACACAGGAGCATCACAGTCAATCATTAGGCCCGATTTAGTTGAACCATTATACGGGGTAAGTCTGCGTACAGCTACTGGGCAGCCTGCCTCTGTCTCTGGTAAAATAAATGCAAAACTAGCAATTGCCAACATAAGCGTCAGTTACGTGTTTATTGTTGTCGATTTTGTGGACGAAGTAATCAATGGTGTGGAACTCATAATTAGTCCCGGCATTAATCGGCATATGGGGAAAAATGTTAAGATTTGGCACAATGTTGTAATACCCCTTGATGTTGGATATGAGCAAGCGGATCGAGTAAGAAAGCTAGTAACCATCAGCCATCATAAACTATTGGCACAGTCAGAAACTTTAGTATGGGTGCGCATGGAGCGAGATTGTGAGGACAACAGCTTGTGGGTGGTAGAACCAACAGAAATAGAAAGTAACCTGATAACAACAAAAGCCCTCGTCAAAACTAGCAAAAACAGAAGAGTTCCTGTAAGAGTGCTTAACCTATCAATTTATCAGACCGAACTCTGAAATAGCTCAGTGTACTGCACCAGAAGCAATAATCAGTTGCGAAAAGAAGCCTTGACCTTCAAGTGTGTCCATTGAAGAACGAGAAATGCTGGTAGAATATGTGAAGAAATGGGTTAAAAAACTGGCGCCGCCTAATATCAATAAAGCCAAACAGTTTATCAGCAAATTCGCCTCCGTATTCGCCTTAAAAGGTCAAAGCCGAGGAAGAACGGCAATTGAGAAACATCGAAAAAATACAAGTGAAGCGAGGCCAATAAAGCATGCGACCGGAAGTATTCCCATAGTAAAACGTAGCGAAGTGAAGGAGTAAGTAAGCGTCACTAGGTAATTGAGCCATCCTCCAGCCCATGGAGCCAATAGTTTTAGTGAAGAAGAAGGATGGCAGCACCCGAAGAACAGCTATCCGCTACTCAGAATTGACGACACTCTAGACACGCTAGCAGGAACCAAATGGTTCTCCACATTGTAATTGCAATTTGCGACAAGAGCAAGGAGCACATTGTTGATGTTCGACTAACCCATATCAATTCGAGTGAAGCCTGGTCAGCGGCGCAACGGTATGATCCTATATTATTGAAAATTATATTAGCCAAAGAAAAAAACAATAGGCCAACACCTGAGCAAATATCAGCTGAAAGTCCCCTAATGAAAGCATATTGCGCCCAGTGGAATAGCCTACAGGTATTAAATGGTTGCTTATATCGCATATGGGAAAGTGCCGACGGCAAAGATGTGGCCAATTTAATTGTGGTGCCGTCATCAAGAATAAATGAAGTATTAAAAGAGTTCCATGACGGTTCCAGTGGTGGTCATCTCGGTATCACTAAAACCTTAGAGAAGTTAAAACAAGCTGTAGGCATCGCAGCCAAAGGACCAGTTAGGAGAAGTTGTGGACAACTTCAGCAATACAATTTGGGTGAGCGGATAGTAATGGATATAGCAATACATCGTGGTAATTGATTATTTCAGCAAATGGCCTGAGTTATATGCCATACCGAACCAGGAATACAAGCGGTAATAAGCGCATTTGTAAACAACTGGGTATGGCGCTACTGTGTTCCGTTAGAACTACACTCCGACCAGGGATGAAATTTTGAATCTGCCATCATCAAGGAAATGTGCGAGTTTATGTAATAAGAAATACCAGAACTATGCCGCTGCATCCGCAATCTGACGGCATAGTCGAGAGGTTCAATCGCACTTTAAAGGAGTACCTTACAAAAGTGGTCAGTACACATAAGAAGGACTGGGACGAACACATTCCAAAATTTCTGCTGTCATACCGATCGGCCGTTCACGACTCCACCTCCCACACACTTGCAAAAGTTATCTTCGGGACGGAACTGAAATTGCCCGGCGGTTTAGAATTTGGTGTTAAGCCTGCCGCAATGGACAGTGAAGTCGACAACTTTTCCCGACATCAAGAAGACCTCAACGAACTTCATAAATTCGTCCGCAATCGATAAGATGAAGGCGAGGTACGATAGAACAGCGAATTCTGAAGGATTTAATCCTTCAGAATCCGCAACGAAAGAAAGGATTATCTCTCAAACTAAAAACGCATTGGGACGGACCCTACAGGGTAATTAAAAGGTTAACTGGTGTTGTCTATAGAATATCAAAGCCGATTATGGGAACGGAAAATCTATGTCTATTCTGGACGAACAGACTTAAGTCGGCGGCAGTGTTACGGAAATTCAATTCATCAATTTCAATTCACTCGAAGAAACATAAATCCCCATATATTAGCCCTGAAATATAAAACAGTTAAATGGCAGCCCTTCACCATAACTAATGTTTCTTCTGTCAAACTTCAATAGAACATTCTCAAAGTTGTCAGTATGTAGCTTCCGGACGGTGCTGGCACATTCAAAACATATAAAAACGCCAGCAAGGTGGCATGGCAAGTTAGTTGATAATAAAACGCTAAAGAATAAGCATTAACGATTATTTGAATTGTGCATTCTGTAGACGTGTAAACTTAATAGAGTTTAAATAAAGTCTTTTGTGTAATCGTTTTAAGTTTGTATTTAAATAAAGAGTAGCTATAAAAGAATTTTAACGGTGTTTATTATTTGCAATAAAAAATAACTAGATTAAAGGAAATAATTCAACGATTTTAAAAGGTAAAGTCGTAACAATATTTATTGCTTTGTATTTGCTATACAGAGATACCAGACTAAACGTATCTGTTTATCAAATTTAATGAGTTAAATAAGAATAAAATATGTTGTGTTGTTTTTTTTATTATTCTTATGCATTGAATATAAACATACAATACATAAACACAACGAAAATCTATTCAAAACACACAGCCACAAAGTTTTGAAATGTGTCACTATTTTTTAGAATTTTCTGCTGCTTAACACCAAGTATATATTTCACGATGTAACTTGAATCAATTATAAAATTTGCATTAATTGTAATTAATATAGTAAATAATATTTATCACAAAAATTGTCGTTTTAAATAATAAAATTTGTGAATTTATTCAAAAGACTGAAAGCTCTCATATATTATTTTTGAAAATATCATGTTTTACAAAACTGGCATTGTTAAATTTAATTAATTAGGCATAACGTAATGAACATATACATAAACATTTTAGGGAAAAGTTAGCTAGTTATTGTTAAAGTTTTTGATTCTCTACAACAACAAGAATTTAAAAACGTTATAGACTTTCTGAAAATTTCTACGGAAAGGGGCAAAAATGAGAAAAGCCTGCCCACACCGCTAGAACGTGAAATTCGAAATATGCATTTCCTTGAGTATGGGCTAACTCATTGATAAGGTACACTTTAGAATTTTTGCCAGGAACATAGTAACTGGAATGCCATAGTCCGTGCCATAGAAAATCCCATAAAAATTATACAATCATGACTAGACAACTGACACCAGTTTTGATAATACATATAACACAGCACAACATTTTAAGAAAAATTTTAATAGATTTCTAATAGATTTTGGGACACAGAATGTGGTCTTAGAATTTTAAAGTTATCTACACGCATAAAAGTTTTTAAGAACAGGTTACATTTGAAAATATTCTAGAACAGATTCTAGAACAGGTTCTAGAACGGATTCCCGGGAATCAAAATACAAGGTTCCACTCTCCCAGAACTAGTTCTATAACTATTTCTAGAACCGGTTCTAAAGCAACCTCTTCTAGTTTGGATGAAACGAACTTGTTGCTAATTGGACAAACTCCATATAAAAAGAACCGGTTGTAGAACATAAATGAAAACCTAAAACTACCCAGCGGTAGTTTAAGAATAATTTGTAAAAGAGTTTTTGTAGTTAAATTTTTAATAAACTTTTTGCAAAAAAAAATGCAAAATTGAAAATAATAAAGGTATATTTAGTAACACTCAAATCACATGAAATCTGCCTTTTAATTTGATAACATATATTACACGTTTCGACAGGTACGCTAATATTCCCTATACTTGCACGATTTGGCAAATAAATAAATAATCTACAACGAAAACATGGTCGAAAAACTTAAATTTATACCTTTAGTAAGCCCCATAGGTTACTTTATTAATAAAAACAAATCCATTACTTTCTGCTTTAATTTAAAGAAAAATTGAGTAAAATTGAAAAATATTGATTTTTAATATTTTTTAAAAAAATATACTGCGACAAAAATTTGTTAATAAAAATTGGACAAAAAGCATTCATCAGCAAAGATTTTGTTAAATAAGGTGCAAAACCCAAAAAATATATGATTTTAAAATATATTTGTTAAAACTTTCATTACTTTTATTCACCATAGTAAATTCATACAAAACCAATTTGAAACAAAAATACTATTAAGTGTGTATTTTTGTGTTTTCTGAAAATTCTGATGTAAAGGCTGTGATGTTTTGATGAAATGTATTAAGTAGAATGTAAACTAACATCATTTAATAAAATTTTGCAAGCCCGGTTAACCCTTTGAGGATCATACATTTTATGCCAAAGCGATTTTGATTTTGTTGCGATTTTCATTATATCTGACCAAATGCTATTAATTGTTGCAACATATAATTAAAAAAACTAAAAAAAATGCATCAATTTGAAAAAAGTTGTTTTCATGAAAAAACTGGAAAACAGTTAAGAATACCAAAAACTTGGATAAACAATTAAACTGTTTATATGGCAACACTGCATACACCAAATTGAATGTTTTTCAACACATCATAAACTTTGAAAATGCTGCACACTTATATAAACATGTTGCCGCTGAACTATGTACCATCTTGAATTTCTTGTATAGTATTTCTGACGCCCTATAGGAAATTATATTCTTTTTGGCTTTACCTAATCGAAATAAATTGACATGGTTTTAAAAGTTTAGAGTCAATACCTTAAAACCAAGTGAAAAATTATCCGTAGATTCCTCAAGTATATAAATGCATAAAAATTTAAACGAAAAAACTGAGTTTTTAGTAAAAGTTTATTTTGCGAATTTTAAAAAAACAAAGTTACTTTTTAAAATTTGTGTTCACATTCTATTTTATTCAGACTAACAAAATCACAGGTAGTTTGTAACTCCCTTTTAAATAATTGTAAAAATAATTTTACTAGCTAAATTGTTCATCACTTAGGTGTTACCTTTAAATTCCGATATGTATGAGTAACAAGAAGATTAATTCGAACAACTTAAACGCCTTAAATTATATATTGATGTATTCAGATGGGCAAAGCACAGGTATTTTTAACTCCCTTTTAAATAATTGTAAAAATAATTTTACCAGCTAAATTGTTAATCACTTAAGTGTAACCATTACATTCCGATATGTATGTGTAACTAGAAGATAAACTTGATCAATTTAAACGTCCGAAACTAAATGTTAATGTATTTAGACTCGCAAAAACACTGAGGTATTTTTAAACTCTCTTTCAAATGATTTGATAAAATGTTATGAGGGATAAGATAAGATAAGAAATGTAAGTTTGTAAAGGGTTATCCAACAACTGTGAATGATTTTTAAATGTAATAAAAAGATTTAAAACATTAAAGTATTTCTTTTATGTCGGGGCTGCGATCTATAAAATTTTCTATAAATGTCACAACCAAAACCGCAAATTTATACGTGTAATAAAATGATTTTAATAGGAAAACTGTTCCTTATAAAAAAAAACTGAAGTGTTGAACATTTTTTCACTTTGAACCAGAGCTTCAAAGAATTATTTCCCTGATTCCTTTTTTTTTAACTGAATTAATATTTTGGGAATAAATTCTCTAGTTCTTAGTTTTCATTCGATTTTTCTTGAAGGAATTGATTTGCAAAGGATTTCATTTATTAAAGGTTAATTCAACTTTTGGTCAAGGGATTGATTCCTCTTGATTTCAGTACATTTTCTCTTAATTCCCTAAGGGCTTTAAGGAATTTACTTTTCCTCTTAATTCCCTGAAGGAAAAAAAAACAAATAATAAATGTTCTGAAATATGTATTTTTATATTATGGTTAAGTACACAGGTAATGGTTAAGTATATAGGTAACACATTAATTTATGTTTTAAATTAATGTTGAAGGTAATGCGTTATCATAATGCACACAGTAATTATAAGTCATTACACACACAGAAAACAGATTCGCCAACTGAATTTTTGTTGTTTGAGGTACAATCACATTTATACATTCTGTATACTGTTGCAGTTACCGAAATTTATTTACAAATTGTAATAATTGCTAATTTTTCTGTTTGTGGATTATAATTTTCTATAAATAGACAATCTATAAACAGATTATTAACTACTAGACAGGCGCTCCACAAAGTTTATTTTAAAATTTAAATTTTTTATGTTGCGAACTGAGCTACAACTGACACCTTCCGGTTGACAGTATAAACTCCATTAAAAAATTTTTTTTAGTAAAATCTCAAACTTTAATATTTTTTTTATATTGGAAATTTTAATATTTTTGCTTAAAAATAACATTACGGGTAAAACAAAAGACCCTCTTAATTGGTTCAGTAAAAGAATATTTCATGTCTCTAGCCATAAACACTTACATTTAGTTGTTGTCTAATTATGAATATAAATATGGGAAAATCCTGCATGACGAACGCTACATTCGTACGCGTTTTTTAATATATAGAAATTTCTTGGTCTTTCAAAAGAAATACCTTCAACTTCTACATAGTGTTTAGTGGGATTTCAGTGCACTTTCGAATGGCATACAACATAATTTTTAACAGATATTTGTTGCGAAATAATTGATCACAAAGTTTTGAGACGCTATAAAAAATAGAAGTAACTTTGAAAGTTGAAGTTAGTAATTTTTAGCGAATTTTGCATAATAAGGCACACAAAATCTAGTATCTAAAAGAAAGATGAATATAAGAGAATTCTAAAATAACTTATTTGCAGCCAAAAAAATTTTTATCGTTTTTCGTCAAGTCCGTGAACCCTTTTTGACGCACGTTACATTTACTACTACAAGAATATAAATAAACACAATCCTAATCAATTTTAAAACTACAACATAATATATGTTGATAGTGAATGATTAGACAATATAATATAATAAAAACTTCTGTACTAAACACAAGGATGCAGTGCAAAATATAATTCAAAAATATTGTCTAATCCAAGGGTGTCCAAGCCCTATGCGCTAGATGCTCATTTGTTTTTGTAAAAGCGCTTAGCTATAGGCTGTGTGTTTTAATACACATAGAGCACTCAGAAATAGCAATACGAAATACACAAACAACTTTGCCTTATTAGTTTTTTGCCGTTTTTTTATCGTTTTTCACTGTATACACGCAAGTGTAAAGCAACAACACTTTCGTATGCTTTGCTGGTAAACATTGACGATAGCGATCATCAATGTAGATTTTGTTTTTATTTAACGTATAATATGAAATATTTTTTTTCTTTGTATGTATTGGTTTTTACAATAAAAAATATTGAATAAAAATTAGTTATTCTTTAAATGTATTGGTGTTTACTCTTCCATAAGGAACTTTTGGGCACCCCTGGTCTAATCATTAACTATCAACATAGATTATGTTGAAGATTTAATATTGATTAGGACAAACACTTGAAATTAACGGCTTCATATAATAGCCTTTTTCCACTGAGCTACATCTTTCATCTTTCATCAATTTGCAAAGATGTTAACATCTTCCCATAAGAATTATACAGGCCAAAAATTCTACATCTTTCTACATCTACAAAAGAAGAACTTTTCTCATTTTGTTCCATTCTACATCTTTCGTTATTTTAAGTGTCATCACTAAAAAAATGACAAAAAACGATTTTGTTTGTGCCATCGCTAGCAAATAAACAAAAAAAAATTATTCAACAAAGGAAAATGAGCGGCACATGTAAGAATTTCATTCTTATTTGTCTACCAAAAATTTTTCTTCATCATCATCTTCTTCCAGAATGACTTTTAATATTTCAATGTTCTGCATTAAAATTCGGGTTTGTTCTTGCAAAGCAACAACTACTCCAATGATTAATGCTTTCTCTAAATCCATTTTTTATTTTTAACAAAAAATATGCGTATTTTTCTTTTATTTTATTGACAGCTGAATAAATGGCAGATGAAAGATGAAAGATGTTGCCAATGTATACACTTGTTTCATATTTTCAACATCTTTCACGCGTTTCACAAAGATGTTGTTCAGTGTAAAAAGCCTATAAGCTTTGTTATTGTATACTTTAAGAATTAAAGTTCATAACAAAAACTGTAAAAAAATAGAAGATAAATAAATATAAATTGTTAAATTTCGTTGATGTTAATCTAATTGTGTGTTGTTTTCGGGTTTGTTTATTTGTATTCAAACACTCAATATAAAATAGACAATCATCAAAAAGCAGTGTCCCCAAGAGGGGATACTGAGGAGGGTTGTCTTGGGGCAACGGAAAATACTAAATATTCTATTACGGTGAAACTTTTTAAATTTTTATTCTCTATAATTTACTAATAAAATTTTTATGTTTCTTTGCAATAAAATAATTTATAAATAAGCGAATATGATGAAATGATCTAAATTCATACTAATACTATTCATTTACCAAAATAACAGATCAACAATACATAAAATTTTCTTAAATTTTTTCCATTTTGAAACAAATAGCTTTTTAATTAAGCAAGCAATTTATTTTTCAATACTTAATTAAAACACCAACAGATTTTAATTTAAATTGCACATATCGCAAAAACTAAGCAAGTTAGTGTAAAACGGGCGAAATTGCCTTTTGGGTATTAATTCACCCCCCAAACCAAGTACTGCATCTGAAGTTAATTTGTTACATTGCGTCTATCTCTAAAAATAAATGCAATAAATAAAAACGGACAACGGCTTTGGTATATTAAAGCCATAACACAATCTACGCAAAAAAATTATACAAATCGGAAAAATATTTTTTTGTCCATATCTATAAAACTATGTTAAAGCTTTATATAAATTTTTATATTTTTTAAATAACTGTGTTAGGAGTTCGAAATTTGAATCATTGATTTTCATATGCCAGAATATAAAGTTTTTCTCGGGATATAAATGTTTCTTTTGACTTATATCATGACATGCAATTACAATTAGTACATGTTAAAAAACAAATAGTGTAAAGAGATATACACCACGAAATTTATAATCTACCCAATCATCGATTGTTATTGGTTTTGCCTTACCGAACCTTACGAACAAGTTGTACACCTAAATTACTTCTTCCCTTCTGGTCTTTTCATCGTGGACACTTGAAATAATTAAATCAAATCTGTTTAAATCGAAATTGTTAAAAGTAAAAATTTTAATAGCTTTCCCTTAAAATTAAACTCATAAAATCGGAAAAATCTGTAATCGTGATAATTTCATTAAAAATATGGAGATAATGAAATTAAAATAATGTCTAACTGCTTTTATGTACAATTGCATTGTATGCACCTCCTTTTTTCGATTAGACAATTTCGAGGGCAATACGTTTGGGTTATGTTTTAATAAAATCTCAACATAAAACCCAATTCATATTGGTAAGAATTTTATTTAAATATTTTACAATTTTTGTATAAAAATAATGTTCTTATGAAATTAACATTATTTTTAATTTTGGAGTGATTATTTAATATTTTAAAATCAGTGTAATAGGATAAAAACAATTTCTAAACTACCACGCTTAAATTGTGAATAATAGTTAATTAGAGACAACCCAATATGCACAAAACAAAAATAATTATATTGCATTGTAGTGGATAGTCAATGTTTTAGGAATTTATTATTTTCCTTTGTGGATATGGAACCAGACCACCAGTTTCTGATTTGACTTAAACCGACGAAATTCTGTACAACATTTTCTTAAATTGCCTCAGTGCTTAACATATTTTGGTTATGAAGATGATTCCATAAGCTAACTTGTTTAATATTTTAAATATATTTAATATTGGATGAAAAGTCATTATACATCGAGATCCAAAAGCCCTAACGAAAAAAAAAATTGGCAATTCAACCTTGGAAACTAGATTTCTGAGATCGTCATCAGTCTTGGTTGACATTAATATATTCATCATCATTGGCCTTACAACGTAATGATCATTTACATGTGTCCTACTAAAAAACAACGACGTTGAATTATTACATTAATTATATTTCATTTAATTTATTTATATAATGTAATATTAAAAGCCACATATGGCCAATGATATTAATACTAATATGAAAAATACTAATATTAATACTAAATATTACAGAGTTTAACAAGTTTATGTACCATAAAGAAAATAAATTTACAATTAAGCTATAAATATCATCTATGGCCACCCAGCCAAAAAAAAACAGTATAAAAATCCACTGCAAAAATAAATATCCACAAAAAATAAATTATATACATTAATATAAAGTCCATGTTAGCGACAAACTCTGAATTAACTGGCACAAAAAACTAAATTGTAATACATCATAAAAAAGTATAAAAAATGTAAAGCCAAAAAAGAATGATGTTAATGTTTAGTTTTCTATGGATTCACAAATATAGGAGAAAGTTTACCTTCAAAAACATTACGCGAGTCTGCAAAATTTCTTAAATTGCTAGGTAACTTGTTCCATATACGGGACACCCTCACTAGAAATGAATGTTCAAAAATAGCGCTAGTTATGCGTGGTACTAATAGCTGTACATTCCTAGTAGATCTTGAAAAATGAAAAGCGTTACACAAAGTGGAAGGTGATGCACTTACTACAAGTTTATGAAAGAATAATAACAATCTATATTTAACAAATTTCCGAAAAATACAACCCAAAAACTGTACAACATACGAAGATATATGCTCCCTTAATCTAACGTTGAAAACAAAGCGAACAATTACATTAAGTAGTTTCTCTAATCTTGAAAAACAAACAGAAATAGTACCAGATGTAACTTCTATGCAATAACACAACTTCGACGTAAGGAGAGCTAAAGCCACCCTTCGCTTAATATGTAGAGGCAAAAAGACATCAACATTAAACAACCTACGTATTGAATAAATAATTTTAGGTGTTAATCATCTGTTATAATCATTATAACTCCCAAACATCTCAGGTTTTCAACTAACTGTAGTTTAGAATAATAAATAAAGATATTAAAATCATAGTTATGAGTATTACCAGAAACCATACACTTCGATTTAGCTAAATTAATATTAAAATGATTATTTGACATCCATAATGAAATGTTCCTAAGCTGAAATTCGTAACAGCTTCAAGAACATCCGAGAAATCTTTTTCGTAACTAAAAAGCAATTGAACATCATCTGCATAAATAAAAGGTTTACAACTTTGAGTATTAGCAAGAACATCAACAAAATCATTCAAATATAATACAAACAAGAGAGGACCGATAACCGAGCCTTGCGACACACCATATGCTAGTTCACGTGTCTCACTTACTCTACCTCCAAAATCGACAAATTGCGAGCGACCTTTTAAATAGAAAAAAAAATAAGCTTACAAGCAGGTTTCGAAAATTTATGTATGATCTACGGAATTATGCTCCACTGTACTTGCATTTTTTTGTTAACAGTAAACCGGTGTTAGAAGGCAAACTTGTGACGTCATAAACTTGTTTTTTAAAGGAGATATGATAAATATAACAACAACAAAACTAAAATATCATAATTATTTTATATTATTTTAAGAATGTTAGGTTAACATTAGCATTAACAATTAACATATGAAGAATATTTTATTATTAACGTAAAGAGAAAATGATAATGTTAATTGATATCATGTTCCAGTTTTGATATATACGTGCACCTTACAGTCGGTTATGTGCATCAATTACAGAGTGATTCAGGCACGACCCGCCGAATTTCACCAGCGTATTCCTTGGCTCATTTTTTGAAAATATGTCCAATACGACGATCCCCGAAAATGCAAGAGTGGTCGGAGGGTAGTAGCGTAAAATTGCTAACTTCTGAACCAGTGATCGAATTTTTGTTTTTGGGCTTGATAGAAAGGTCTTTGGGAGGCCTTTCAGAAACAATTAAAAAAATCGAAAAAAATCGCCGAGATACAGAGCTATACAAAAAGACATAAGAACGTGTACATAACCTCAATGTGCTCAGCCAGATGGCAGGTAACTTAAGTTTTTTCTCTTAAAAGATAGCCCTACCTCTTAGCTTTCCAAAATTCCAAAGTTATGGCCATTTGACTGAAATTCAAATAACAGCACACATTCATTTGTTTACCATTGTTTTAAAAGTCGTTGTTGGTAAAGTTGTGTGAAGAACTTTGTTGGCGTTGTGTTTTGAATTAATAAAAATGGCAACTTATTCAAACGAAGAATTGGCAGACATTCATTAAATGTATGGATTCTGCGGTGAATATGTTATGCATTCCTAACCGACGACCACCAAACAGAGAAACATTCAGTAACACGCACCACCGATTTCGTGAAGGTACGTTGTTTACAGAAACGGATCGTCCCGAAAATGTACAACACGACGTTGCGCGTCCTTCACAAAGATAACAAACATCAATTCCATTTCACATCAATTCAATAACTCTTGCCGGCCGATTTGCCACTCCGCGTCAACTTTTGCCGCGAGATGTTGCAACGTGATGTACGTGGTATTCGCGCATTTATGTTTTTACGTTCGATTGTGTGAACCGACGAAGCACAATTCACGAGAGACGGCATAACTAATTTCCATAATTCGCATAAATGGGCACACGACAATCCCCACAACAAGAAAGAAACAGCATTTCAACGCCGATTTGTCGTCAACGATTGGGCTGGAATCATCGACAACACCTCGATTGGGCCAAAAGTACTTCCGCCCAGGTTAAATTCGCAAAATTATTTGGCGTTTTTGCAAGAAGTCATGTCCGAAATCCTCGAGGAAGTACATCTTGCGTGTACTACCAACAAGATGGTGCTGCAGCGCATTACGGGCTTATTGTGCGGGATTGGCTTAATACCAATTTCCCTCAACGTTAGATTGGACCAGTCACCTGGCCGCCACGATCTCCAAATCTCACACCAATTGATTTCTTTTTGGGCTACATGAAAGATTGTGTGTATTCTGTACAGATCTACACTCGTGAGCAGTAACTTGCACGCATAGAGGAGGCTGCGGTAACAGTTCTTGAAAAGATGACCGAATTAAAATGTCCGACGTGGTTCGCAAGCGGCTGCAATTGTCTTTAGTAGAAAATGGGAACCACATTTTTTTTCTTATATGTTTATTTCAATAAAATAAAATCTTAAACGTGTTAATTAACCAAAACAAATAAATGTGTGCTGTTATTTCGCTTCCAAAAACAAAAAAAAAAAATGTTTGCATTTCAGTCAAATGGTCATAAATTTGGAGCCCTCCTGGGCTTCGTTTAGGGTATTTTGGAAAGGTAAGAGGTAGAGCTATCTTTTAAGAGAAAAAACAACATAAGTTACCTGCAATCTGGCCGAGCAAATTGAGGTTATGTGCACGTTCTAACGTCTTTTTTCCAATTTTTTTTAAAAGCTCTGTATCTCAGCGATTTCACTTTTTTTCATGGATGGTAACCGAAACTAATGCGGTTATCGATAAGGGTAACGATATTTTATATTATTTCGGTAACGTTATTTTAAGGATAACGATTATTTCAATCATTTTGGTAACGATATTTTAGGGATTACGATTTTTTCAGTTATTTCGGTATCGGTATTTTAGCGATAACGGAATTTTCTATTATATATTAAGGTATAAAGTAATATCCAAATTTATCCGAAAAAGGTCAGACCGAATTGTATCAGATTAGATCCAACAGTATAATATACACGAAAACTAGTTTATTAAAAAACGTAAAAAAAATTATTTAAAATTCTAAAAACAATGCCTATGCCAGGATTTGAACTCCGTCTGCCGGAGTTGTCGTGATATAAGCACTCAGTTACACACTGCTATTCATAATGGCCGTTTTATTCCATTTCGTATCCCTTGACTAGTGTTTCAATTTTACTCGTTCCCTTTCCATTCCATTTCTGTCCCCTTCCAATTTTCAATTTTACCTTGCAAAAATTTCCCCTATACACCATAGCGGGCAAGGCCCGGGTTAACCGGGTGTATACGCAGTTCCTAGATAATTACCTAGAGTTCTTAATTTTTACCATGTCCCAGACCAAAATTATAAGATGTAGCTCAATAATGAGTTAGCACATACTCCAGATAACACATATTTCAAATTTCAGATTTTTCCCTTTGAACGCCCATTTTTACCACGTACCTGGCTAAAACTCTTAAATGTAGCTGATCAATGAGTTAGCACATACTCCTGTTAAGGCATATTTAAAATTTCAGCTTTTTGGCTAAATCGGTGGAGGCACCCCGTTAAGGAGGAGACTGTTCACCTTTTTGCCCCTCCCCGTACACATTTCCGAAAGTCCCCGAAGTAATTTCCAAAAACCCCGTTTCAGCGGATGTCTACGTAGGAGGGGGCCTCCTACCTCTAGCGGCTTGGGTTGGGCGATGTTGAATAAGTGAGTCAGTCAGTCATATATATAGAGATTATATGTATAATTATATATTCGGAAATTTGGGCAAAATATGTTATCATGGCTGAATTAATGGTATTAAATTGGTCCTGATTTAATATAACTATATATAATATTATATATAATTATAAATAATCATATATTATTGAATAATGTGAAGAAATAATTATATTTTAAGCGAAAAAAATATATATACAATATTAATTTTCACCACTTATATCCTATCAAAAATATCTAGTTCTTATTGTCTCGAAATGATTTAATATTTGAATGTTTTGAAAAAAAAAATATTAATAAAGAATCCGAGTAAAAAAGATTATATATAATAATATATAATTTTATAAAATTATATATGGTCATAATTGGCAACATATATAACCAGATATAATTATATCGGACATTGGTTCTTGCTAAATTGGTTTATATGGTGCCATATATAATTATATATAACTAAATATGGCCCAATATATAAATATATCTGCCTTATATAACTAGATATAATTAAAAAGGGTTTCTTGCAAAACATGTTTCAATAATGATGCGAGCGGAACGAGCCTAATTGCTTCTCAAATAACTTTTGGATGCCCTTCCAAAATTCTCCATTAAGTTAGTTTGCATTAAAAACGAAGTCAGTTTGCAAATATATTAATTATAAATTTCAACTACAAAATTAAATTTACTCCTAGAAAATTAAAAAAATCGCGACCTTTCAACGATTTAAAAAAAATACAATTATTCGCGAAACATAATTAAAACTTTTATTCGCGATTTTAATATAAATAAAAATATTTCGCGCCAATTATTTTATTTTTTGATTGGTGGATTTAACATCTTTTTTGAAAGTTTGAAAATTATTTTTATTAAATCAATGTTTAAAGCTCTGCCTAAAACATACCTATGAATTGAAACAAAATAAGGCAATGACTGATTTTTATGATGTTTTCTTGAACGATAACATGAGTTATGAGTCAAAAAACTTGAATTTATATTACAGATCGCTCGACGAACTGTATGTCGTATAAAACTACCATAATTAGTTAACTATTTTCTTAAATCCTTTAATTTCTAATGAAGTTGTAAAAAATTTTAAACTTTTTTTAAATTTAAAATATTGGTTAAAAATATTTCATATTTTTTTTTGTAGTATTTATTAAACATTTTTGTGAGAATTGTGGAATATGTTTCTGGAGACATTCTGGATTGGGTGGCAATTGGTAAATTACTTATAAATATATTTAACGGTACGGTATGATTAAATATTTGCATAAAACTTGGTTCTTACAGACATCAAGTTTTTGTAAGGAGACGTCTAGTTTCAGCGAAGACCAATTTAAAGATGAAATTGATTGAAAAGTTTTAATAAATTTCTTAAGCACCTCTGTTTTATACATCTATGTACATATGTTATGTAATTTATAAGTACATAAACATATCACCGTACAGCCAGCTTTGTGTTTTTGAAAAATATGGAAAGGGCTTGACGGCAAAATGTTTATCCAAAATATAACCACAATGTAATAAACACCCTCACAAAATTTGCATAATTGAGCGCATTTAGTGAAAAAAGAAAAATATGGGTAAAATTATATAGGGGTTTATTTATATCAAAATATATAAAACTTTATATAATTATATAAAATAAGATATGCTCATTTTTCGGATATAACTATATCTAAATCAGTGATCCCCACACACATACATTCACATTTATGTTTGTGTTTGTTGTTTGTTTTTGAGCGTAATTTATTTTTTTCTTACTTTACCAGGGCTTCCAAGACATATTTGCCGCTGTCTCCGAACAAATTCGAAAAAAATCTACACAAATCCCCAGAAACAGAAAATATAAAATAAACATTTAATGAAAGCTTGGTAAGTTCTCTATAAAATTTTATTATTACAAAAATAAACAAAAAAAACTGTTCTGTAAACCAAATCAGAGTAAATTTCTCCGATGTATTAATGTATTTCAAATCGTATATAGTAAATTAAATTCAGATATGATATTTTAAGTTTTTAAAAAATAGAAAACTAGTTTTCAAAAGAATTCAAACAGAAGCTTTTAATATATGAGTATTTATAATTCATAATTATAAAAAAGGACAAGGGGTTCCCCCTTTTTGCCCCACCCCGAAGGAATTTCCAAAAACCCCATCTTAGCGGATGTCTACGCCGGAGGGGGAACCTACATACCAAACTTCAGCCTCCTACCTCTACCGGCGTGGGCTGGGCGATGTTGAATGAGTCAGTCAGTAACGTTATTCCTTTGTATATAGATATAATTTTGCGAGAAAATTTTGAAATTTCTAAATAAAACAATTTAAAAAAAAACTTATTTTATTTTCAAATTATTAAAATAAATTATTTAAACTAAATTCAAGTACATGCTTATACAGTGACTCCATAAAGTATTCGTTCATATATAAAATTATTAAATAAAAGCTTATCAAAATTTTATTTAAGATAAAGAATTAAAAATATTAATTTGTTTAAAATAACATCAGTCTCTTTTAACAGTGAAAACAAAAAAAATTCAACAATTGTATTAATAGGTATAAAAAAACATAAAAAATTAATCCATTGTTATACTTTGTACTTCATAAACTATTCGCTCACTTAAATATAAGGTAAAATAAATAACTATTTAATTATATTATAATTATATTTTGTTGGACCTCCATTTCATTTAAGGACTTCATTTAAACGTGTTGGTACTGAATCCACTAGTATCTGTGTAACTGCCGGTGAAATTTTGTCCCATTCAGAGATCAAAGCCGCTTTCAGGTCTGACTTGCTACTAATGTTACATGTTCTTACATTTGTTTCCGATAAGCACCATAAATTTTCAATGCGATTTATGACCGGTGATTGTGGCGGCATTTCAACCCATTTTGGAACATTATGTAGCAAACACATCTTAGTATTCCAAGCTGTGTGCTTGGGATCGTTATCTTGGGTAAAAATTTAGTCGTTGTTTAATCCTATTTTTAACGTTATTTTGAGGATAACGCTATTTTCTATTATTTCGGTAACGGTACGATAGTCAGTTGAAAGGGTATTATATCGATAACGTTATTGCCCGCCAGCCCTGTTTTTTAATTTTTTATTGACTCTGAAGGTTTCCCAAAGACCTTTCCAACAAGCCCAAAAACTAAAAAATCCGACCACTGCTTCAGAAGTTAGCAATTTTACCCTACTACCCTCCGACCACCAATCCGAAAATTTTCAAACCGCTGCCATTTCGCACACTTGCATTTTCGTGGATGGTCGTAGTGGACATATTTTCATGAAATGAGCTAAGGAATACGCTGGTGAAACTCGGCGGGTCGTAACTGAATCACCATGTATATTTTCGAACTTTAGGTATTAAGTAAACCCAAGTTAAGCAATCAAATCCGAATAATTTTGATGAATTTTTGTATGAAGCATGTTGAAATTGTATAATGTTTGGTATCGAAAGATATCAAAGCAATTGTATATTATTTCACGATTTTTTTTTTATTAATGTGATTTTACATTACAGTTGCCTTAAATGCTTTGAGCTCAAATCATCGCAACCTGCCCTGGAGAAAAATGAATTAGTGAAAGGCGTAGAACTACAAGAGTACATCATCCTCTACTGAGGATTTCAAATCGTAAGTCGTAATATACAATTATCAATTTGACATGCATTCGTTTTTTTAACTCTTAAATAGTCGATATTTTATATCTTAACACAATTTTTAAAATCAATTATAAACGAATTAGATTCGGAGATATTTAAATTTAAATAATTCGACAGGAAATATAAGTTATTTTATAAGATAATACTTTTCATTAAATTTATTAAATGTATAAGAGTAAACTATTTAATAAAAAAGCTTTGAATTATAATTAGAGATGGCAAAAAAAAATTAATCGATTAATTAATCATATGATTAATTGCAGAAATAAAATAATTGATTGCAATTAATTGCAATTAATAAGAATTAATCGATTAATTGCCGATTTATAAAAAAAAAATTAATAATTAAAAGCAATTTACTTGAAAAATTGTTATTTTTTATTCAGCCATGTTTGTAATTTTGACAACCTTTTAGTTGTTAGTCGGTTTCTTTTTAATGTTGCGGTAGATCCAGCCTTGGAAAACAACCGTTCCGCAGGCACTGATGTTCCAATCAAGTGGCAATCATTTTGAGAGACTTCATAGAGCTTGGGATAAACTGTTTTTATGTCATCCCAAGCATCTACTACGTTTGATTTAAGTGGCAAAACTTGGGAGTTTAAATAAAAAGTGAGCTCGTCTTGAGGTTGCACATCGTCACATGCTCTCTTTTTTTTGTGCGCGAGAGTTTTGTGTGGAGCCCAGAAATCAAAATCATGTTCTGATTCAACCGATGACTCACTTGCTGTTTCTATATTGTCATCCTTTTCGGTTATTTCAGCACGAATATATCTTAATACCGACGAATATATCTTAATAAATCTGGGATGCAAGATAGTGGATGCAGCTAAGAGGATATACTGTTCTATGGTCGCAAATCTTTTATCAAATTGCTTTAAAATTTCTTGCTTCAGTTTTTGTGCTGCTGGTTGACATGTGTGGCGGATAATTTATCCCTTGTAGGAGATTAAATTTTTCGTTAAAACTAAATATTACTAAATTTTGATTGAGCGAAAATTGTCCGTTCATTTTAACAAGAGACGTAATAGTTCGTTGGTAATTGACTGTATTTCAACCAAACTGAAAAATGGTTAAAGCGGCGTTGTGATTAATTTTGAATATAAGACGAATTTATTAAGAGATGATTTTTACTTTTCAATTATAATCTCAGGTGGGAAATTTTTTTTGTTTTTAACTTAGTTTAAGATTAGTTATTTTTTTCCGTGTATCACTCAAATTACATTTTTCTCCCCGGTCTCAGAGATTACAATGTATTACATATAGACTGAAATTGGTTTTTTAATTTGGCTTTATATTCTTTAGGTATAATATATATAAAATACATCATTGGAAAGCTTAGGATTAACTTTATTTTAAAAAGAATAGCTTTGGTCATATTTAATTATGGAAATATAGCAAAATTTTAATAAAGAAAAAGCCTACCACATGATGATCTTGGTATTTGCAATTTGGTGTTTATCTTTTCTCATTATATATGAGAATCTCGCACATGCGTAGATCCAGACAACTAACAATGGTTGGTGTCCTCGCTAAATTTACGTGTGCAAAGACTTACTTGCAATCCATTATTTAAAGTAATTATTGACCCAGTATCTAATCATGCTAATAAATAAGGTAGAAATAAGAGTAAAATATATCAGCTTAATCTTATTCTAAGAAAAATATAAGTTTTGCTATACGATTTTACTACTTTTGTTCACTGTTCCAAATCCACTTTGTTTTGGCTGCATATTTGTATATACCATCACTGGTGACGAGTTCTGTTTGCGGGTTCTCATGATCTTTTGTATAGATAATTAGATATTTTTTTTTGTGATCTGCTTATTGTCAAATTAGTACAAGACTTTCGAGATGTTTCTAGAAATCACGTCACTTCCTTTTTCTGGCAGACGTTGAAGAAACCACATTAAAATTTTGTCTTAAAAGTGATCGTCAAAATATAAATCAATCCTAAGAGTGGTATAACTAAACGTCACATTTTCCATCAAATTAGCGTCTATTTTCAACAAAAAAAAAAGGTATTTTTCATTCTTGTTAAATGAATATTAAAAATTAATATTATGTAATTCATATTGGGAAATCTTGGGAAACCTCGTGAGGTAACAACCAATGGTGGGGTTTCGCCACTGGAACTAACATTAACTCTTATGAGGTTTGATGAATGAATCTTGGGAACAAGGAACAATACGCAAATTGTGTCGGAGCTACTCCCAACTTAATTAAGTTATACGGGATTTGGTCTTATACTAATCCAACTTCAATCGTATGGCAATTACGACAAACCTTAACGCATCGTACATTCCGATGAAGCCAGCGTAAAAAGCTGCTTCATTCGTGGAGCGAAAAGTTCAAAGCACTTAAAGCCCAATAAATTATGGGGTAGGAAGAATGTCACCCTTATTTATATCCAAGAATGCTAAGAGTTAAAATTACCAGCCTTATAACATCAGATACATCTAATAATAATCATCAGGTTGCCCTAGAGCGGAATTCCCATCAACACATAAAAAAAAAACGTATAACAAACCAGAGATCAGTGAAGAAAACAAAGTTAATAGAAATTACAAAATAGACAAAAAAAATTAATATTGGAAAAAGTTAGGTAAGTTAAAATTAAGCCTTGCCCTGAATTGAAGAAAAACAAAATGATGATGTAAGAGAACTAAAGGAGATTTTTAACATTTTTTTTTGGGGTTCTAGACTTTTATAAAATATTACGGCCCTAGAACCATAGGTAAGGGTGGGTTTTGAGCCGAATTACTCCCGAGGTCATCTGGGAGATATTGATAGGCAAATTCAATAAATACCATTTCTTTTAAGTACATCCTTTTAGTGACTAAAATAGGGGCATTTTTTTGAGTTTTTAGTCACCTTGGCCCGTTATAGTTGTTTTTAATTAAAAAAAAATAGGGAGTCTATAATAATATCATTGTTTTGTCAAAATGATTATAACAGAGAAAGGACCCGAACCCCACAACTCGACTGATTAGCTAGCTCTTCAATGGCTCCCATAGTCCTACCCTCGATTATAATTTTAAGGAACTTTGTTTCTATGCTTATAGACTAAAGTTTCATAAAAATGATATTTTAGAATTTTAAAATATTCAATACACGATTTGTTCGTTACACATGGGTGAATTTTCGAAATTTGCGCATGACCGCAATGAACTAGAGGTATTATTTGGCTGAGAGTTCCATGTCGTTCGCCACTTATCTGCACTGTCATGGCCTCTAAAGGTCTTAAAAATGTACATATTTCCATTAGTTCATCCTTTTCCTTTGACGTTATCATGGACGGAGAATCCGGGTAATTTAAAAAAAATTGGCTGACGTAGGCGCTAAGTTTGATGAACCGCTCGATCATATAATAGGTGGAATTCCAGCGCGTATTTACATCTAGTAAAAGTTTTAAAAATTTACCCTCTGGTACGCCAGCGGCTGCTTGCACCTTTCGCATGTCGTCATTGGCTTTAACGCTGCGTTTGAACCATTTCACAATTGTTTTGCATTTTAAAATAATACCTTGTACAGCAGATACATCTAAAGAATTCGAACAAACCAAATTCAGCGTATGGGAGAAACATGGAATATGACGCTTTTTTCCGAATTTTTTATAGATTGCATTGACAATATTTTTTGCATTGTCTGTGACAACAGCCTTAACGTTATCTTCCTCAATAGAAAAATTTTTCATTGCATCGGACAAAATCTTAGATATATGGGAAGCTGTATGGGACTCACTCAATTCATACACATCAATTGTTCCATTGAAGGCTTTGTATCAAGCAACCCATGAACGGTTATTCCCAACATGCTTTTCATGTCTATATTAGTCCATATATCAGTGGTCAGGGTTACAAAACGCAGATTTGAAAGCAATGACACACATTTGTTTTTTTCGACTTCATACAGTTTACAATTTCAGCCTTTATCGTGTTCCTTGTTGGGACTTTGTAAAGTGGGAAATTTTCCTTCATAAAGTCTAAGAAGCCAGCACCTTTAATAAAAGTTAAATTTCTTAGAATAAAATAATGGAATAATAAATGAACACAAAACATACCATCGAAAAGGTAAACGGCAAATTATCTTTGACGATCATGTGCATGATTCCATGTGTAGTTTTTTTGTTTTATGTTCCGGAGGAATAGCTCTGAATGTTGGAAAATGCTTTTAAAAGTAATGGCTGACTGACGGTGCTCCTCAACTGACTTGGCCGGCTACTTGGCTGACTGGCGCTACTACTCGGCATTTCATCTGTGCAACCTTCGCATTCATTTGACATATCGATCACAGTATCCACACTATTTTCATCAATGGTTTCACTGTCATCGTCGTTTGTTTTGGAATCATGCTATAAAATAATGCATTACGCACCCAATCTTTGAAGGAAATTAACTATTTTATCTTACCTTAAACTTATCAACTTCAGCTGCATGTTTCAATTTTAAATGCTGGAACATGTTTGATGTGTTGTTTGAAAATTTTAACTTTTTTTTACATAAGTTACACGCAACCAGGTTATTTTTTCTTTAATAAAATATTTCCACGCTTTACTTTTTATAGGTGCCATTTTGCGCAATGTTAGTGAACAAGAATCTTTCTTTCTAACAAGAATCTTAGTGATGTAAGAAAGAACAAAGAAACAATGCTGCCAAGCACAGATAAAAACCAACGTTGCCATTTTAACTATTTTCCGGCTAGATTTAGCGATTTTTTTTCATCTAGCTAGAAAAAAACGCTAGATTGCTTCTAGCCGGAAGATTTAGCTATTTTTTTCGTCTTTAGCCGTTTTAGCCATTTTTTTTTCTAACCATTTATTTTCTTTTTCTAGCGATTTTTAGCCATTTATTTGTTTATTCTAGCGATTTTTAGCAATTTTATTTTTAATTTATTTGTTTTATGTTTTTTTTTTTTGTTAAAAGTTGCAATTTTTATTAAAAGTTGTCTTCAGTTTTTAATCTCTAATCACAACAATACTTAATTAGAGGAAATATCGTTTTGTATTTAGCGGCAATATACAAAAAATGTATCGCCAAATATTCGTACTTCCATACGATAGACCATATCAAAAGATTTTACTCCAAAGTCAGCCAAACAGCCCTATTAAAGTTTTTTAGTTAAAAACAGTTATTTTTGGAGTAAACTGTGCACGATTCGTGTTGCGATTCGTACCTTTTTAAAACTCGCTTCAGATGTAGAATCTCAATACCCTAAAGCCGCATCTATTCTGCGTACAGAAACCTACGTAGACGATATTCTGTCTGGTGGCTATACAATAAAGGAAACTCTGGCTGCCCAAACTCAGCTTAGAGAATCATTAAATTTAGCTGGGTTCCCATTAAAAAGATTACCGCAAATAATCCTAAACTTCTCTCAAATACCCTAGAGGAAGACCTTTACAATCAAGATTTTCTACGATTTAAGGAGACGAGTGCTGCTAAGACTCTTGGTATTAAATGGAATGCCCTCAATGACACGTTTACATACACTTTTGCTGAAATCAATCAAATAAAAGAGATCACAGAGCGAGAAATTCTCTCGACAATTGCAAAGTTGTTTGATCCTGCAGGATGGCTAGCTCCAATAGTCATTAGGTCAAAAATGTTTATGCAACAATTGTAGTTGGAAAAACGGAATGCAGTCAAATGCACAGAGCAGTAAAAACTGAATTTTTTTATATTCATAGTGAAACCGCGTATTAAAAAGGTCATACGTCACTGTAAATCTTGCATAGTATACAAACAAGCAATATCCATATAATGGCACCCTTATCTCCGGAGAGATGTAACCTGTCTCTACCCTTTCAAATAACTGGTATTGATTTAAAAAAGATCACCCTATGTTAAAGGCTACGTTAGTGTTTTCGTTTTTTTCAGCACGAAAGCCATACACTTAGAACCCTGCTCAGATCTCTCCTCTGTAGCATTTCAAGCTGCATTTAGTCGTTTTGTTGGGAGGCGAGGCCTACCCCAAAGGGTAGTAACTGATAATGGCAGAAATTTTCTCGGTTGCACCAGAGCACTTGAACTCGAACTTTCCACTTTTGTCGAGAATGCAGCCTAAGACATAGCTCATGGGTTTGAGTGGAAGTTCATTCCGCCATATGCACCTCACATGGGCGGATTATCGGAGGCTGCCTTAAAAAATTTAAAATATCACTTTAAACGAGTTGCGGGTGCACATAAATTCACTTTCGAAGAATTTGCTACTGTGTTAGCTCGAATTGAAGGCGTACTTAACTCTCGCCCAATCTCAGCGCTATCTAAAGATCCGACAGATCTAACAGCATTGACTCCCGGTCACTTTTTAAGAGGTGCTCCCAAAGTAGCATTCCCAGAACAAGGCTTTCATGATCTTTCTTATAAATCGATGGGAAAAATTAAAGGCAATTCACTATCAATGTTGCATACGATGGAAGGAAGACTACCTCAAGCCTCTACACAAACGCTGTAAATGGAAGAACCCCATTCCAAATATACAGGTTGGTGATCTCTTTGTGGTGAAAGATGCTTTATTACCACCCCACGAATGGCGTTAAGGAAGAGCTGAAAAAGCTTTCCCAGGATCTGATAACCATATACGTACAGTGGAGGCACGGATAGCCACAGAAATAATCACTTGTCCCATTGTTAAATTATGCCTTCTTTCCTTTGCAAAAGAAAGCTAAATTATCTAAATATTAATGCTATTACCAACGACATGTAAAATCGATACTTCGTTCGAAAAAAACCCAATATTTGTTGTAGTCACAAGTTATTCACCTCATATAATCACCTCACTACACATTTTCATACTTCAAAGTTACTTCTCATATTATCTACTCATAACTACACTCTTACCATAATTAATCCATACCCATTAAGTATTTAACCTATTCTAATAGTGTCTTTTATCCCCAGGGTCAACCGAAGACTTGAAACCACCCGTCCGATTGAGAGCAGTCGGAATCAAACGAGCAGCAGGACTAGAAGGCGTGATCCATACATCTATAAATGCGCGTTCTGCAATCGTTTTTACGCGCTGCAATTCTGTCGTAAATTTTTGAAAATGGTCCCAAGCAAGAGGGAAGCTGTAGTGGAACGGTACCACTACTGCCTTAACTACCTTGCCAAAAGCCATAATTTAAGGGCCTGTCCATCGTTGGATACCTGCAGAAAATGTGACAGATTTCATTATACTTTATTGCATCCACGTACAGCGCCAACAACAAAGTCATCATCGATCCAGTCATCGCCAACAATCAAGTCATCATCAACCAGAACATCGTCAACCAATTAGTCGCGAAAACAGACAACTAGGCAATCCTCTTCTTTGGCAACGCCAGACAATAAAATCCTTGTGGAGGCTATTTATTCGTTGGCCCATGTGTTATGCCCTCAAGTGCCAAGGCCGGCGCCATGTCCAAACTAATTTGGACACTTAAATTACAATACATGAATTTTAACCCAAATTATAATTTTTTCATTAATTATTAAATAATAGTTAATATAAGCATTTAAAACTGTATGGCAGCACTTAACATATTTTTTGCCGCAAAGCCTTATTGGAAATTCGTTAACTCAAAGCGAGTTAAAATTTATTTGTTGTTGTAACTTTTAATATGAAGATAGTATTTTTTAAGACACTCGCACAAGAACCGCCTAAGCGATCAGTTGATCCAAACCGAAATTATAAAAATTATGGAAATAAAAGTTGAATTATCCCAAAAATAAATATATAATTAAATTATTATATTATTTTCGCAGCAAAGACTTTTTTAAAATTCGTTAAGTCAAAGCGAGTTAAAATTTATTTATTGGTATAACTTTTAAATGAAGAAAATATTTTTTAAGACACTCGCACAAGAACCGCTAAGCGATCAGTTGATCCAAACCGAAATTATAAAAATTATTGAAATAAAAGTTGAATAATCCCAAAAATAAATATAAAATTAAATTATTATTTACAAGGAAACGCTCAATAAAAGGTAAGCAACCACAACCTAATCAAACCTCCTTTTCTTTATTTCCCAAAAACCCTACAATTATAATTGCTCTAACCCGAGTAATTATAATTCACCTTTCATTATAGATTGCCACACTTGGAACTCATTAAATCATTTATAAGCAAAGGTTTAACTACATATGCATATCCAAGTAACCAGAAGCCAAGGTAATTGCACCACACAATTGTATTCAATTTCAGTTGATGTTTTATAAATTACATTTGAAGTCATTCCAAAAGTTTTTAAAACAATCTTATCGTTTTTGAAATGGTTGTCTTTGAATTTGACCAAAAATTTTTACGTGACTATTCCACGTTTCCATGATATCTGTGATGTTTTTGAAAATGTTTCAAAATTAGTTCACGGTGTATCGTACTTCAAAGTCACTTTTTTTATAATTGAAGACATGTTTTGAAATATTCGCGAATAAACGTTTTTAATTTTTGCAATATTTCTGTTAAACAAATGGCATATTTTCGAAGTAATTATTGTGTAAGATATAATTTGTAAAAATTATTGCTAGAAAAGTTAGGTCAGTTTAAACATGAGGTATTTATCCAACTGTAAGCATCGATTACTTTACTAGAGGTGTCAATTGAGTGCTTATTGACCACACTGAATCCGTTGAAATGGGCAACAGGAAATTTTTTGTTCCTGATGATGTTAGGAAACTCTTTAAAATTAAGAACGCTTGGCAGAGGAGGTTAAAGAAAATTTTCCATAGAAACTTCAACAGGAGAAGCTCCGAATATTTGAACCTATCGTCACAGTTGAACCTACTCAAGATATTGATTAAGGAAAGAGTGGAGATTAGTCAAGCGAATATGTTTAACGATAGGCTAAAGAATATTAGGCCTGGTCCGAATGCTTACAGGCAGCTATATGGTGTAATTGGGAATAAGAGAAGAGAACATTTTCCAAGATTGGTCGAGAATGACGTGACATATGTGGATGTTTCGGATAAGGTACAACATTTTTCGCGAATTTACTCTACGGGTACGCCGATGGTTTCTCATGGGCCTGATATTAATACCCAAATAGATTCCTACCTTGCACTGGTTCCGTCGAGAACTTACGCCTTTGATGATAGTTTTGGGTCCCTCAATAACACGGATTGCACGCATTTTACCAATCCATCTGAGGTGATTTCAATAATAGGGACACTAAATGCGAAGAAATCTGCGGGGGTATATGGGATATCTAACTTTCTCTTGAGAAAGCTTTCTGTAGCTGCCGTGGATTATTTGACCATAATTTTCAATAACTGTTTAAATAACGGGTACTTCCCAGACTCCTGGAAGATTGCAAAGATTTTTCCACTTTAAAAGAAGCCGGATAACTTTGAGGTGCGTAACTCGAGACCCATATCTATGTTATCGAATGTGGGTAAATTATTCGAAAGAGTGTTGGGTTCTAGGATGGAGTTAGACGTCGGCTTTGACTACATTCCCCAAAATCAGTTTGGTTTTAAAAGAGGCCACTCTTCTTCGCATGCCTTGCTCAAATTTCATGACGATGTGATACGGAACCTGGGAGATTAGCAATGTACGGTAGCTGTTTCGTTAGACATAGAGAAGGCCCACGATACTTCCCCGATTTCTGCCCTGGAACGAGTTTCTGCTCATCTTTTGGTTATTCGGGATTTTTATGAAAAGTGGGGTATAATGATTAACCCCGCAAAATCCGAGGCTATTTGTCTGAGAAATCCTTCTGGAAAGTGTCCCCACTACGTTGTTCCACAGAGAAGGCTCTTGAAGTTAACTTTGGGTGGCGTTGAAATTCCTTTTAGGGACAATATTAAGTATCTCGGTGTGACCTTTAGTAAACTCGTCAAATTTAATGGACATGCGCGGATAGCGAGGGCAAAGGCTCGGAGAGTTGCATCGATGTTCACTAAATTGTTGATTAATCGCCACTTAAGTCGGGATTCAAAGCTTCTAATATATAAGGTGAGCATCAGGACCGTGCTACTCTATGGATTTTTGGTTTGGCTTACCATTTCTCCTACGGTTGCTAGGGAACTCGAAATTGTTGAGCGTAGTGTACTAAGATTGTGTGTCAGTCGCAATTATCGGTAATATTACAGAAGATTTTCTAATAAGTATATATATAGATTTTCTAATAAGTATATATAATTACGGTTGCCAACCTTGCTCAGTCGGACGTGTTTTTGCGAGTGTCTCTGTTAATAAAGTGGATTTTGTCCTATAATTGACAATTAATAAATACGAACTGTGATCGATATATATATATCCTTTGTCCTGAACAAGGAAAAGTTACTGTTTATTGAGTGCCTGCGTGTTTTAACCAAATAAACTGTGAAGTGCTTTTCATTAAATATCATATTATTGTCGTTCTTTTATTTGTTTTTTTGTTGCTGGATCAGCTGTCTCATTTTGTTTTTGTCTGCTTACTGGAATTGGAAAAATCTGTGATATCATTTGGTTCTTGTCTTCGATAGTCGTGGTATTTGTCTAAAATAAACGCATTAATCAGTATTACCATATTTAAATTTCTTCTCCTGGTTGACCAACCTTTACTGCATTAAATATAATGGACTGCTTAAATAAAAAATGCTCAATCACAAATCCTGATGAAAGAATGCTGTCATGCTGGTTGTGCCATGGTTTAATTCATTTCAAATGCAGCGGCATACCAACACTTGCTGCTGAGGCTACTCAAAAGCACGATGGCTTGCACTGGCGTTGCAACAACTGTAAAAAAGTTGGCATTGAATTTTACAAATTCTTCCAAGAAAGAAAATCAATTTTTCTTGGTATTCAAAATGAAATGTCCAATCTTTCTCAGCGAATATCTGAATATGGAAACTTGTTCGATCGATTTATATCACTAAAAACCTATGAATTTCCGCCACAAATACTTTCGCAGCAATCGTCTTTGCAACAATTTTCTCCATCCCAACTGTCTCCTAGACGCAAATCAGCTAGAATTGCAAGTAAGACTAATACTGTTGATATAAACCCTGTTAATTCTGGTAATGTTGTCGAAGACCTTATGGATGTTACCCCTTCTACTTCCAATATTAAAACTGTTGAGAAACCATCATTTTCTGATGTTACCAAACTGTACAATCCCATAATAAACATTACTGAAAACGCTCCCCGTGAACTTCGCGTTTTACCACCAAGAAAACATGTATTTGTATCCCGTTTTGCTGCTGAAACGACTGTTGAAGATTTAAACTATTATATTAAAACTAAGCTGAAGTCAAACGATGAAATTTTAACTTATAAATTTTCTTATACTCAACCAAGAAGCATTACGTCTTTTAAGATAACAGTTTCATCAGATATATACAATAAAATAATTGATCCTTGTTTCTGGCCCGAAAACACATTGGTAAGGGAATATATACCGAAAGTACGAGAGAGTATAAACAATGTTGCCCGGCTCCCCTCAATTATGTCATCTAATCAAAAAAACTGATTGTTAGAAATGATAACCAACTGTTCATTACTTATCAAAACGTTTTTGGGTTAAACACAAAATTATCCAAACTTTACATCGATAGTTTTGCATTTAACCACCACGTAATTATATTCACTGAAACTTGGTTAAATAGAAATATCATCAACAACGAAATTTTATGCAGTAATTATAATATTTATAGACTTGATAGAGAAACAGTTACAATTGGAGGAGGAGTACTAATAGCTATTTCTAACATGTTTTCATCTGACTTAATAAACTGCAATATTCCTAAAGGCATTGAATTTATTGGCATCTGTATAAAACTTCATAACAGAAAAATATTTATGACCTGCTCCTATATCCCGCCAAGCCAAAACAATAATCAACTTATTTACACAGAACATGCTGGTTTGATTAGATTTGTCGTATCACTATCTAAACCAGGTGATTCTATTTTTGCTTTTGGAGATTTTAATTTACCTAATGTTTCGTGGAAATTTGTGTCTGACTCATATATATTTACTCCTATAAAAGCCGCTGACTGGGTGTTCGAATTTTTGAATAGTTTATATGACTTATGTCTTTTTCAAATAAATGGAGTTTACAATTCGTCTGGTAAATTATTAGATCTGGTTTTTGTCAATGAACCAGCCGATTGTTCATTACAGCGTGCCGATCCAATTATAGTACCCGAGGACCGTTATCATCCTACTTTAGATATCAGCTTTAACGTTCCATTAAATGGTAAATCCGATGCAATAAATCAACATGATAAGGTTTTCTGTTTCAAAAGATGTAACTACGATGATTTAAAACATCTTTTCTATAATACTAATTGGCATGATCTTCTATCTATTCCCTGTTATACTCCAACAGCTATTGATTCCATGGTTGCAACATTTTACGAAACATTATCAAACTTTTTCAACGAATGTGTTCCTAAATTAGTAAAGCACACAAAATCTGGTCCTCCGTGGTGCACAAAAGAATTATCCAGGCTTAAAAATTGTAAAAATAAACGCTTTAAAAAATATAAAACAAGTGGCTTGCTGTCTGATTATAGCAGATTTGCGTTTTCCCGTGCTGAATATAACTTATTAAACACAAAACTGTATAAAAACTATATATCTAATATGAAACTAAATTTCAATCGCGACCCGAAATCATTTTATAAATTTGTTTATACCAAAAAGAAATCTAGTGGTTTCCCTAAAATGATGAAGTACTGTGCTAAAGAATCCAGTGACAATCTGATAATAACCAACTTATTTGCTGATTTCTTCTCCACCACTTATTCTGATTCCCAATATGATTTAAAATCATACCCACATCCAATTGTGGGTCATCAAATGATACACTTTTCTCCAATCCACACAAATCAGATTTTACAGTCTTTAAAATCAGTTAAGTCCTCATACCAGATGGGTCCTGATGGTGTTCCCAGCTGTGTTCTGAAGAATTGCGCACACGCAATAGTTACTCCATTAAGCATAATATTTAACATATCCTTAAAATATGGTTATTTTCCTCAGTTGTGGAAAGACTCCTTCATTATTCCACTATTTAAATCTGGTAGTAAGTCAAGCATCACAAACTATAGAGGCATAGCAAAGTTAAGTGCAATCCCCAAGCTTTTGAAAAATGTGTTACCGAGAATCTCATTCACCAAATTTCATCCTTACTATCCCCCTATCAACATGGTTTTAGAAAAGGTCGTTCATCAGTAACTAATCTCATGCAGTTAACTACTATAGTAAATCGTGGATTTATTGAAAGGCAATTTACGGACTGTATTTATACCTATTTTAGTAAGGCTTTTGATAAAGTCAATCATAAATTACTTTTGATAAAGCTTCACGCTATGGGTTTTACACATGCGAGTTTAAATTGGATTAAGTCATATTTAACAAATCGAAAACAAAATGTTATTTTTAATAATACTACATCCAAAAATATTATTGTAAGTTCTGGTGTGCCCCAAGGTAGCCACATTGGTCCAATTTTATTTTCCTTATTCATAAATGACTTGCCTTGCGTAATTAAATATTGTAACATCTTAATGTATGCCGATGATGTGAAGATATTTTATTGCTATGACAATAACACTAAAAATAATTTTCTGCAAGATGATTTGGACGAATTATTCAAGTGGTGCGTGCTTAATTTAATGGAACTAAATTTAAAGAAATGTAAACATATGCGTTTTTCACGAAATAATAATGCTTTATATAATTTTTCACTGGGCGGACATCAACTTGAATTGGTTACTGAATTTTTAGATCTTGGAATTCTTCTGGATCCTAAATTAAATTTCAAGAAACACATATTTATGATGGTAAACAAAGCTTGCGGCGTGTTGGCTTTTATAAAACGATGGGCCAAGGAGTTTACTGAACCAATCATCACTAAACGGTTATACACATCTTTAGTCAGACCAATCTTGGAATATGGATCTGTTATTTGGGATCCGGATGCGGATTATCTTAAGCAAATTATAGAATCAGTCCAAAAACGGTTTCTTCTTTTTTGTTTGGGTAATTCAACATGGAATCCTAACGTTATTCTTCCTCCTTATACTACAAGGCTTGCATTAATAAAATTACCAACCTTGGATAGCAGAAGAACTATGCTTAGTGTTTCATTTTTATTCAACCTAATAAATGGTGCAGTTTTCTCAGACTTCCTACTTAGCAACATAAACTTTAATGTTCCTCATCGATCAACACGCTTCTACATTCCAATCTATTTACAAGTTTCTCAAACTAATTATGCTAATTCTGATCCTCTTTGTAAATTGTGTAAACATTATAATGATTTTTATTTTCTTATTGATTTTTCTGTTAACGTCAATGTCATAAAACGTAAAATTATTTTGTACCTTAATCAGTTTAATTAAATTTCTATTTAAATCATTGTTAGTTTGTATATTATGTAAATTTTCAATAATTGGTCTGTAAGGATTTTTGTCCGTAGACCTAAATAAATAAATAAATAAATAAAATCATGAGGAGTCCGGTGTTACTCCATTATGTTTCTATGCTCTGACTCTTTTGCGTAACTTTTCTCGTAAACTACAATTTCACACCAATTCATTAATTTCTGAAATTTACGACCGTCGAATAGACTTAGGCTGGTCAGACTGTTTAAATATATCACCAATTGGTGTTATTAACGAGGACATTGAACGTCGGATGGTCTTTTACTCTTACCTGAATTTTATAGACTTAATAACCGCACCTACCATCGCGGCTGATTTCATATGCCGTCGTATAGTGCCTTATTTACATAAAATGTCGATTTGTTCAGCGCTTGAATTCGGCCTTACGGTGGGTTTCGAGCGTTCCGCAAACCGATTTTTATTCTTGTACTTTTTTTAGAATAAGTTACTTTTTATATATATTAGTACCTTGCTATATCTGTCATATATATTTACCGATCTCTTAAATTTAATTTCAAACCCCTGTAAATATTGTCTATAATTATTAGTTCTAAGTAGCCATAAGTTATATGTATTAACTTTAAGTAATTATAAGTATATATAATACTTTTAATTTAGATTTTTAAGTCCCACAACCCCCCCCCCCCCCCCAACCCATCCCTTTTTCTTAATTTTTACTTAAAATTCTGAACTATCCTCTAAACTTAGTGCCGGGAGCAAGCACATTCTCCATCCTTCTCTACGCTTAATCTCATAGAATATGTGTTTTTTTCTCTAACAGCAAGATGCGTTCTCTCTTTAACTCATTAGAATCATACATATAGTTCTAAGTGTACATTAATTATCTAAAAAAAAGAAACACTTGTATAATTTGAATTCCTAAAGTCTCAATAAAACCTTTAATACTACTACTACTACAGACTGTAAAAAAACATTCTCAAAGTTGCCAGTATGCAGCTTCCAGACGGTGCTGCCATATTCTAGTTATTTTAACCCGCATATATAAAATCAATAGCAAGGTGGCATAGTAGTGCAGTTGATAATTAAAACGCTGAGTGTGAAGAACTAAAGTGTGGCTAACGTTTAGTCTATTTACATCGTGTGAATAAAGTGTGCTATTAAAATGTTTTTCTGTAATTTTTAGTGCCTGTTATAAATAAATAGAGCTATAAATAATTTCAAACAGTGTTTATTTTTTGCAATATAGAAAGAACTCGATTTATTTAAAAGGTAAATAAATCAACGATTTTATAAAGGGTAAAATCGTAACAATTTGTGTCAGAAGTGGGATTGCAAAATTATAAGCAGTCATGAAATTGGAGGAGCTTAAGGTGGAACAGCTCAAGAAGGAATTGAGCAAATTGGCTCTACCGACAGCAGGAAATAAAGTCGAATTGCAGAAGAAGCTCATAGAAGAGTTTGAGTGGCGTAACATTGACATTGCAACGTACGAATTTGATGAAAAAGAAGAAATGGAGGTTAATACCCGTAAAACAGAAGGAAATATGGAGTTAAGTGCAAAGTTTGCTATGATGGAAACGATGGAAAAAATGAGAAACTACTAGAAACTTCTAGAGCAGACAACATGAAAATGTTAGAAGCCTCGAGAGTAGACAACGTGAAACTGTTAGCTAAAATGGAAACGAAACTGCTAGAAACATCGAGAGCAAATAACGACAAATTGTTAGATAAGGTGGGAGAAAAGTTTCAAGAAACTTCTAGAGAAATTTCCGAGGTTTCAAAAAGAGTGACCGACTTAGAGAATGACGTCGAGAAAAAACTGCAAGATCTTGAAAGTAAAATAAATAATTCTTAATGTCAAGAGGGCCCAGTACGAATTATTTCGGAAACTTCTAGTAGAGCAAAGGCCCCCACTTTTGACGGCAGCGTACCGTTTAATGTTTTTAAGTTCCAGTTTGAGACAGTTGCCGCCAGAAATATGTGGAACAACGAAGATTCTGGCCTTAAAAGGAAACGCTGCAGAAATTCGAGAAAGTGTGCCAATCACCTGCAGTAATAATTATGACGACATAATGGTGGCACTGCAGCGAAAGTATGGTGGCGAACACAAAAAAGAAATATACAGAATGGAACTAAGAGGTAGAGTGCAACAGAAATTGATCGGTTGGTGAAGATGTCATATCCGGGCGAAAATCATCCATTATTAGACGAATTCAAAATTGAAGCGTTTGTGAGGTGTGTGCTACACGAAAATTGTCTTTTGCAGAAACTGTCTCATTCGCGCTGGCGCGGAAGATATAAGCGCCAAGTTTATGGAAGCAGTTAAAAAGGCAGTTATGCAGGCATTAGGGAGAAAGCAAGTTAAGGCCGAATGCTATAACTGCGAAAGAGTGGGACATTCTCAGCGGAACCTCCTAGCACCAAGAAAAACCTTCCGGTCGGTTAATCAATTAGCACAGAGTCACCGTTAAAACCAAAAAAAGCTAGCACTGCGGGACACGATCCAGCTCATACAAGCGAGGGCCCCACAATCTCCATATCCGTAATGCAACAGGAGAAAAGCAATCTTACTGCTTACGGATATATCAACGGCAGAAGCATCACAGTCTGTCATCAGGCCCGATTTAGTTAAGGAGGCAATTGAACCATTGTGCGGGGTGAGACTGCGCACAGCTACTGGGGACACTGGTACTGTCTCTGGCAAAGTGAAAGTAAAACTAACGACTTCCAACGTAAGCGTCAATCATGTATTAATTGTTGCCGATATTTTGGACGAAGTAATCATTGGTGCAGATTTCATGATTAGTCACGGCATTAATCTGCATATGGGGCAAAATGTAATGATTTGGCGGAATGTTGAAATACCCCTTGATGTTGAATATGAGCGCAAGTCTCAAGTAAGAAAACCGGTTACCATTGAGCCCAGCAAGGGTAGGAAACATGAAAAGACCGTATCGAGGGCATTCGACAAACGCATATCATGTCGAGTGAAGCCTGGTCAGCGGCGCAACGGAGTGACCCCATGTTGGCAAATATTATATCAGCCAAAGAAGCAAACAGGAGGCCTACCCGCGAGCAGATATCAGATGAAAGTCCACTGATGAAGGCATATTGGGCCCAGTGGAGTAGCCTACAGATGTTAAATGGTTGCTTATACCGTACATGGGAAAGTGCGGACGGAAAAAATGTGGCCAATTTAATTGTGGTGGTGGCATCTAAAATAAACGAGATATTGAGGAAGTTCCATAACAGTCCCAGTGGTGGTCATTTTGGTGTCACAAAAACCATAGAGAAGTTAAAACAACGGTTTTACTGGGTCGGCTGTCAACAAGCTGTAAGCTATGGGATAGCAAATTGCGCGCAATGCATCGCAGCCAAAGGGCCAGTAAGAAGAAGTCGTGGACAACTTCAGGAGTGCAAATTGACCGCTCACGACTCGACCTCTTGGACACTTGCAAGAACAATCTTTGGAACGGAACTCAAATCGCCTGGCGATTCGAAACTCGGTGCTAAGCCTCCTCAACAGACAGTGAAAACGACAACTCTTCCCGGGAACAAGAAGACCTCAACAAACGTCAGGAGTTCGTCCGCAATCGAATTAAAATCAGCGCTAAGATGAAGGCGAGGTACGATCGAGCAGCGAATTCTGAAGGATTTAATGAGGGCGAGTTGGTTCTGCCGCAACGAAAAAAAAGATTATCTCCCAAGCTACAAACGCATTGGGAAGGACCCTACAGGGTGATTAAAAGGTTAAATGATGTGGTCTATAGAATACAGAAATATCAGAGCCCAAAGTCTAAGATGAAGGTTGTGCATCTGGAACGACTAGCTGATTATGGGAAGGGGAAAACTATGTCTGTTCGTGACGAACTGATTTAAGTGGGCGGTAGTGTTACAGAAATTCCATTTACTCGTAGAAACACAAATCCACGTATGTTAGCCCTGATATGTAAAACAATTAAATGACAACCCTTCACCATAACTAATGTTTCTTATGTCAAACTGTAAAAGAACATTCTCAAAGTTGCCAGTATGCAGCTTCCAGACGGTGCTGCCATATTCTAGTTATTTTAACTCGCATATATAAAAACGCCAGCAAGGTAGCATAGTAGTGCAGTTGATAAGTAAAACGCTGAGTGTGAAGAACTAAAGTGTGGCTAACGTTTAGTCTATTTACATGGTGTGAATAAAGTGTGCTATTAAAGTGTTTTTCTGTAATTTTTAGTGCCTGTTATAAATAAATAGAGCTATAAATAATTACAAACAGTGTTTATTATTTGCAATATAGAAAGAACTCGATTTATTTAGAAGGTAAATAAATCAACGATTTTATAAAGGGTAAAATCGTAACAATATATTTAACGAATAAAGTGAAGTAGACTATTGAAACTGCAAAAAGTTTTTATAAAAACTGGAAAATATAAATATTGCTATATTTATAAAAAATATATATACCTGAAAAGATACTGAATTTGGCTACCACGTGTGCATTTAGTTGCAACGTGGTGCAAGCATGGAATTGAGCAACGATGATCAGCACTCATTTATAGAGAGCAAACATTCAAAGCGAAGAAGAGCAGATGCATTATTGTCACCTACAAACATTAACGTAACTCATTTTGGTGAAAATAGATTTGCTTTACTTGATGGATTGGAGATTGAAAATACAGAGAACTGCTAGAGCCAAAAAGGAAAATGCCGGCAAATCCTTTAGCCCTCCAATATTTTTATTTGATGTCAACATTAAACGTTTAGTTGACCAATTGGAGGTAAAAACACCCAAAATAACGTTTAAATTAAGAAACGTCAATAAACGTAAAAGTAAGTTATACCTTTCAGATGCTAGAGTGCATTCTGAAATGATGGCCATCCTGAGGGAGAAGAATATTCACTCTTACTCATACACACCTAAAGAGCTTAGACAGACTTCTTTTGTATTAAGAGGTCTTTATCACGGTACTAGTATTGAGGAAGTTAAGTCTGCCCTTGACAAATCGGTTCCAAACGTTGCGTCCAAAATTACACGCTTTAGAACTGCGTGTTCCGTAAAGAACTCATACGACACACGCCTGTTTCTGGTTACGCTCAACGCAGGGAATTCACTATCAGATATTGCGCATATTAAATATCTTTTAAGGCAAACTATTATTTGGGAGAAACCTAAAAGGAAAGAACAAGAGGTACAATGCCACAAATGCCAACATTGCGGTCACATTGCTAAAAATTGCAATTCTGAATTCCAATGTGTGAAATGCGATAAAAAGCACTCCCCGGGTGAATGCCAGCGCATAAATTATGAGACGTCGGCACCCCACTGCGTGAACTGTGGAGTAAGTGGTCATCCTGCAAACTGGAGAGATTGTCCAGATTATAGAAAATACTTTGCCGTGCGAAGGGAACGCATAAGAAAGGCTAGTGAAGAAAAGCTTGTTGCCAAAGATAAAGTAAACAATATAATAAACCAATCTATTGCTATTAAAAACACTGTACATTATAATATAATAATTTGCAATAAAACACAATTTAATAATGTTTTTATTGAAATATAAATGGTTTCAAACAGCATTAGTAAAAAATATTTATTAGGATCTTTGTATATTCCTTGTGTATATGACTCACATGAGTTAAACAACAGCTTAAACCAACTGAGCAACAATTATAATGGGTTTATATTCGGTGGTGACCTAAATGCGAAAAGTTTAAATTGGGGAGACACTGCAGATAACGCTAATGGAAAAGTTCTACATAGCTGACTACAAAACAATAGTTTAGATGTAACACGCATTTGCCAGGAGTTTGGTCACACTAGGTCTTATTGTAGGCTACATCCAGTTTGCGGTGAGATGCACAGCTGACTGCACCAAACCAAAGACAGTAAATACTGAAAAGAAATGTAGCAAATACGGTAACCCCCATACTGCTAATTACAGAGGTTGTGAGGTATATATAAAATTAAAAAACTCTAATTTGAACAGAACCCGAAACCCCCGAATAAAATCACAGTTAGAACCGGAATTTTATATTCCACAATACCCACAAATTATCACCAACAGTGCTTCATACTCTGAAGTTCTAAGAGGAAAACCACAGCCCCCAAAAACTCCACAAGCCGCACAAGTCAATCCAAATGCTCCACTTTCTCAATCTGAACCCCAGATACAAAATTTCATCAGACTTGAAGCATCCATTGAATCCCTGGTTCAAACTGTTACTAACTTTACAAACTCATTTTGATGCAAGCTTTGTTAACTAAACCATGAACAGTTTGGAAATATGTTACTGGAATGCTAACGGCATATGCCAACATAAAGAAGAGCTCGAGTATTTTCTCATAAATCAGCAAATTGACGTAATGCTTATTTCTGAGACCCATTTAACCCTGAGAAGTTCATTTTCAATTCGCGGATACACAATGTATGATACTAAGGACCCAAGAGGCAGGTCATGTGGAGGATCAGCTATTCTCATTAAATCTAGATTAAAACATTTTCTTATGTGTGATCTTTGCGAAAATTATCTTCAGGCCACTACAATATGTTTTGAAGAATTCGGTAAGGACTTAGTGATTTCGTCAATTTATTCTCCCCCCAGATTCTCCATAACGGAGGATCAGTACACAGACTTTTTCGAATTATTAGGACCGCGTTTTCTGGCAGCTGGGCACGGCTTGTTCTCCCTAAGGGCCGTGTTTTGCTTAATACAATTTCTAAGCTGGGTATGGGTGTGATCTCTAGTGGAGAACCCACGAACTGGCCAACAGATCGTCGGAAAATACCCGATCTGATAGACTCTGGAATAACAATGTCTATTGCAAGAGAATTGGTCCATGTAGAACCTTTATTGGATCTCTCATCTGATCACACACCCACTGTTGTTACGATTTTAAACCTCCGATGAATTGTACCCCCCTCTGGTGACTTAGCACTGACAGGCAAAACAACAGATTGGTTGAAGTATAAAAAATTCATCAGTACACATTGCTCGGAAAACATACCGCTAAGAACACCGGAAGATATCGACCTCTCGATTCAAAATTTTGAACTAAATCTCAAACTTGCTGCTCAACTTGCTACCAAACCCCCCGACATAACAGACAAAATATTATTTTATCTGCCGATGTCGAACGACTCTTAAATGAAAAAAGAAGAGCTCGAAGAGAGTAGCAACAGCACAGATCTCCTCAACTTAAGGAACGGTTGAAAGAATGCACTAAAAAATTAAGAAAGCTACTTGAATATAAGAGAACTGCTTCATTAAACATCAACATCAAGAACTGATTACTCATTATGGCGTGCAACGAAAAATTTAAAAAGTCCTGTCTTATGTAAGCCTCCTTTAAGAAAATCAGACGGAGGTTGGGCTAGAAATGATACTGAAAAGGGAGATCTGTTTGTAGAACATTTAAGAAAAGTATTCACGCCAAATATAACAAGTTCTGTAACAGAGTTGCCACCGATTTTACCCCAGCACCGAGCAGCTACCCTATTAACGTTTGAGATGAGAGAGGTCGAAAAGGCTATTTTTGAACTAAGTCCCAAAAAATCTCGTGGTATCAATGGAATCGGTAACAAGATGCTCTTGGAGTTACCCCGTATAGCATTAAAGATAATTCTCTTTATTTTTAATGCTATTATACGCCTTGAATACTATCCCCCAAAATGGAAAGTTTCACTCGTTAAAATGATACCCAAGCCAGGCAAAGATCACACAAAAGTGGAATCGTATAGGCCTATTAGCCTATTATCCAATTTGTCAAAGCTGTTCGAGAAAATCCTAATGGAAAATATAACTGTTTATGTGGAACAAAACAACTGTATTCCAGCACACCAATTTGGTTTCAGAAGAAAACACAGCACCATTGAGCATGCCCACAGGCTAGTTACTGTTGTCAGAAAAACGTTCGAGGAGAAAAAATACTGCTCTGCCCTTTTTATCGATGTTTCACAGGCTTTCGATAAGGTTTGGCATGAAGGTCTACTGTTTAAAATAAAACTTTTGTTACCAACAAATACTCACAAGCTACTCGAAAGCTATATAACAAATCGAAAATTCACTCTTGCTGAAAAAAGTTTTGTCAGCTCTCCTCAAGATATACAAGCCGGAGTTCCACAAGATAGCATTTTGGATCCTCTGTTATATATCATTTATACTTCAGACATGCCATTAGATATTAATACCCACACATCGACTTTCGCTGACGATACTGCAATCTTAAGCGTCCACGATGACTCAAAAATAGCGTCTAGAATGTTACAGACTCACATTTCACAATTGGAAGCTTGGTTGGATAAGTGAAAAATTAAGGTGAATTAACAGAAATGTATCCACATTACCTTCACACTGAGAAAAGGGACGTGTCCACCCATTAAAATTAATAATCTGAATATACCCCAACACACATGTGTGAAATATCTGGGTATTCACCTTGACCGTCGACTCACGTGGAAAAATCATATAGATGCGAAAATAACTCAGATGAGGCTAAAAACTGCTCAACTCGCTTGGCTTACTGGCAAAAACTCTAAACTAGGCCTGGACTGCAAATTACTCATTTGCAATTCGATCATGAAACCCATATGGTGCTACGGAATTCAGCTCTGGGGTACTGCCTCTGCGTCCAATATAGGGAAAATTCAGAGAATGCAAAATAAATTCTTGAGGACGATCACGAACGCACCCTGGTATGTTAGGAATTACAACATACATAAAGATCTGAATGTACCCCTGGTCAAAGATGAAATTATTAGAAACTGTCAACGCTATTTAACAAAACTGGAAACACACCCCAACATACTAGCCCGTAACTTAACTAATAATCACGGCCACCAGCGTCTTAGAAGAAGGGACACTGCGGATCTGGTCCGCTAATAATAAGGAGAAATAATGGTCTCAATTAAACCACATAACATCAGTCTGGCACTGGCTGGACTTAATAATTAATATTTAGTTTTAAGATTTGGATAATTATTGTTAGTTCACAGTTTTTAAAGGTGAAGATCCAATAAATAATATAAAATATGAAAAAAAAAATTTGCGATATATCTCCATCGTTTCCTAACGGGTCTTCTTTTCTAGACCACTTTCTATTAAGTCCCAGTATAATCAACAATATCCAACCTTATTATCAGATCAAAAGCTTATCAACTTTTTAGGATCATTTCCCATTAGTACTGAAAGGGGAAAGTGATGCAGCCTGTTTAACAATAAGAAGTCCCTTGGTAATAACTTCATACAAGAACACTAATTGGAACGCATTCAGTAGAGATTTAGATGCAGCCTCAGATGCAATTTTACCTCCCAACAGCAATTTAATTAATGATGAATTAGATGTGCTTATAAATACATTTAATAATACACTTACCTCAATACATGAAAGCCACTCCAACAAACTGGAAATAAATGATCAAAAACGTCAGTATCCTAACAACATCAAGAAATTTTTAAAGTTAAGTATGCATGGCAGAAGAACCTAAAGAAAATAATTCCCAGAACTGGAAATAGAATTAGCAGCGAGTATAAAATTCTCACTAAACAAATACAACTATTAAAAAAAATTATTAGTGAGCTTATAAATCTTGAAGATGCTAAAAATTTGAGACATAAACTCTCAAAAATAACACCAGGTCCTACTGCCTTTAAAGACGTATTTCGGTTCGTTGGTAAAAGAAGTCTCCTATTTGCCAGCAGCTCATATACAATGATACTATCACTTCCAATAGTTGTCAAATTTCAGAGATATTTAGATCTCATTATACTGCTGTTTTTCAAGAGGTAAATCCTGATAAACCGGTTAACAATATAGAGAATCGAACCTCATCATGTGTTGATAGGCTAGCACAACTTATCTATACATTTGATGACACATTTCTGGCATTAATAACGGCTATTTCCCATCGACTTGGAAAATCGCAAAAATACTTCCAATTAAAAAAAGCAGGACAGTAAAAAGCCTGAGGATTTTCGCCCAATATCCCTTTTTTCCAACATTGGTAAATTTTTTGAACACGTTATTAAAAAAAAACTAGAAAATGAGTTCATTGTGGAACCAATAATGGAATTTCAATTTGGATTTCGAAGACCTCAGTCAACACATCATGCATTGTTGAAATTTCACAATGATGTAACTTGCAACTTAAGGGATAAAATATGCACGGTGGCAATATCATTGGATATAGAAAAGGCGTTTGATTCGGTTTATCATAATGGAATCCTCTACAAACTGATAAATTTTGGCGTTAACCCATTTCTGGTAAAAATATTTTGCAGCTACTTTACTAATAGAACAACATTACCTCAGAACTAGGACATATGAAAAGTGGGGTACCTCAGGGAAGTGTCTTGGCTTCCTTCCTATTTAACATTTTCCTGCATGATTTTCCTCACCAATCTAGAAATTACAAGGCTATTTTATACGCTGATGATTGCCTTATTTATGCACCTTATATATATCACCAATACTAGCTCTGAACTCTACTGCATTTCATCTTGGAGAAATAAGCGATTACAAGAAATGGGGCGGGGCATTAAATTCAACGCAGCCAAATCTGAGGCTATCTGTATTAGGAACCCTTCGGGTAAATGTCCTAGATATGTGGTGCCGGAAAGTAAATCCCTTTAACTTATACTAGACGGCGAAAATATTCCATTTAAAAATGCAATAAAATATTTTGGAATACATTTTGATAAATTATTGAAATTTACCGCAAACGCTAGAAGTCTCTTGGAAAAGGCGAAAAAGATTTCTGGAATGTTTGCATCACTAATGAACAACACATACTTACATATTAAATATCTTTTAAGGCAAACTATTATTTGGGAGAAACCTAAAAGGAAAGAACAAGAGGTACAATGCCGCAAATGCCAACATTGCGGTCACATTGCTAAAAATTGCAATTCTGAATTCCAATGCCAGCGCATAAATTCTGAGACGTCGGCACCCCACTGCGTGAACTGTGGAGTAAGTGGTCATCCTGCAAACTGGAGAGATTGTCCAGATTATAGAAAATACTTTGCCGTGCGAAGGGAACGCATAAGAAAGGCTAGTGAAGAAAAGCTTGTTGCCAAAGATAAAGTAAACAATATAATAAACCAATCTATTGCTATTAAAAACACTGTACATTATAATACAATTATTTGCAATAAAACACAATTTAATAATGTTTTTATTGAAATATAAATGGTTTCAAACAGCATTAGTAAAAAATATTTATTAGGGTCTTTGTATATTCCTTGTGTATATGACTCACATGAGTTAAACAACAGCTTAAACCAACTGAGCAACAATTATAATGGGTTTATATTCGGTTGTGACCTAAATGCGAAAAGTTTAAATTGGGGAGACACTGCAGATAACGCTAATGGAAAAGTTCTACATAGCTGACTACAAAACAATAGTTTAGATGTAACACGCATTTGCCAGGAGTTTGGTCACACTAGGTCTTATTGTAGGCTACATCCAGTTTGCGTAGTTTGCGGTGAGATGCACAGCTGACTGCACCAAACCAAAGACAGTAAATACTGAAAAGAAATGTAGCGGTATATATAAAATTAAAAACTCTAATTTGAACAGAACCCGAAACCCCCGAATAAAATCACAGTTAGAACCAGAATTTTATATTCCACAATACCCACAAATTATCACCAACAGTGCTTCATACTCTGAAGTTCTAAGAGGAAAACCACAGCCCCCAAAAACTCCACAAGCCGCACAAGTCAATCCAAATGCTCCACTTTCTCAATCTGAACCCCAGATACAAAATTTCATCAGACTTGAAGCATCCATTGAATCCCTGGTTCAAACTGTTACTAACTTTACAAACTCAATGAGTAATATGATGCAAGAGATGATGAGAAATCAGTCTATTTTGATGCAAGCTTTGTTAACTAAACCATGAACAGTTTGGAAATATGTTACTGGAATGCTAACGGCATATGCCAACATAAAGAAGAGCTCGAGTATTTTCTCATAAGTCAGCAAATTGACGTAATGCTTATTTCTGAGACCCATTTCCCCCTGAGAAGTTAATTTTCAATTCGCGGATACACAATGTATGATACTAAGGACCCAAGAGGCAGGTCACGTGGAGGATCAGCTATTCTCATTAAATCTAGATTAAAACATTTTCTTATGTGTGATCTTTGCGAAAATTATCTTCAGGCCACTACTATATGTTTTGAAGAATTCGATAAGGACTTAGTGATTTCGTCAATTTATTCTCCCCCCAGATTCTCCATAACGGAGGATCAGTACACAGACTTATTCGAATCATTAGGACCGCGTTTTCTGGCGGCTGGGCACGGCTTGTTTTCCCTAAGGGCCGTGTTTTGCTTAATACAATTTCTAAGCTGGGTATGGGTGTGATCTCTAGTGGAGAACCCACGAACTGGCCAACAGATCGTCGGAAAATACCCGATCTGATAGACTTTGGAATAACAATGTCTATTGCAAGAGAATTGGTCCATGTAGAACCATTATTGGATCTCTCATCTGATCACACACCCACTGGTGTTACTATTTTAAACCTCCGATGAATTGTACGCCCTCTGGTGACTTAGCACTGACAGCAAAACAACAGATTGGTTGAAGTGAAAAAAATTCATCAGTACACATTGCTCGGAAAACATACCGCTAAGAACACCGGAAGATATCGACCTCTCGATTCAAAATTTTGAACTAAATCTCAAACTTGCTGCTCAACTTGCTACCAAACCCCCCGACATAACAGACAAAATATTATTTTATCTGCCGATGTCGAACGACTCTTAAATGAAAAAAGAAGAGCTCGAAGAGAGTAGCAACAGCACAGATCTCCTCAACTTAAGGAACGGTTGAAAGAATGCACTAAAAAATTAAGAAAGCTACTTGAACATAAGAGAACTGCTTCATTAAACATCAACATCAAGAACTGATTACTCATTATGGCGTGCAACGAAAAATTTAAAAAGTCCTGTCTTATGTAAGCCTCCTTTAAGAAAATCAGACGGAGGTTGGGCTAGAAATGATACTGAAAAGGGAGATCTGTTTGTAGAACATTTAAGAAAAGTATTCACGCCAAATATAACAAGTTCTGTAACAGAGTTGCCACCGATTTTACCCCAGCACCGAGCAGCTACCCGATTGACGTTTGAGATGAGAGAGGTCGAAAAGGCTATTTTTGAACTAAGCCCAAAAAAATCTCCTGGTATCAATGGAATCGGTAACAAGATGATCTTGGAGTTACCCCGTATAGCATTAAAGATAATTCTCTTTATTTTTAATGCTATTATACGCCTTGAATACTATCCCCCAAAATGGAAAGTTTCACTCGTTAAAATGATACCCAAGCCAGGCAAAGATCACACAAAAGTGGAATCGTATAGGCCTATTAGCCTATTATCCAATTTGTCAAAGCTGTTCGAGAAAATCCTAATGGAAAATATAACTGTTTATGTGGAACAAAACAACTGTATTCCAGCACACCAATTTGGTTTCAGGAGAAAACACAGCACCATTGAGCATGCCCACAGGCTAGTTACTATATAACAAATCGAAAATTCACTCTTGCTGAAAAAAGTTTTGTCAGCTCTCCTCAAGATATACAAGCCGGAGTTCCACAAGATAGCATTTTGGATCCTCTGTTATATATCATTTATACTTCAGACATGCCATTAGATATTAATACCCACACATCGACTTTCGCTGACGATACTGCAATCTTAAGCGTCCACGATGACTCAAAAATAGCGTCTAGAATGTTACAGACTCACATTTCACAATTGGAAGCTTGGTTGGATAAGTGGAAAATTAAGGTGAATGAACAGAAATGTATGCACATTACTTTCACACTGAGAAAAGGGACGTGTCCACCCATTAAAATTAATAATCTGAATATACCCCAACACACATGTGTGAAATATAACTCTAAACTAGGCCTGGACTGCAAATTACTCATTTGCAATTCGATCATGAAACCCATATGGTGCTACGGAAGTCAGCTCTGGTGTACTGCCTCTGCGTCCAATATAGGGAAAATTCAGAGAATGCAAAATAAATTCTTGAGGACGATCACGAACGCACCCTGGTATGTTAGGAATTACAACATACATAAAGATCTGAATGTACCCCTGGTCAAAGATGAAATTAATAGACACTGTCAACGCTATTTAACAAAACTGGAAACACACCCCAACATACTAGCCCGTAACTTAACTAATAATCACGGCCACCAGCGTCTTAGAAGAAGGGACACTGCGGATCTGGTCCGCTAATAATAAGGAGAAATAATGGTCTCAATTAAACCACATAACATCAGTCTGGCACTGGCTGGACTTAATAATTAATATTTAGTTTTAAGATTTGGATAATTATTGTTAGTTCACAGTTTTTAAAGGTGAAGATCCAATAAATAATATAAAATATGAAAAAAAAAATTTGCGATATATCTCCATCGTTTCCTAACTTGTCTTCTTTTCTAGACCACTTTCTATTAAGTCCCAGTATAATCAACAATATCCAACCTTATTATCAGATCAAAAGCTTATCAACTTTCTCGGATCATTTCCCATTAGTACTGAAACGGGAAAGTGATGCAGCCTGTTTAACAATAAGAAGTCCCTTGGTAATAACTTCATACAAGAACACTAATTGGAACGCATTCAGTAGAGATTTAGATGCAGCCTCAGATGCAATTTTACCTCCCAACAGCAATTTAAATAATGATGAATTAGATGTGCTTATAAATACATTTAATAATACACTTACTCCAATACATGAAAGCCACTCCAACAAACTGGAAATAAATTATCAAAAACGTCAGTATCCTAACAACATCAAGAAATTTTTTAAAGTTAAGTATGCATGGCAGAAGAACCTAAAGAAAATAATTCACAGAACTGGAAATAGAATTAGCAGCGAGTATAAAATTCTCACTAAACAAATACAACTATTAAAAAAAATCATTAGTGAGCTTATAAATCTTGAAGATGCTAAAAATTTGAGACATAGACTCTCAAAAATAACACCAGGTCCTACTGCCTTTAAAGACGTATTTCGTTTCGGTGGTAAAAAGAAGTCTCCTATTTGCCATCAGCTCATATACAATGATACTATCACTTCCAATAGTTGTCAAATATCAGAGATATTTAGATCTCATTATACTGCTGTTTTTCAAGAGGTAAATCCTGATAGACCGGTTAACAATATAGAGAATCAAACCTCATCATGTGTTGATAGGCTAGCACAACTTATCTATACATTTGATGACACATTTCTGGCATTAATAACGGCTATTTCCCATCGACTTGGAAAATCGCAAAAATACTTCCAATTAAAAAAAGCAGGACAGTAAAAAGCCTGAGGATTTTCACCCAATATCCCTTTTATCCAACATTGGTAAATTTTTTGAACACGTTATTAAAAAAAAACTAGAAAATGAGTTCATTGTGGAACCAATAATGGAATTTCAATTTGGATTTAGAAGACCTCAGTCAACACATCATGCATTGTTGAAATTTGACAATGATGTAACTTGCAACTTAAGGGATAAAATATGCACGGTGGCAATATCATTGGATATAGAAAAGGCGTTTGATTCGGTTTATCATAATGGAATCCTCTACAAACTGATAAATTTTGGCGTTAACCCATATCTGGTAAAAATATTTTGCAGCTACTTTACTAATAGAACAACATTACCTCAGAACTAGGACATATGTAAAGTGGGGTACCTCAGGGAAGTGTCTTGGCTTCCTTCCTATTTAACATTTTCCTGCATGATTTTCCTCACCAATTTAAAAATTCCAAGGCTATTTTATACGCTGATGATTGCCTTATTTATGCACACAATATATCACCAATACTATCTCTGAACTCTACTGCATTTCATCTTGGAGAAATAAGCGATTACAAGAAATGGGGCGGGGCATTAAATTCAACGCAGCCAAATCTGAGGCTATCTGTATTAGGAACCCTTCGGGTAAATGTCCTAGATATGTGGTGCCGGAAAGTAAATCCCTGTAACTTATACTAGACGGCGAAAATATTCCATTTAAAAATGCAATAAAATATTTTGGAATACATTTTGATAAATTATTGAAATTTACCGCAAACGCTAGAAGTCTCTTGGAAAAGGCGAAAAAGATTTCTGGAATGTTTGCATCACTAATGAACAACACATACTTACATATTAAATATCTTTTAAGGCAAACTATTATTTGGGAGAAACCTAAAAGGAAAGAACAAGAGGTACAAAGCCGCAAATGCCAACATTGCGGTCACATTGCTAAAAATTGCAATTCTGAATTCCAATGCCAGCGCATAAATTCTAAGACGTCGGCACCCCACTGCGTGAACTGTGGAGTAAGTGGTCATCCTGCAAACTGGAGAGATTGTCCAGATTATAGAAAATACTTTGCCGTGCGAAGGGAACGCATAAGAAAGGCTAGTGAAGAAAAGCTTGTTGCCAAAGATAAAGTAAACAATATAATAAACCAATCTATTGCTATTAAAAACACTGTACATTATAATACAATTATTTGCAATAAAACACAATTTAATAATGTTTTTATTGAAATATAAATGGTTTCAAACAGCATTAGTAAAAAATATTTATTAGGGTCTTTGTATATTCCTTGTGTATATGACTCACATGAGTTAAACAACAGCTTAAACCAACTGAGCAACAATTATAATGGGTTTATATTCGGTTGTGACCTAAATGCGAAAAGTTTAAATTGGGGAGACACTGCAGATAACGCTAATGGAAAAGTTCTACATAGCTGACTACAAAACAATAGTTTAGATGTAACACGCATTTGCCAGGAGTTTGGTCACACTAGGTCTTATTGTAGGCTACATCCAGTTTGCGTAGTTTGCGGTGAGATGCACAGCTGACTGCACCAAACCAAAGACAGTAAATACTGAAAAGAAATGTAGCGGTATATATAAAATTAAAAAACTCTAATTTGAACAGAACCCGAAACCCTCGAATAAAATCACAGTTAGAACCAGAATTTTATATTCCACAATACCCACAAATTATCACCAACAGTGCTTCATACTCTGAAGTTCTAAGAGGAAAACCACAGCCCCCAAAAACTCCACAAGCCGCACAAGTCAATCCAAATGCTCCACTTTCTCAATCTGAACCCCAGATACAAAATTTATCAGACTTGAAGAATCCATTGAATCCCTGGTTCAAACTGTTACTAACTTTACAAACTCAATGAGTAATATGATGCAAGAGATGATGAGAAATCAGTCTATTTTGATGCAAGCTTTGTTAACTAAACCATGAACAGTTTGGAAATATGTTACTGGAATGCATATGCCAACATAAATAAGAGCTCGAGTATTTTCTCATAAGTCAGCAAATTGACGTAATGCTTATTTCTGAGACCCATTTAACCCTGAGAAGTTAATTTTCAATTCGCGGATACACAATGTATGATACTAAGGACCCAAGAGGCAGGTCACGTGGAGGATCAGCTATTCTCATTAAATCTAGATTAAAACACTTTCTTATGTGTGATCTTTGCGAAAATTATCTTCAGGCCACTACTATATGTTTTGAAGAATTCGATAAGGACTTAGTAATTTCGTCAATTTATTCTCCCCCCAGATTCTCCATAAAGGAGGATCAGTACACAGACTTTTTCGAATCATTAGGACCTCGTTTTCTGGCAGCTGAGCACGGCTTGTTTTCCCTAAGGGCCGTGTTTTGCTTAATACAATTTCTAAGCTGGGTATGGGTGTGATCTCTAGTGGAGAACCCACGAACTGGCCAACAGATCGTCGGAAAATACCCGATCTGATAGACTTTGGAATAACAATGTCTATTGCAAGAGAATTGGTCCATGAAGAACCATTATTGGATCTCTCATCTGATCACACACCCACTGTTGTTACTATTTAAACCTCCGATGAATTGTACCCCCCTCTGGTGACTTAGCACTGACAGGCAAAACAACAGATTGGTTGAAGTATAAAAAATTCATCAGTACACATTGCTCGGAAAACATACCGCTAAGAACACCGGAAGATATCGACCTCTCGATTCAAAATTTTGAACTAAATCTCAAACTTGCTGCTCAACTTGCTACCAAACCCCCCGACATAACAGACAAAATATTATTTTATCTGCCGATGTCGAACGACTCTTAAATTTAAAAAGAAGAGCTCGAAGAGAGTAGCAACAGCACAGATCTCCTCAACTTAAGGAACGGTTGAAAGAATGCACTAAAAAATTAAGAAAGCTACTTGAACATAAGAGAACTGCTTCATTAAACATCAACATCAAGAACTGATTACTCATTATGGCGTGCAACGAAAAATTTAAAAAGTCCTGTCTTATGTAAGCCTTCTTTAAGAAAATCAGACGGAGGTTGGGCTAGAAATGATACTGAAAAGGGAGATCTGTTTGTAGAACATTTAAGAAAAGTATTCACGCCAAATATAACAAGTTCTGTAACAGAGTTGCCACCGATTTTACCCCAGCACCGAGCAGCTACCCGATTGACGTTTGAGATGAGAGAGGTCGAAAAGGCTATTTTTGAACTAAGCTGTTAATGTGGAACAAATCAACTGTATTCCAGCACACCAATTTGGTTTCAGGAGAAAACACAGCACCATTGAGCATGCCCACAGGCTAGTTACTGTTGTCAGAAAAACGTTCGAGGAGAAAAAATACTGCTCTGCCCTTTTTATCGATGTTTCACAGGCTTTCGATAAGGTTTGGCATGAAGGTCTACTGTTTAAAATAAAACTTTTGTTACCAACAAATACTCACAAGCTACTCGAAAGCTATATAACAAATCGAAAATTCACTCTTGCTGAAAAAAGTTTTGTCAGCTCTCCTCAAGATATACAAGCCGGAGTTCCACAAGATAGCATTTTGGATCCTCTGTTATATATCATTTATACTTCAGACATGCCATTAGATATTAATACCCACACATCGACTTTCGCTGACGATACTGCAATCTTAAGCATCCACGATGACTCAAAAATAGCGTCTAGAATGTTACAGACTCACATTTCACAATTGGAAGCTTGGTTGGATAAGTGGAAAATTAAGGTGAATGAACAGAAATGTATCCACATTACTTTCACACTGAGAAAAGGGGCTTGTCCACCCATTAAAATTAATAATCTGAATATACCCCAACACACATGTGTGAAATATCTGGGTATTCACCTTGACCGTCGACTCACGTGGAAAAATCATATAGATGTGAAAATAACTCAGATGAGGCTAAAAACTGCTCAACTCGATTGGCTTACTGGCAAAAACTCTAAACTAGGCCTGGACTGCAAATTACTCATTTGCAATTCGATCATGAAACCCATATGGTGCTACGGAATTCAGCTCTGGTGTACTGCCTCTGCGTCCAATATAGGGAAAATTCAGAGAATGCAAAATAAATTCTTGAGGACGATCACGAACGCACCCTGGTATGTTAGGAATTACAACATACATAAAGATCTGAATGTACCCCTGGTCAAAGATGAAATTAATAGACACTGTCAACGCTATTTAACAAAACTGGAAACACACCCCAACATACTAGCCCGTAACTTAACTAATAATCACGGCCACCAGCGTCTTAGAAGAAGGGACACTGCGGATCTGGTCCGCTAATAATAAGGAGAAATAATGGTCTCAATTAAACCACATAACATCAGTCTGGCACTGGCTGGACTTAATAATTAATATTTAGTTTTAAGATTTGGATAATTATTGTTAGTTCACAGTTTTTAAAGGTGAAGATCCAATAAATAATATAAAATATGAAAAAAAAAATTTGCGATATATCTCCATCGTTTCCTAACTTGTCTTCTTTTCTAGACCACTTTCTATTAAGTCCCAGTATAATCAACAATATCCAACCTTATTATCAGATCAAAAGCTTATCAACTTTCTCGGATCATTTCCCATTAGTACTGAAACGGGAAAGTGATGCAGCCTGTTTAACAATAAGAAGTCCCTTGGTAATAACTTCATACAAGAACACTAATTGGAACGCATTCAGTAGAGATTTAGATGCAGCCTCAGATGCAATTTTACCTCCCAACAGCAATTTAAATAATGATGAATTAGATGTGCTTATAAATACATTTAATAATACACTTACCTCAATACATGAAAGCCACTCCAACAAACTGGAAATAAATTATCAAAAACGTCAGTATCCTAACAACATCAAGAAATTTTTTAAAGTTAAGTATGCATGGTAGAAGAACCTAAAGAAAATAATTCACAGAACTGGAAATAGAATTAGCAGCGAGTATGAAATTCTCACTAAACAAATACAACTATTAAAAAAAATCATTAGTGAGCTTATAAATCTTGAAGATGCTAAAAATTTGAGACATAGACTCTCAAAAATAACACCAGGTCCTACTGCCTTTAAAGACGTATTTCGGTTCGTTGGTAAAAAGAAGTCTCCTATTTGCCAGCAGCTCATATACAATGATACTATCACTTCCAATAGTTGTCAAATATCAGAGATATTTAGATCTCATTATACTGCTGTTTTTCAAGAGGTAAATCCTGATAGACCGGTTAACAATATAGAGAATCAAACCTCATCATGTGTTGATAGGCTAGCACAACTTATCTATACATTTGATGACACATTTCTGGCATTAATAACGGCTATTTCCCATCGACTTGGAAAATCGCAAAAATACTTCCAATTAAAAAAAGCAGGACAGTAAGAAGCCTGAGGATTTTCGCCCAATATCCCTTTTTTCCAACATTGGTAAATTTTTTTAACACGTTATTAAAAAAAACTAGAAAATGAGTTCATTGTGGAACCAATAATGGAATTTCAATTTGGATTTAGAAGACCTCAGTCAACACATCATGCATTGTTGAAATTTCACAATGATGTAACTTACAACTTAAGGGATAAAATATGCACGGTGGCAATATCATTGGATATAGAAAAGGCGTTTGATTCGGTTTATCATAATGGAATCCTCTACAAACTGATAAATTTTGGCGTTAACCCATATCTGGTAAAAATATTTTGCAGCTACTTTACTAATAGAACAACATTACCTCAGAACTAGGACATATGTAAAGTGGGGTACCTCAGGGAAGTGTCTTGGCTTCCTTCCTATTTAACATTTTCCTGCATGATTTTCCTCACCAATTTAAAAATTCCAAGGCTATTTTATACGCTGATGATTGCCTTATTTATGCACACAATATATCACCAATACTAGCTCTGAACTCTACTGCATTTCATCTTGGAGAAATAAGCGATTACAAGAAATGGGGCGGGGCATTAAATTCAACGCAGCCAAATCTGAGGCTATCTGTATTAGGAACCCTTAGGGTAAATGTCCTAGATATGTGGTGCCGGAAAGTAAATCCCTGTAACTTATACTAGACGGCGAAAATATTCCATTTAAAAATGCAATAAAATATTTTGGAATACATTTTGATAAATTATTGAAATTTACCGCAAACGCTAGAAGTCTCTTGGAAAAGGCGAAAAAGATTTCTGGAATGTTTGCATCACTAATGAACAACACATACTTACATATTAAATATCTTTTAAGGCAAACTATTATTTGGGAGAAACCTAAAAGGAAAGAACAAGAGGTACAAAGCCGCAAATGCCAACATTGCGGTCACATTGCTAAAAATTGCAATTCTGAATTCCAATGCCAGCGCATAAATTCTAAGACGTCGGCACCCCACTGCGTGAACTGTGGAGTAAGTGGTCATCCTGCAAACTGGAGAGATTGTCCAGATTATAGAAAATACTTTGCCGTGCGAAGGGAACGCATAAGAAAGGCTAGTGAAGAAAAGCTTGTTGCCAAAGATAAAGTAAACAATATAATAAACCAATCTATTGCTATTAAAAACACTGTACATTATAATACAATTATTTGCAATAAAACACAATTTAATAATGTTTTTATTGAAATATAAATGGTTTCAAACAGCATTAGTAAAAAATATTTATTAGGGTCTTTGTATATTCCTTGTGTATATGACTCACATGAGTTAAACAACAGCTTAAACCAACTGAGCAACAATTATAATGGGTTTATATTCGGTTGTGACCTAAATGCGAAAAGTTTAAATTGGGGAGACACTGCAGATAACGCTAATGGAAAAGTTCTACATAGCTGACTACAAAACAATAGTTTAGATGTAACACGCATTTGCCAGGAGTTTGGTCACACTAGGTCTTATTGTAGGCTACATCCAGTTTGCGTAGTTTGCGGTGAGATGCACAGCTGACTGCACCAAACCAAAGACAGTAAATACTGAAAAGAAATGTAGCGGTATATATAAAATTAAAAAACTCTAATTTGAACAGAACCCGAAACCCTCGAATAAAATCACAGTTAGAACCAGAATTTTATATTCCACAATACCCACAAATTATCACCAACAGTGCTTCATACTCTGAAGTTCTAAGAGGAAAACCACAGCCCCCAAAAACTCCACAAGCCGCACAAGTCAATCCAAATGCTCCACTTTCTCAATCTGAACCCCAGATACAAAATTTATCAGACTTGAAGAATCCATTGAATCCCTGGTTCAAACTGTTACTAACTTTACAAACTCAATGAGTAATATGATGCAAGAGATGATGAGAAATCAGTCTATTTTGATGCAAGCTTTGTTAACTAAACCATGAACAGTTTAGAAATATGTTACTGGAATGCATATGCCAACATAAATAAGAGCTCGAGTATTTTCTCATAAGTCAGCAAATTGACGTAATGCTTATTTCTGAGACCCATTTAACCCTGAGAAGTTAATTTTCAATTCGCGGATACACAATGTATGATACTAAGGACCCAAGAGGCAGGTCACGTGGAGGATCAGCTATTCTCATTAAATCTAGATTAAAACACTTTCTTATGTGTGATCTTTGCGAAAATTATCTTCAGGCCACTACTATATGTTTTGAAGAATTCGATAAGGACTTAGTAATTTCGTCAATTTATTCTCCCCCCAGATTCTCCATAAAGGAGGATCAGTACACAGACTTTTTCGAATCATTAGGACCTCGTTTTCTGGCAGCTGAGCACGGCTTGTTTTCCCTAAGGGCCGTGTTTTGCTTAATACAATTTCTAAGCTGGGTATGGGTGTGATCTCTAGTGGAGAACCCACGAACTGGCCAACAGATCGTCGGAAAATACCCGATCTGATAGACTTTGGAATAACAATGTCTATTGCAAGAGAATTGGTCCATGAAGAACCATTATTGGATCTCTCATCTGATCACACACCCACTGTTGTTACTATTTTAAACCTCCGATGAATTGTACCCCCCTCTGGTGACTTAGCACTGACAGGCAAAACAACAGATTGGTTGAAGTATAAAAAATTCATCAGTACACATTGCTCGGAAAACATACCGCTAAGAACACCGGAAGATATCGACCTCTCGATTCAAAATTTTGAACTAAATCTCAAACTTGCTGCTCAACTTGCTACCAAACCCCCCGACATAACAGACAAAATATTATTTTATCTGCCGATGTCGAACGACTCTTAAATTTAAAAAGAAGAGCTCGAAGAGAGTAGCAACAGCACAGATCTCCTCAACTTAAGGAACGGTTGAAAGAATGCACTAAAAAATTAAGAAAGCTACTTGAACATAAGAGAACTGCTTCATTAAACATCAACATCAAGAACTGATTACTCATTATGGCGTGCAACGAAAAATTTAAAAAGTCCTGTCTTATGTAAGCCTTCTTTAAGAAAATCAGACGGAGGTTGGGCTAGAAATGATACTGAAAAGGGAGATCTGTTTGTAGAACATTTAAGAAAAGTATTCACGCCAAATATAACAAGTTCTGTAACAGAGTTGCCACCGATTTTACCCCAGCACCGAGCAGCTACCCGATTGACGTTTGAGATGAGAGAGGTCGAAAAGGCTATTTTTGAACTAAGCTGTTAATGTGGAACAAAACAACTGTATTCCAGCACACCAATTTGGTTTCAGGAGAAAACACAGCACCATTGAGCATGCCCACAGGCTAGTTACTGTTGTCAGAAAAACGTTCGAGGAGAAAAAATACTGCTCTGCCCTTTTTATCGATGTTTCACAGGCTTTCGATAAGGTTTGGCATGAAGGTCTACTGTTTAAAATAAAACTTTTGTTACCAACAAATACTCACAAGCTACTCGAAAGCTATATAACAAATCGAAAATTCACTCTTGCTGAAAAAAGTTTTGTCAGCTCTCCTCAAGATATACAAGCCGGAGTTCCACAAGATAGCATTTTGGATCCTCTGTTATATATCATTTATACTTCAGACATGCCATTAGATATTAATACCCACACATCGACTTTCGCTGACGATACTGCAATCTTAAGCATCCACGATGACTCAAAAATAGCGTCTAGAATGTTACAGACTCACATTTCACAATTGGAAGCTTGGTTGGATAAGTGGAAAATTAAGGTGAATGAACAGAAATGTATCCACATTACTTTCACACTGAGAAAAGGGGCTTGTCCACCCATTAAAATTAATAATCTGAATATACCCCAACACACATGTGTGAAATATCTGGGTATTCACCTTGACCGTCGACTCACGTGGAAAAATCATATAGATGTGAAAATAACTCAGATGAGGCTAAAAACTGCTCAACTCGATTGGCTTACTGGCAAAAACTCTAAACTAGGCCTGGACTGCAAATTACTCATTTGCAATTCGATCATGAAACCCATATGGTGCTACGGAATTCAGCTCTGGTGTACTGCCTCTGCGTCCAATATAGGGAAAATTCAGAGAATGCAAAATAAATTCTTGAGGACGATCACGAACGCACCCTGGTATGTTAGGAATTACAACATACATAAAGATCTGAATGTACCCCTGGTCAAAGATGAAATTAATAGACACTGTCAACGCTATTTAACAAAACTGGAAACACACCCCAACATACTAGCCCGTAACTTAACTAATAATCACGGCCACCAGCGTCTTAGAAGAAGGGACACTGCGGATCTGGTCCGCTAATAATAAGGAGAAATAATGGTCTCAATTAAACCACATAACATCAGTCTGGCACTGGCTGGACTTAATAATTAATATTTAGTTTTAAGATTTGGATAATTATTGTTAGTTCACAGTTTTTAAAGGTGAAGATCCAATAAATAATATAAAATATGAAAAAAAAAATTTGCGATATATCTCCATCGTTTCCTAACTTGTCTTCTTTTCTAGACCACTTTCTATTAAGTCCCAGTATAATCAACAATATCCAACCTTATTATCAGATCAAAAGCTTATCAACTTTCTCGGATCATTTCCCATTAGTACTGAAACGGGAAAGTGATGCAGCCTGTTTAACAATAAGAAGTCCCTTGGTAATAACTTCATACAAGAACACTAATTGGAACGCATTCAGTAGAGATTTAGATGCAGCCTCAGATGCAATTTTACCTCCCAACAGCAATTTAAATAATGATGAATTAGATGTGCTTATAAATACATTTAATAATACACTTACCTCAATACATGAAAGCCACTCCAACAAACTGGAAATAAATTATCAAAAACGTCAGTATCCTAACAACATCAAGAAATTTTTTAAAGTTAAGTATGCATGGCAGAAGAACCTAAAGAAAATAATTCACAGAACTGGAAATAGAATTAGCAGCGAGTATGAAATTCTCACTAAACAAATACAACTATTAAAAAAAATCATTAGTGAGCTTATAAATCTTGAAGATGCTAAAAATTTGAGACATAGACTCTCAAAAATAACACCAGGTCCTACTGCCTTTAAAGACGTATTTCGGTTCGTTGGTAAAAAGAAGTCTCCTATTTGCCAGCAGCTCATATACAATGATACTATCACTTCCAATAGTTGTCAAATATCAGAGATATTTAGATCTCATTATACTGCTGTTTTTCAAGAGGTAAATCCTGATAGACCGGTTAACAATATAGAGAATCAAACCTCATCATGTGTTGATAGGCTAGCACAACTTATCTATACATTTGATGACACATTTCTGGCATTAATAACGGCTATTTCCCATCGACTTGGAAAATCGCAAAAATACTTCCAATTAAAAAAAGCAGGACAGTAAAAAGCCTGAGGATTTTCGCCCAATATCCCTTTTATCCAACATTGGTAAATTTTTTAACACGTTATTAAAAAAAAAAACTAGAAAATGAGTTCATTGTGGAACCAATAATGGAATTTCAATTTAGATTTAGAAGACCTCAGTCAACACATCATGCATTGTTGAAATTTCACAATGATGTAACTTACAACTTAAGGGATAAAATATGCACGGTGGCAATATCATTGGATATAGAAAAGGCGTTTGATTCGGTTTATCATAATGGAATCCTCTACAAACTGATAAATTTTGGCGTTAACCCATTTCTGGTAAAAATATTTTGCAGCTACTTTACTAATAGAACAACATTATCTCAGAACTAGGACATATGAAAAGTGGGGTACCTCAGGGAAGTGTCTTGGCTTCCTTCCTATTTAACATTTTCCTGCATGATTTTCCTCACCAATCTAGAAATTACAAGGCTATTTTATACGCTGATGATTGCCTTATTTATGCACCTTATATATATCACCAATACTAGCTCTGAACTCTACTGCATTTCATCTTGGAGAAATAAGCGATTACAAGAAATGGGGCGGGGCATTAAATTCAACGCAGCCAAATCTGAGGCTATCTGTATTAGGAACCCTTCGGGTAAATGTCCTAGATATGTGGTGCCGGAAAGTAAATCCCTTTAACTTATACTAGACGGCGAAAATATTCCATTTAAAAATGCAATAAAATATTTTGGAATACATTTTGATAAATTATTGAAATTTACCGCAAACGCTAGAAGTCTCTTGGAAAAGGCGAAAAAGATTTCTGGAATGTTTGCATCACTAATGAACAACACATACTTACATATTAAATATCTTTTAAGGCAAACTATTATTTGGGAGAAACCTAAAAGGAAAGAACAAGAGGTACAATGCCGCAAATGCCAACATTGCGGTCACATTGCTAAAAATTGCAATTCTGAATTCCAATGCCAGCGCATAAATTCTGAGACGTCGGCACCCCACTGCGTGAACTGTGGAGTAAGTGGTCATCCTGCAAACTGGAGAGATTGTCCAGATTATAGAAAATACTTTGCCATGCGAAGGGAACGCATAAGAAAGGCTAGTGAAGAAAAGCTTGTTGCCAAAGATAAAGTAAACAATATAATAAACCAATCTATTGCTATTAAAAACACTGTACATTATAATACAATTATTTGCAATAAAACACAATTTAATAATGTTTTTATTGAAATAGAAATGGTTTCAAACAGCATTAGTAAAAAATATTTATTAGGGTCTTTGTATATTCCTTGTGTATATGACTCACATGAGTTAAACAACAGCTTAAACCAACTGAGCAATAATTATAATGGGTTTATATTCGGTGGTGACCTAAATGCGAAAAGTTTAAATTGGGGAGACACTGCAGATAACGCTAATGGAAAAGTTCTACATAGCTGACTACAAAACAATAGTTTAGATGTAACACGCATTTGCCAGGAGTTTGGTCACACTAGGTCTTATTGTAGGCTACATCCAGTTTGCGTAGTTTGCGATGAGATGCACAGCTGACTGCACCAAACCAAAGACAGTAAATACTGAAAAGAAATGTAGCGGTATATATAAAATTAAAAAACTCTAATTTGAACAGAACCCGAAACCCTCGAATAAAATCACAGAACCAGAATTTTATATTCCACAATACCCACAAATTATCACCAACAGTGCTTCATACTCTGAAGTTCTAAGAGGAAAACCACAGCCCCCAAAAACTCCACAAGCTGCACAAGTCAATCCAAATGCTCCACTTTCTCAATCTGAACCCCAGATACAAAATTTCATCAGACTTGAAGAATCCATTGAATCCCTGGTTCAAACTGTTACTAACTTTACAAACTCAATGAGTAATATGATGCAAGAGATGATGAGAAATCAGTCTATTTTGATGCAAGCTTTGTTAACTAAACCATGAACAGTTTGGAAATATGTTACTGGAATGCATATGCCAACATAAATAAGAGCTCGAGTATTTTCTCATAAGTCAGCAAATTGACGTAATGCTTATTTCTGAGATCCATTTAACCCTGAGAAGTTAATTTTCAATTCGCGGATACACAATGTATGATACTAAGGACCCAAGAGGCAGGTCACGTGGAGGATCAGCTATTCTCATTAAATCTAGATTAAAACACTTTCTTATGTGTGATCTTTGCGAAAATTATCTTCAGGCCACTACTATATGTTTTGAAGAATTCGATAAGGACTTAGTAATTTCGTCAATTTATTCTCCCCCCAGATTCTCCATAAAGGAGGATCAGTACACAGACTTTTTCGAATCATTAGGACCTCGTTTTCTGGCAGCTGAGCACGGCTTGTTTTCCCTAAGGGCCGTGTTTTGCTTAATACAATTTCTAAGCTGGGTATGGGTGTGATCTCTAGTGGAGAACCCACGAACTGGCCAACAGATCGTCGGAAAATACCCGATCTGATAGACTTTGGAATAACAATGTCTATTGCAAGAGAATTGGTCCATGAAGAACCATTATTGGATCTCTCATCTGATCACACACCCACTGTTGTTACTATTTTAAACCTCCGATGAATTGTACCCCCCTCTGGTGACTTAGCACTGACAGGCAAAACAACAGATTGGTTGAAGTATAAAAAATTCATCAGTACACATTGCTCGGAAAACATACCGCTAAGAACACCGGAAGATATCGACCTCTCGATTCAAAATTTTGAACTAAATCTCAAACTTGCTGCTCAACTTGCTACCAAGCCCCCGACATAACAGACAAAATATTATTTTATCTGCCGATGTCGAACGACTCTTAAATTTAAAAAGAAGAGCTCGAAGAGAGTAGCAACAGCACAGATCTCCTCAACTTAAGGAACGGTTGAAAGAATGCACTAAAAAATTAAGAAAGCTACTTGAACATAAGAGAACTGCTTCATTAAACATCAACATCAAGAACTGATTACTCATTATGGCGTGCAACGAAAAATTTAAAAAGTCTTATGTAAGCCTTCTTTAAGAAAATCAGACGGAGGTTGGGCTAGAAATGATACTGAAAAGGGAGATCTGTTTGTAGAACATTTAAGAAAAGTATTCACGCCAAATATAACAAGTTCTGTAACAGAGTTGCCACCGATTTTACCCCAGCACCGAGCAGCTACCCGATTGACGTTTGAGATGAGAGAGGTCGAAAAGGCTATTTTTGAACTAAGCCCAAAAAAATCTCCTGGTATCAATGGAATCGGTAACAAGATGCTCTTGGAGTTACCCCGTATAGCATTAAAGATAATTCTCTTTATTTTTAATGCTATTATACGCCTTGAATACTATCCCCCAAAATGGAAAGTTTCACTCGTTAAAATGATACCCAAGCCAGGCAAAGATCACACAAAAGTGGAATCGTATAGGCCTATTAGCCTATTATCCAATTTGTCAAAGCTGTTCGAGAAAATCCTAATGGAAAATATAACTGTTTATGTGGAACAAAACAACTGTATTCCAGCACACCAATTTAGTTTCAGGAGAAAACACAGCACCATTGAGCATGCCCACAGGCTAGTTACTGTTGTCAGAAAAACGTTCGAGGAGAAAAAATACTGCTCGGCCCTTTTTATCGATGTTTCACAGGCTTTCGATAAGGTTTGGCATGAAGGTCTACTGTTTAAAATAAAACTTTTGTTACCAACAAATACTCACAAGCTACTCGAAAGCTATATAACAAATCGAAAATTCACTCTTGCTGAAAAAAGTTTTGTCAGCTCTCCTCAAGATATACAAGCCGGAGTTCCACAAGATAGCATTTTGGATCCTCTGTTATATATCATTTATACTTCAGACATGCCATTAGATATTAATACCCACACATCGACTTTCGCTGACGATACTGCAATCTTAAGCGTCCACGATGACTCAAAAATAGCGTCTAGAATGTTACAGACTCACATTTCACAATTGGAAGCTTGGTTGGATAAGTGAAAAATTAAGGTGAATTAACAGAAATGTATCCACATTACCTTCACACTGAGAAAAGGGACGTGTCCACCCATTAAAATTAATAATCTGAATATACCCCAACACACATGTGTGAAATATCTGGGTATTCACCTTGACCGTCGACTCACGTGGAAAAATCATATAGATGCGAAAATAACTCAGATGAGGCTAAAAACTGCTCAACTCGCTTGGCTTACTGGCAAAAACTCTAAACTAGGCCTGGACTGCAAATTACTCATTTGCAATTCGATCATGAAACCCATATGGTGCTACGGAATTCAGCTCTGGGGTACTGCCTCTGCGTCCAATATAGGGAAAATTCAGAGAATGCAAAATAAATTCTTGAGGACGATCACGAACGCACCCTGGTATGTTAGGAATTACAACATACATAAAGATCTGAATGTACCCCTGGTCAAAGATGAAATTAATAGACACTGTCAACGCTATTTAACAAAACTGGAAACACACCCCAACATACTAGCCCGTAACTTAACTAATAATCACGGCCACCAGCGTCTTAGAAGAAGGGACACTGCGGATCTGGTCCGCTAATAATAAGGAGAAATAATGGTCTCAATTAAACCACATAACATCAGTCTGGCACTGGCTGGACTTAATAATTAATATTTAGTTTTAAGATTTGGATAATTATTGTTAGTTCACAGTTTTTAAAGGTGAAGATCCAATAAATAATATAAAATATGAAAAAAAAAATTTGCGATATATCTCCATCGTTTCCTAACTTGTCTTCTTTTCTAGACCACTTTCTATTAAGTCCCAGTATAATCAACAATATCCAACCTTATTATCAGATCAAAAGCTTATCAACTTTCTCGGATCATTTTCCATTAGTACTGAAACGGGAAAGTGATGCAGCCTGTTTAACAATAAGAAGTCCCTTGGTAATAACTTCATACAAGAACACTAATTGGAACGCATTCAGTAGAGATTTAGATGCAGCCTCAGATGCAATTTTACCTCCCAACAGCAATTTAAATAATGATGAATTAGATGTGCTTATAAATACATTTAATAATACACTTACCTCAATACATGAAAGCCACTCCAACAAACTGGAAATAAATTATCAAAAACGTCAGTATCCTAACAACATCAAGAAATTTTTTAAAGTTAAGTATGCATGGTAGAAGAACCTAAAGAAAATAATTCACAGAACTGGAAATAGAATTAGCAGCGAGTATGAAATTCTCACTAAACAAATACAACTATTAAAAAAAATCATTAGTGAGCTTATAAATCTTGAAGATGCTAAAAATTTGAGACATAGACTCTCAAAAATAACACCAGGTCCTACTGCCTTTAAAGACGTATTTCGGTTCGTTGGTAAAAAGAAGTCTCCTATTTGCCAGCAGCTCATATACAATGATACTATCACTTCCAATAGTTGTCAAATATCAGAGATATTTAGATCTCATTATACTGCTGTTTTTCAAGAGGTAAATCCTGATAGACCGGTTAACAATATAGAGAATCAAACCTCATCATGTGTTGATAGGCTAGCACAACTTATCTATACATTTGATGACACATTTCTGGCATTAATAACGGCTATTTCCCATCGACTTGGAAAATCGCAAAAATACTTCCAATTAAAAAAAGCAGGACAGTAAGAAGCCTGAGGATTTTCGCCCAATATCCCTTTTTTCCAACATTGGTAAATTTTTTTAACACGTTATTAAAAAAAACTAGAAAATGAGTTCATTGTGGAACCAATAATGGAATTTCAATTTGGATTTAGAAGACCTCAGTCAACACATCATGCATTGTTGAAATTTCACAATGATGTAACTTACAACTTAAGGGATAAAATATGCACGGTGGCAATATCATTGGATATAGAAAAGGCGTTTGATTCGGTTTATCATAATGGAATCCTCTACAAACTGATAAATTTTGGCGTTAACCCATATCTGGTAAAAATATTTTGCAGCTACTTTACTAATAGAACAACATTACCTCAGAACTAGGACATATGTAAAGTGGGGTACCTCAGGGAAGTGTCTTGGCTTCCTTCCTATTTAACATTTTCCTGCATGATTTTCCTCACCAATTTAAAAATTCCAAGGCTATTTTATACGCTGATGATTGCCTTATTTATGCACACAATATATCACCAATACTAGCTCTGAACTCTACTGCATTTCATCTTGGAGAAATAAGCGATTACAAGAAATGGGGCGGGGCATTAAATTCAACGCAGCCAAATCTGAGGCTATCTGTATTAGGAACCCTTAGGGTAAATGTCCTAGATATGTGGTGCCGGAAAGTAAATCCCTTTAACTTATACTAGACGGCGAAAATATTCCATTTAAAAATGCAATAAAATATTTTGGAATACATTTTGATAAATTATTGAAATTTACCGCAAACGCTAGAAGTCTCTTGGAAAAGGCGAAAAAGATTTCTGGAATGTTTGCATCACTAATGAACAACACATACTTACATAAGAATACCAAGCTTTTACACTACAAGGTCGCCATAAGATCGGTTCTGTCTTATGGATTCCCAATCTGGTTTACTATATCTCCTATAGTAGCCAAAGAATTGGAGATATTTGAACGAAAAATCCTAAGAAAATGCATAGGAAAAATTATGAAAATTTCATAAAACGATTTTCAAATAGTTACGTCTATGAAAATGGTGATGTTCTACCCTTCTGTACTCTGTACTTGCGCTACACGATAATATGCTTGTCAGCCAAATATACGAATGCGAGAAAAACTCCATCTTGGCTGAATCTACATATCTTTCTCCTGTCGGTATAATAAATGGGCGTATTGACGACGATCCTGCTCCTCTGAACCCTTCCTCATTCTATATGAGTCCAGCCTCCGGCAATCATAGGGGCTGAAGATGGTAAACGTATGTACTCAATTTTACATGAACTGTAATATGAATATGTTTTGTCAATTTATGCAACAGAACTTTTGTTATTTAGTTTTAGTAATGTTATTTCTTTAGTTTTAGTAATGTTATTTACAGACGTCTGCTCCGTTAGCGACTTTAAAGGCCGAAAGCAAGCCTTGTCAAACTTTTAATTTTGTACTTTTTTACATATTTTATCTCACATTAGCAATCTTGCTTTTTACGTTAACTTAGTTATTAGAGTAAGACACATATAGCTCTAAGAATGTTATTATTCTCATAGTATGTAAGACAATCAATGTAATCGAAAAAAAAGAAGACTTAATAAAATTTTTACTTACTTAATAGATTCTAGCTTGAGCCTTAAATAAGTCTAAAATGACAAGTATTTCAGTTTCCCTTTGCTGTGCTATCAAAGTGTTGAGAAAATAAAGAGAATGCTATCCTCTCACTTACTGAGAAAAATTATATAAAATGTGCCTGCAAAAAGGGAAATTAAAATTTTTCGCGTCTTTTAATCGATAAATTTATTTTATTTAATACTCTTACAAATAGTTGCCATTATATGTTTTATAATTGAGGCATAAAATCTATCTATTCAAATTTAATTTTCCTTAAAAATACTTTCACTATTGTTTGCTAGGGTCGAATAACGTCTTTCTTGATCGTAATTTTTCAATCAAAATATTTTTTTTATTTCTGAAAACATTTAAACTGAACTTTTTTCATCCGGGATGTTGTAGTTCGGTCCTAGCTTGGAAACAAAAGTTAAAGTTGGTGTTTTCATTATTAGCATTACTGTAGTTATGTATTAAGAAAACAGTTTTTGAACGAATTCATTCGATCACATTGAATTTTGTCCATCACGGTTTAAGATTTCGTTTTCGTGTCGGTGCAGAATAAGAACGCGACATGCAACGATTGTTGCTGTGAGAGAAAAAGCGCCTAAAATAACGACGTACGGCTGTGACTGCAAAAATGTCATATTTATTTTAGTGCAAAGAGTACGGTAGAGATTCTTTCCTCTCCAGTGTCTCCTTCCCTTACTAACGACCCAATTTTTTATAATTTTATAAAAATTATAAAAAAAAAAAATAATTATTTTAATAAAAATATAGAACGGTTAATTTATAGTACTTTGTTCATTCGTTAAGCCACTTTTAGACGACATGTATTTGTCATTTGACTTGTCGCTTTAACGACCCATATGTAATTCTATATGACTGTCAAAATGAGCGTATACATAAGATTTAAAATTTTTGAGTTCAAACGTTCACGTGTAATTACGTCTGACATAACCTCTTGGTTGTTTTTTGCGCATAAGTTTTTGTAAATTTGTTTGTTTATAAAGTAAAAGTAATATTGTTTGTAAAATGGATTCAACAACAACAATTGCAGTGTGCAGTATTATTTCAATAATAACTGCAATAAAATTAAAAAAACAAGCATTCGTATGTTTGCCACAAATTTATTATTTGGAGCACTGCTTCTTTTGGCCAATCAAACTAAAACACTAACTAATTCTTTAATTTTTAATAAAATACTTTTCCTTGTTCTTTTTCCATTTTTTTAAACCAAACAGTTGATTTTAACTTTTTTTAATTTAATTTTTTTTTGCCGCCAATATCTTTTTGCCAAAAAAAAACCTGATTTACATTTAGTTTGTCACGTCAGATGACTTTTACAAATGGGTTTTACATATGAAATGTTTGAAAGGGTTCACACGATATGTATAAATTTTACATTGCAAAAAGTGACAAGTCAGATAAAAAATAACAAATACATTTCTCAAACAGACAAGATGTACACAAACAAGTACGTAAGCGAATGAGTTTTTATAGTACACTTGTCTTACTTACGTTTTGTTACGTTGTTTTTTTTTTTATATTGTCAAATTACATTATTGCCATAGTATATAGTTTTGTATTTTGTTTACTTTTTTATGTTAAATACAACTCTTTCATTACTAAATGACAACTCTAGTACAAATATAAACGAACAGCTGTTTTTTATTTACAAAATAAAGTTAATTTATATGAATTATTATTTGTGAATAAAATTTATTTATTAAAAGAAAAAATAAAGGAAAAAAATGTTTCCATCTATTGAATTGAATTTTGATAGTGATTCAAGTGACGGTGATGGTGTAGACATTCGTTTATGCCGCAGAAATATCCGAGATGCCTTAAATGTATTGGATCTACCGGAAGAAATACAGCCAAGATTAGATGAAGAAAACAACAAAAAAAAACTAATAAAATACTCTTTTGTGATACACACAATTACTTTTTCTTACTTGTATGTTTTTGACAGTATTGACAATTGAAATTGTTATGTAGAAACCGCAAAAAGAGTAACACTTACGTTTTCACTCAACAAAACTTGACATTTGTATTATAGAACCGCAAACTAATTTTTAATACTCAATTGGGCAACATTTTTGAGAAACTTGTTATTTAGATACATGCCATTAGTAAACAAGGAGAACATGACAGCCACGGACAACCCAGACAGGAAACACCTGACTGAATTAAAATGGCGACTAGAAAATGAGTAAGAGGAAATATCAAAATTACAGTGATATACAGAAAGGGATAGATATAAAAACAAGTAAAAAAGGGCTAAATTCGGCTGTGCCGAATCTTTGAATACCCTCCACCAATATCCTAAAAAGATGTTCTCTTCTGTTTTTGATACAAATAACATAAGAAAACTTTTGAAGTCAAATTATGTAGGTAAAAAAATATTTTGAGGTGAAAAATTTTTTAGATATGAAAAGAACTTTTTTGGTGGAAAAAAATTTAGAGGTGAAAAAAATTTTTAAGGTGAAAAAATTTTTTGTGGTGAAAAAAATGTTAGTGGTGAAAAAATGTTTGAGGTGAATACAAAATATTTACTGCTAAGCGACTGGTGAAAAAATATGAGAAAATATGTTATGTACCAGTCGCTACTATCAAATTGTACTAAATTTGTATGGGCAATTTAGAAGCACCTTTACATTTTCACTAGTTTTTTTAAACATGGACTGCACAAAAAACACATTTAAAATCATAGTTTTTGTCGAATACTCAATTTTCTTCCGGCTAATGGGAACTAGCTCTGCAGCTGAATATGCCTAATGGAGAGATTGCACTTTCTGATGCACCACGTATTGATAAATAGTTGCAACGAATGTTCTTTCTTTAAAAAATTGAAGTGTGTTTGTCTAATTTTTTTTTTAAGTTTACTTTATTAATGCAATTTATCTAACTTTATGATATTAAACATTAGGTTTGAAGTAGTTAAGAATAAACTATATAATGGCGATGTTCCAGTGATCATCCCAGGCAGTAAAAATGTTTAAATTAAACACCAAAGTGAAAATTATACATATTTATGTTTGTATAATGTTGTTTCATTTAGTAAATCTTGCGGGGCTCTTCTTCGAAGTCTACGAAATGTGGCTGTGCTACTCATCAGATTGATTGCTAATGAGTGTGGGTGTTGTTCAATTCTTGTTTTGTATGCCAATAGTTGAGCCACTATTTTAGCTTTTACGGTAGGGATATTAAGCTCACGATGAAGTTGGTTGTTTGTTATGTAACAGGGGGCATTTGCAATTCTCCTAATTGTTTTGGATTGAAATCGTTGTATGTTGTTAATGTTTGATTTGGATGCGGCACCCCATAATTGGATGCTATATGTTCAAATTGGTTTAAGTATACATTTATAAACCAATAATTTGTTCCCAAGAGACAGTCGGGAATTGGGTTTTACAAGAAAGTTAATTTTATTGAGTTGGATATCTAGCGCTTTACGTTTGGTTTGTATGTGTTTTTTTTAGGTTAACCGTTTGTCCAGATAAATACCTAGATATTTTACACTTTCTTCTTGTGGTATTTCGATTCCATTAAGCCTTATAGGAGGGCGTGTTTCTTTATTTAGTGTAAAGGTAATTTGCACTGATTTCGATTCATTTCCTTTTATTCTCCAGTTGGTAAGCCATGTAGATATATTATTTATACATTTTTGTAAAGTTTCACTTGCAGTCTTTAGGTTCTTGTGTACAGACAGAGCTGCTGTATCGTCAGCAAAAGTTCCTATTGTAACGCCATCTGTTTGGGGAAGATCAGATGTATACAACAAGTAAAGAGTGGGTCCCATAACGCTGCCTTGTGGTACTCCTGTCATAATTGTACATATGTCACTCATTTCTTCTTCTTCTTTTACATAGAACGAGCGTATAGGTAGGATCTAATGAAGAGATAGTAGTTTATGGGGAGCATTTTCTTTGTTTTGTATGCCACACTTTATCAAAGGCTTGAGAGATGTCAAGGAAGGCTGCAGTACAATATTGTTTTTTTCGAAAGTTTCGTGGATTGTTTCAACTAAGCGATGTACTTGTTCGATTGTTCCATGTCGTTTTCGAAAACCGATTCTATTATTGGCATCAATCTACGGAGGAATAGAGTCTCTAGAACTTTTGAGGGAATAGGCAATAGACTAATAGGTCGATATGACGTTACTTGTTCAACAGGTTTTCCAGGTTTAGGGATCATAGATATCTGCGCAACTTTCCATTGGGGTGGTACGAAACAGTGGAGCATGCAGGCGTTGTATATGAAGGTCAAAAGAGTTAATTCTTTTAATGCTTTTGCAGTTATAAGTCATATCCTGGGGCTTTTTAATATTTAAATTATTTATTGCATTAGCTACTTCCAATTTTGTAAACTTTTTAATTGGTAAATCTAGTTGGTGGGTTTCATTTATGATATTTTCAATGCGATTTGGGGTGTCGTCATTGTTTAGTTCATTGGAGGTAAACACTTTTTCAAGATGAGTAGCAAAAGTTTTCGACTTTTCACTACTACTTCTCGCCCAAGTTGCATCTGGTTTCCGTATAGGATTATTTATTTTTTGTTGTTTCTTTATTTGTTTTGTTATTTTCCATAGTGAGTAATCTGTTGCTTTTGTTGGACCCAGTTTTTGCATTTCTTCTTCGAATTTTTTGTTGTTTTCATACTTTAATAAATTTTTGAGTTCGAAAGTTAGTTTATTTAACTTTGCTTTGTCAGTAGGAGACTTCGTTCTTTGCCAGCATTTTCTAGCTTTCCGTTTGTCGGATAGTTTTTTCGTACTTCAATTGAACATTTGGGGAGATTAATACAACAATTTTGTGGAGTAGAGTCCCAAGCTGCGTTTTGTATTATTTTAACAAAAATTTCGATGGCATTTGTAATATCTTCATAAGTTTTTAGGGGTAAGTTAAGATTTAGAGATGATCTGATAAGTTCGCGATAGTGATTCCAATCTGATTGCTTGTTATGCAATTTACAAGGTCCTTCTACGCAATGTACAGTTGTACTAATTGTCAATATGACAGGAGAATGATCGGATGATAAGTCTAAACATGGGTAGCTTTTTTGTAAATTGGGTGGTATACCCTTAGATACACAAAAATCTATCAAATCAGGGTTTTTGTTTAAGTTTGTAGGCCAATATGAGGGGGAATACGGTGAAAATATATTCAAATTAAGACAGAGTACAGTTGGTTGCCTTTTGTATTTTTTAGTCGAGAACCCCATGCAGTATGTTTTGCATTATAGTCACCACAGGCTAAGAATCTGTTTCCTAGAGTTTTGAAAAAATTTTCATATGTGGCTTGTATCATTTTGTGCTTTGGTGGGCTATACAAGGATGAAATGGTTAAAGGACCATGCCAATTTTCGACAATTACATTTGACCCGGATGGTGTTTTATATTATCTCTTATGAGAATGGCAGATCCTCCATGAGCTTTTCCATCTGGGTGCATGACATGGTAGAACTTGTATTGGGGTAAATTAAAGTTACTTTTTTGTGTGAAGTGTGTTTCTGAGATCATTAATACATCTATTTGTTGTGACAATAGGAATGATTTAACTTCAAGCGTGTGTTGCGCTAATCCATTAGCATTCCAGAACGCCATTTTTAGATCAATCATTTTGAGTAACTTTAGATATTATGCTAATAACAAGATTTGACATTTGTTCCATAATTTCTTTAAGCGAGTTAAACATTAAATATATTTCGTTTGACTGTGTTACTTTTTTGTATTTATTTTCTTGGCTTGGTAGAGGGTTAAGTGTAGTTATTGTTACACTAGCATAAGAATTTGGTTTGTGAGCATTTTGTGTTTGTTGAAATTTTCTAAGACTATGACTGTTCACCATTTCTTATATTAGAAGTACGTTCAACAAGAACATTCATTTGACAGGGTTCAATTTGAGTTTTATTATGCATGTTTTCAGTTACAAGCGGATAAATAAAATCCCTATTTCTGATAGAAGGGTTATTCGTTTTAGACAATTGCTTATAAATTATACAACCTTTATAGTTTGCAGGGTGCTTCCCACCACAGAGAATGCATTTTACTTGGTTTGACCAATTTTTACGCTCACAGTCTCTGGATGATATATGGTCCCCAGCGCATTTAATGCATTTGGGGCTCCGTCTACAGAATGATTTTGTATGACCATATTGCTGGCAGTTAGAACATTGTGGAACTGTTTTTCTTGATTTAGGGGGTTCAAACTTTATTTGACTATACATCAATGTTTTTATGGAGTATATATCCTTATTGTTAGAGTTTGTTTTTAATTCTAAATCAAACAAGGGAAGAGGCTGGTTTGTACCACGTTTTTTTATGTTCCAAGTGTTGGTGACTTCATGAACATGGGCCAGTAGTTCCTTTTTAACTTCATCTGTGTTTACAGATGGGTGCAAGTTTTTGAGTAAAACTTTAAATCCTCTTTCGCTTTTTGGTTTATATGTATAAAATTCCGTTTTCTTTTTTTCTAGTTCTTCAACTATTTTTTTATAACTTTCTTCAGTTTTGGGTTGAATTTTGACTTGATCAGTTCTAATAGTTTTTAAATCAAACTGATATTTTACACATTCATTTAGTAGAGTTAATAATGGTTGTATATTTGTAACTTTATCAACAAATATAGGTGGTGGTTTCGGGATATACTGAACTGGGTTTGTAGTTAAAGGATTGTCAGCATCATCATCAAGTGAAGCATATATATTTTTTGACGTGGTTTTATTGCTAAGCCAATATGACTCGAGTGTATTTTTCCTTTTATTGGAATTTATTTCTTCAGGACTTTCACGGTTTCGTTTCTTACTGGCCACTTTTTGCCAATTTTCACTTGGTTGGGGTTTATCGATTGTGACTTCAATTTGGTTTGGTCTATCAGGTTTACCAATTTCTCTTTCAAGTTCCTCTTCATCCGTTTGATAGGATAAAGGACGTTGCATTTAAAGTTCAGTTTTCAGTGTTGCAATTTCACTTCTTAATTGACTGCATATTTGCTCAAATCGAATGTTACATTGTAAAAGATTACCATTCTCTGTTTGTAATTCTTGTACTTTACTTATTCTAAATAAGCTAAGGCTATTTCTTGGCGTACCTTGTTTTTCATTTGGATCATCAGGTCCCATTTTGTTTTAAGTTGATATCTTTTTTTGTATTATTGTTCTTCACAGTTTACAAATGTCGATAATGCAGTTGATGTTAGCCAACCACCATGCATGACATTGTAATGTGAGAAACAACTCTGTTGAATGCAAAAACAGGGTTGTTACACCACAGACCACTATTTTGCCAGAGGGGAACAGCTGTTTGTGATTATTTAAAAAAAAAAAAAAACACAACAAACAACACACAATATTATCTGTCTCTATCAGATTTTATTATTTTATTTAGATAAAAAGTATTTACTTCTGATTTTTAATTTTATGAAATTTCTTTATTGGGCACAGTAATTAATAAACCAAAGAACTTATAATGTGTATGTTGGATTCAATTTTATTTTGACACCAGGTAAGCACTTTCTATCACTGGAGAAAGCTTAGTTTTTGGACTTTTTCCGGAGCTCAAATGAACGTGACCGGTTTTATTGAACCGGCGAAAAGTTGTTTGTCTAATGGAGAGAATACAGCAAAGAAATTAATTTGTTAGAGAAAGAACATGAGTTGTAACTTTTTGTCAATAGATGGCCCATCCGAAAGTACATTCTCTCCATTAGGCATATTTTGCTGCAGAGCTAGTCTCCATTAGCCATATTGTGCTACAATATGCAGTAGAGTATTATTGATTTTATATTTTCTTCGTAACATAAATGAATATTTGCCAAAAACTATGAAAAATATATGTTTTATGTGCATATTACACCTTAATTTTTTAAATCAATATTCATTTAGATGTTTAGGAGCACAGTATTGCACTTTATTCGTGTGTATTTTTTTATAAAAGAAAAAATTAACATAAATATACATTTGCCAATCCCTCAATTCTCAAAAATACAAATGAAAAAAAAAAAAAATACTATTTTCCTCTATGAAAATGTCTTTTTTGACATATAAATGTGAAACAAATGCTTTTATTACGTCAAACATTTGAAAAGTTGACTTTAAAATTATGTAATGAGTCTACTAGCAACATCTGAATGCATTATAATTTAAAGTATGTAGTTAATTTAATATTTTTGGGAAATAAATTAACTGAAAGCCTAATCCAAGGCTATATCGCCATGGGCAGGATATAGTTTTAATGTGATTCTGCGCCTCCTATTCAAAAGTAGCGTTACTAAAGCAATTATGCATTATGCTCTTTCTTTATATATAAATTTCTTTGGACCTAGCCAAATACATTAATTTATTAAAGAAAGAACATTAGTTGAAACTATTTCCCAATAGATGGCGCATCTGAAAATAAATTCTCCCTATTAGGTATATTTTGCTACAATATGCAACAGGGTATTATTGATTTTCTATTTCGTTCGTAACATAAAAGAATGTTTGACAAAAACTATACAAAAATATATGTTTTATGTGTATATTATACTTTAATTTTCTTAATCGATAGTCATTTAGATGTTTAAGAACATAATATTGCAATTTATCGTATGTGTATTTATTTTTTTTGAAAGAAAGAATTAACATGAATATGCAGTTTGCAATGCCTCAATTCTTGAAAATTATACGAATTTACCGAAAAAATACCATTTTGATCTATGAAAATTTGTTTTTAACATAAAAATGTGAAATAAATGCTTTTATCACGTCGAACATTTCAAAAATTGAGTTTAGTATTATTAAATAAGTCTGCTAGTGACAGCTTAATGTACTAGAATTTGAAATATGTATTAAATGTCATATTTGTGATTCCTAAGATAATTAAGAGCCAAGTCCAAGGCCATGCCGACCTAAGCATGGCGCAGGGTATTGTTTTTTATTTACTTGAGCGCCATCTACTTCTAAGTATAGACACTAAAGCAATTATGCATTTTGCTCTATCTTTATATATACATTTCTTTGAACCTAGCCATGGGGCAGGGTATTGTTTTAGTTAATTCAGCGCCACCTATTCAAAAGTAGCGGCACTAAAGCAATTATGTATTTTGCTCATTCTATAGATATAAATGTCTTTGGTTACAAAAACAAAAATACATTTTATTAAATGAAACGAAAAACCAACAAAGCTTAACAGAAAAACCTAATCTGGTTTACTATATCTCCTATAGTAGCCAAAGAATTTGAGATATTTGAACGGAAAACGCTAAGAAAATGCATCGGAAAAAATTATGAAAATTTCATAAAACGATTTTCAAATAGTTACGTCTATGAAAATGCCGATGTTCTACCCTTCTAAGGTACTCCATGTCGATACACGATAATATGCTTGTCAGCCAAATATACGAAAGCGAGAAAAACACCATCTGGGCTGGATCTACATATCTTTCTCCTGTCGGTATAATTAATGGACGCATTATAGACGATACAGCTCCTCTGGACCTAGACTCATTCTATATGAGCCCAGCCTCCGGAAATCATAGGGGCTGAAGATGATATACGTATATACTAAATTTTGCATGAACTGTAATATGAATATGTTTTGTCAATTTATGTAACGAACTTTTGTTATTTAGTTTTAGTAATGTTATTTATTTAGTTTTAGTAATGTTATTTACAGAGGTCTGCCCTGTTAGCGACTTTAACATTGTTGCTTTTTACGTTAACATAGTTATTAGAGTTACACACATATAGCTTTAAGAATGTTATTATTCTCATAGTATGTAAGACAATAAATGTAATCGAACAAGAAGAAGACTTAATAACATTTTTACTTACTTAACAGAAAAAAAAAATAGATACAGAAAAATTGTACAAATTTGTATGGAAAACTTAGAGGTACCTTCACATTTTCACTCATAATTTTTGAACCGCTAAACCGATTTCGCTCATTTTAAATACCAAACTGCTCAATAATCTGGGTAAAAATAGGCACCCCCGCTTGCGTCTTCGCGTCGTGATCGCCATTTCAACAGACAGACGGACATCGCTAAATCGACTTAAAATTGCATAACGATCACGAATATATATGCTTTATGAGGTCTTAAACCTATATTTCGACATGTTACAAACGGAATGACAAACTGATACATACCCTCACCATATATGGTGGAGGGTATAAAAATATGTACCATACAATTTATATGGAGTTTATTTTTTCTTTCTTATTTTGAAAATCACTGCTATGTCAAAATAACCATACGGTTCGAGAAATATTGTTTGACATATGTCATTGGCATCATGTCTGTGATGAGAGTCATAGAATATCGCATGTTAATTTCATGTTTTTTTTTGTTTAAAAAATTTTTAAAATTTGGGGACTGTTAAGAAAATTTGAAACAAAAAAACCGTTTTAACCTGCCTTTATACATGCAAGTAGTTGCATGCAAATGTCGAAATAGTCGAATCCCGTGCCATTTGCTTTTCTGTTTACACATGCGAGTTTTAAATAGAGTTACCGAGTTCATAATATAGGCTCATTTTTGGGAAACGGTTAGATTTATTAGTACATAGTATTATTTTAATAATATTAATGCTATATATTCAACAAACTTCCGTTTTTTTATACGCATTTCAAGAGATAAATACTAATAATACATTTAACAAGTTCAAACTTTAATTTAAATTTTACAGTAGTCCAGTAAATTTACAAAAAATTCTTAAGAGGGTAACATTGTTTATCGTTTTGACATTTAGTAGCTTGTAAATGCCAAATTTTACTCGCATCCAAAAATTGCTGCGAAAAATGAGGGTGTATTATTAAAAACTAGGGAGTGTATTGAGTTTTTCGAACTCCTAATGGCTGGGTTAAAAATTAATGGCATATTTCTAGATAACAAGTTTCTCAAAAATGTTGCCCAATTGAGTATTAAAAATTAGTTTGCGGTTCTGTAATACAAATGTTAAGTTTTGTTGAGTGAAAACGTAAGTGTAACTCTTTTGGCGGTTTCTACATAACAATTTCAATTGTCAATACTGTCAAAAACACACAAGTAAAAAAAAGTAATTGTGTGTATCACTAAAGAGTATTTTATTAGTTTTTTTGCTGTTTTCTTTTGTTTTGTTTTCTTCATCTACATTTCTTTTCAGCAGCTGGTATGTAAGTGGTTCGATATGATGCTTTTAATTTTGGCTGTATTTCATTAAGAATCATTGAAAAAACTTCCTTGTTGATGCGAAATGTAGCAATGAAACTGAAAAATCACATAAATGAAAAGAACTTAAATTTGGTTTTGTTTTTTCTCACCGCTCTTCCGGTAGATCCATAACATTTAAGGCATCTCGGATATTTCTGCGGCATAAACGAATGTCTACACCGTCACTTGAATCACTATCAAAATGTAATTCAATAGATGGAAACATTTTTTTTTCTTTATTTTTTTTAATAAATAACAAATTTTATTCACAAATAATTATTCATATAAATTAACTTTGTTTTGTAAATCAAAAACAGCTGTTCGTTTATATTTGTACTAGAGTCGCCATTTAGTAATGAAAGAGTTGTATTTTAGCATAAAAAAAGTAAAGAAAATACAAAACTATATACTATGGCAATAATGTAATTTGACAATATAAAAAAAAAACAACGTAACAAAACGTAAGTAAGACAAGTGTACTATAAAAACTCATTCGCTTACGTACTTGTTTGTGTACAGCTTGTCTGTTTGAGAAATTGCTTGTTATGTAGAAACATGGTATAAATAGATTCTTTTTCACAACTGCCACGCTCGACGCGTTTTAACTGTAAATTTGTATGGAAAAATAATGCATGCTGTTGGCCGTCACTGCTTTTGTTGCATTGTGTTGTTTTCTTAATTCCCTTTTCAAAGTTACTTCCAAAGTTATGTCTATTTATTCGATGACTTTTGTTGTACGAAAACTGAATGTGAATGAAGCAACAAAAGAAGAAAACATGAGTGTGAAAGAGAAATAACAAAAACATGCACGGAAACCGTGCCCTTTTTTACCCCGCTTGAAAACATACAAACATACAAATATTGCACGCAATAATTGAATTCAATGAAGTCACCGTCTAAATTGGCTCATACTCAGCGTTTATGCATGCCACTGGGAGTTCGAAAAAATAAATACACTTACGACTTTTGAATAATACACTCAAATTTTTTGCAATGGCAGCTCCAGTTGTAGCAAATTTCGCATGCGAGTAAAATTTTGCATTTGCATGCCACTAAATGTCAAAACGATAAACAGTGTTACTTTCCTAAGAGATTAATGCAAATTTACTGGATTACTGTAAAATTTACTTGTTAAATGTATTATAATGATTTTTTTATTTAAATGCGGATAAAAAACGCAACTTTGTTAATTATAGGGCATTAATATTATTAAAATAATACTAATGCACGGTTTTCACTATGTCATTTTTAATGTCAATTTGTCCAAATTGTTGGCAATTGTATGAAAACGGGTTGTCATATGAATTTGCAGTCAGTTATGCACACGAACTGCCTTCTAAAATGACATACAAGTGAAAACGTCAAATTTCAGTTTGTCAGCAAATATGGCAGCATTTTTTATCTAAAATAAAATTGAAAAGAAGTTGTCAATTTTTGTTTTGTATGGCGATCTCAAAGCTGCTATTTTGTTTTTTTTTTTTTTTTGCTGGAAAAATAAATTTCAATCTTCCTTTTATTTTTCAAGCCCTTTAGTGTTTTAATAACTCAAAGCGCCGCACTAGCTACAACCATTTGTTTCTTTTTTATTATTTTTAATTTTTTTCCACTTTTTATTAAACTCAAATTAATATTTTCTAATCAGCTGTTCGCTCGCCAAAAGTTTATGCATCACATTTGACCTTTGTAATGAAAACGGCGTGTCAGTCAACTGACACCAAACTTTGACATAAGTCTTTGACACGCTCTGCTTTATCGATTTATTGTCAGTTTTTAAGATGTATTGAAAACGCATTTGACACAAAATGACGAGAATTCACTTGAGTTAGTTTTTGTTGGCAGTTCATATGACAATGAAAACCAGGCATAATAATAAATGTTTCACGTTTCACCAAAAATTTGCCTATATGATGAACTCGGTAACTCTAATACTAGCATGGGTAAAAACACAAAAGCAAATGGCAACCCAATATACCATATAGTAATCAAACTGCAATGCAACTTGAGAATAAGCTTATGGGTCGATTATCGATGGCAACTGATAGCTGTCAATTTCAGTTGCCAAATAGTGATTGTATTGGCAACCACAAAGTTTTGGTTGCTGTAGGTTTTTAAAGCAAAAGAAAAAAGGCGGGAACATTAAAATGTAAGTATATTTATTTATTGTTATAAATATTTCAAAATCTGCAGCAACCTCTTGCTTTTATGGGCTGTTATTCCATATGAAGGCGTCATGAGTAGATCCAGGATGCCTAGCATCAACATACCTGATTTTCATTTCGCAATCGCACAACTAGAAAGAAATTATCTTGCTCAAAAGAAAGAAAAATTGTTAAATAACTTACCAGCAAAACATTCAAACTAAAATATCCTTTCCTGTTGGATATCTAGCGCTTTACGTTTGGTTTGTATGTGTTTTTTCCAGGTTAACCGTTTGTCCAGATAAATACCTAGATATTTTACACTTTCTTCTTGTGGTATTTCGATTCCATTAAACCTTATAGGAGGGCATGTTTCTTTATTTAGTGTAAAGGTAATTTGCACTGATTTCGATTCATTTGCTTTTATTCTCCAGTTGGTAAGCCATGTAGATATATTATTTATACATTTTTGTAAAGTTTCACTTGCAGTCTTTAGGTTCTTGTGTACAGACAGAGCTGCTGTATCGTCAGCAAAAATTCCTATTGTAACACCATCTGTTTGGGAAAGATCAGATGTATACAACAAGTAAAGAGTGGGTCCCATAACGCTGCCTTGTGGTACTCCTGTCATAATTGTACATATGTCACTCATTTCTTCTTCTTCTTTTCAATAGAACGAGCGTATAGGTAGGATCTAATGAAGAGATAGTAGTTTATGGGGAGCATTTTCTTTGTTTTGTAAAGCAGACCTTTATGCCACACTTTATCAAAGGCTTGAGAGATGTCAAGGAAGGCTGCAGTACAATATTGTTTTTTTCGAAAGTTTCGTGGATTGTTTCAACTAAGCGATGTACTTGTTCGATTGTTCCATGTCGTTTTCGAAAACCGATTCTATTATTGGCATCAATCTACGGAGGAATAGAGTCTCTAGAACTTTTGAGGGAATAGGCAATAGACTAATAGGTCGATATGACGTTACTTGTTCAACAGGTTTTCCAGGTTTAGGGATCATAGATATCTGCGCAACTTTCCATTGGGGTGGTACGAAACAGTGGAGCATGCAGGCGTTGTATATGAAGGTCAAAAGAGTTAATTCTTTTAATGCTTTTGCAGTTATAAGGTCATATCCTGGGGCTTTTTTAATATTTAAATTATTTATTGCATTAGCTACTTCCAATTTTGTAAACTTTTTAATTGGTAAATCTAGTTGGTGGGTTTCATTTATGATATTTTCAATGTGATTTGGGGTGTCGTCATTGTTTAGTTCATTGGAGGTAAACACTTTTTCAAGATGAGTAGCAAAAGTTTTCGCCTTTTCACTACTACTTCTCGCCCAAGTTGCATCTGGTTTCCGTATAGGATTATTTATTTTTTGTTGTTTCTTTATTTGTTTTGTTATTTTCCATAGTGAGTAATCTGTTACTTTTGTTGGACCCAGTTTTTGCATTTCTTCTTCGAATTTTTTGTTGTTTTCATACTTTAATAAATTTTTGAGTTCGAAAGTTAGTTTATTTAACTTTGCTTTGTCAGTAGGAGACTTCGTTCTTTGCCAGCATTTTCTAGCTTTCCGTTTGTCGGATAGTTTTTTTCGTACTTCAATTGAACATTTGGGGAGATTAATACAACAATTTTGTGGAGTAGAGTCCCAAGCTGCGTTTTGTATTATTTTAACAAAGATTTCGATGGCATTTGTAATATCTTCATAAGTTTTTAGGGGTAAGTTAAGATTTAGAGATGAGCTGATAAGTTCGCGATAGTGATTCCAATCTGTTTTCTTGTTGTACTAATTGTCAATATGACAGGAGAATGATCGGATGATAAGTCTAAACATGGGTAGCTTTTTTGTAAATTGGGTGGTATACCCTTAGATACACAAAAATCTATCAAATCAGGGTTTTTGTTTAAGTTTGTAGGCCAATATGAGGGGGAATACGGTGAAAATATATTCAAATTAAGACAGAGTACAGTTGGTTGCCTTTTGTATTTTTTAGTCGAGAACCCCATGCAGTATGTTTTGCATTATAGTCACCACAGGCTAAGAATCTGTTTCCTAAAGTTTTGAAAAAATTTTCATATGTGGCTTGTATCATTTTGTGCTTTGGTGGGCTATACAAGGATGAAATGGTTAAAGGACCATGCCAATTTTCGACAATTACATTTGACCCGAATGGTGTTTTATATTATCTCTTATGAGAATGGCAGATCCTCCATGAGCTTTTCCATCTGGGTGCATGACATGGTAGAACTTGTATTGGGGTAAATTAAAGTTACTTTTTTGTGTGAAGTGTGTTTCTGAGATCATTAATACATCTATTTGTTGTGACAATAGGAATGATTTAACTTCAAGCGTGTGTTGCGCTAATCCATTAACATTCCAGAACGCCATTTTTAGATCAATCATTTTGAGTAACTTTAGATATTATGCTAATAACAAGATTTGACATTTGTTCCATAATTTCTTTAAGCGAGTTAAACATTAAATATATTTCGTTTGACTGTGTTACTTTTTTGTATTTATTTTCTTGGCTTGGTAGAGGGTTAAGTGTAGTTATTGTTACACTAGCATAAGAATTTGGTTTGTGAGCATTTTGTGTTTGTTGAAATTTTCTAAGACTATGACTGTTCACCATTTCTTATATTAGAAGTACGTTCAACAAGAACATTCATTTGACAGGGTTCAATTTGAGTTTTATTATGCATGTTTTCAGTTACAAGCGGATAAATAAAATCCCTATTTCTGATAGAAGAGTTATTCGTTTTAGACAATTGTTTATAAATTATACAACCTTTATAGTTTGCAGGGTGCTTCCCACCACAGAGAATGCATTTTACTTGGTTTGACCAATTTTTACGCTCACAGTCTCTGGATATATGGTCCCCAGCGCATTTAATGCATTTGGGGCTCCGTCTACAGAATGATTTTGTATGACCATATTGCTGGCAGTTAGAACATTGTGGAACTGTTTTTCTTGATTTAGGGGGTTCAAACTTTATTTGACTATACATCAATGTTTTTATGGAGTATATATCCTTATTGTTAGAGTTTGTTTTTAATTCTAAATCAAACAAGGGAAGAGGCTGGTTTGTACCACGTTTTTTTATGTTCCAAGTGTTGGTGACTTCATGAACATGGGCCAGTAGTTCCTTTTTAACTTCATCTGTGTTTACAGATGGGTGCAAGTTTTTGAGTAAAACTTTAAATCCTCTTTCGCTTTTTGGTTTATATGTATAAAATTCCGTTTTCTTTTTTTCTAGTTCTTCAACTATTTTTTTATAACTTTCTTCAGTTTTGGGTTGAATTTTGACTTGATCAGTTCTAATAGTTTTTAAATCAAACTGATATTTTACACATTCATTTAGTAGAGTTAATAATCGTTGTATATTTGTAACTTTATCAACAAATATAGGTGGTGGTTTCGGGATATACTGAACTGGGTTTGTAGTTAAAGGATTGTCAGCATCATCATCAAGTGAAGCATATATATTTGTTGACGTGGTTTTATTGCTAAGCCAATATGACTCGAGTGTATTTTTCCTTTTATTGGAATTTATTTCTTCAGGACTTTCACGGTTTCGTTTCTTACTGGCCACTTTTTGCCAATTTTCACTTGGTTGGGGTTTATCGATTTTGACTTCAATTTGGTTTGGTCTATCAGGTTTACCAATTTCTCTTTCAAGTTCCTCTTCATCCGTTTGATAGGATAAAGGACGTTGCATTTAAAGTTCATTTTTCAGTGTTGCAATTTCACTTCTTAATTGACTGCATATTTGCTCAAATCGAATGTTACATTGTAAAAGATTAGCATTCTCTGTTTGTAATTCTTGTACTTTACTTATTCTAAATAAGCTAAGGCTATTTCTTGGCGTACCTTGTTTTTCATTTGGATCATCAGGTCCCATTTTGTTTTAAGTTGATATCTTTTTTTGTATTATTGTTCTTCACAGTTTACAAATGTCGATAATGCAGTTGATGTTAGCCAACCACCATGCATGACATTGTAATGTGAGAAACAACTCTGTTGAATGCAAAAACAGGGTTGTTACACCACAGACCACTATTTTGCCAGAGGGGAACAGCTGTTTGTGATTATTTAAAAAAAAAAAAAAACACAACAAACAACACACAATATTATCTGTCTCTATCAGATTTTATTATTTTATTTAGATAAAAAGTATTTACTTCTGATTTTTAATTTTATGAAATTACTTTATTGGGCACAGTAATTAATAAACCAAAGAACTTATAATGTGTATGTTGGATTCAATTTTATTTTGACACCAGGTAAGCACTTTCTATCACTGGAGAAAGCTTAGTTTTTGGACTTTTTCCGGAGCTCAAATGAACGTGACCGGTTTTGTTGAACCGGCGAAAAGTTGTTTGTCTAATGGAGAGAATACAGCAAAGAAATTAATTTGTTAGAGAAAGAACATGAGTTGTAACTGTTTGTCAATAGATGGCCCATCCGAAAGTACATTCTCTCCATTAGGCATATTTTGCTGCAGAGCTAGTCTCCATTAGCCATATTGTGCTACAATATGCAGTAGAGTATTATTGATTTTATATTTTCTTCGTAACATAAATGAATATTTGCCAAAAACTATGAAAAATATATGTTTTATGTGCATATTACACCTTAATTTTTTAAATCAATATTCATTTAGATGTTTAGGAGCACAGTATTGCACTTTATTCGTGTGTATTTTTTTATAAAAGAAAAAATTAACATAAATATACATTTGCCAATCCCTCAATTCTCAAAAATACAAATGAAATAAAAAAAAATACTATTTTCCTCTATGAAAATGTCTTTTTTGACATATAAATGTGAAACAAATGCTTTTATTACGTCAAACATTTGAAAAGTTGACTTTAAAATTATGTAATGAGTCTACTAGCAACATCTGAATGCATTATAATTTAAAGTATGTAGTTAATTTAATATTTTTGGGAAATAAATTAACTGAAAGCCTAATCCAAGGCTATATCGCCATGGGCAGGATATAGTTTTAATGTGATTCTGCGCCTCCTATTCAAAAGTAGCGTTACTAAAGCAATTATGCATTATGCTCTTTCTTTATATATAAATTTCTTTGGACCTAGCCAAATACATTAATTTATTAAAGAAAGAACATTAGTTGAAACTATTTCCCAATAGATGGCGCATCTGAAAATAAATTCTCCCTATTAGGTATATTTTGCTACAATATGCAACAGGGTATTATTGATTTTCTATTTCGTTCGTAACATAAAAGAATGTTTGACAAAAACTATACAAAAATATATGTTTTATGTGTATATTATACTTTAATTTTCTTAATCGATAGTCATTTAGATGTTTAAGAACATAATATTGCAATTTATCGTATGTGTATTTATTTTTTTTGAAAGAAAGAATTAACATGAATATGCAGTTTGCAATGCCTCAATTCTTGAAAATTATACGAATTTACCGAAAAAATACCATTTTGATCTATGAAAATTTGTTTTTAACATAAAAATGTGAAATAAATGCTTTTATCACGTCGAACATTTCAAAAATTGAGTTTAGTATTATTAAATAAGTCTGCTAGTGACAGCTTAATGTACTAGAATTTGAAATATGTATTAAATGTCATATTTGTGATTCCTAAGATAATTAAGAGCCAAGTCCAAGGCCATGCCGACCTAAGCATGGCGCAGGGTATTGTTTTTTATTTACTTGAGCGCCATCTACTTCTAAGTATAGACACTAAAGCAATTATGCATTTTGCTCTATCTTTATATATACATTTCTTTGAACCTAGCCATGGGGCAGGGTATTGTTTTAGTTAATTCAGCGCCACCTATTCAAAAGTAGCGGCACTAAAGCAATTATGTATTTTGCTCATTCTATAGATATCTTTGGTTACAAAAACAAAAATACATTTTATTAAATGAAACGAAAAACCAACGAAGCTTAACAGAAAAACCTAATCTGGTTTACTATATCTCCTATAGTAGCCAAAGAATTTGAGATATTTGAACGGAAAACGCTAAGAAAATGCATCGGAAAAAATTATGAAAATTTCATAAAACGATTTTCAAATAGTTACGTCTATGAAAATGCCGATGTTCTACCCTTCTAAGGTACTCCATGTCGATACACGATAATATGCTTGTCAGCCAAATATACGAAAGCGAGAAAAACACCATCTGGGCTGGATCTACATATCTTTCTCCTGTCGGTATAATTAATGGACGCATTATAGACGATACAGCTCCTCTGGACCTAGACTCATTCTATATGAGCCCAGCCTCCGGAAATCATAGGGGCTGAAGATGATATACGTATATACTAAATTTTGCATGAACTGTAATATGAATATGTTTTGTCAATTTATGTAACGAACTTTTGTTATTTAGTTTTAGTAATGTTATTTATTTAGTTTTAGTAATGTTATTTACAGAGGTCTGCCCTGTTAGCGACTTTAACATTGTTGCTTTTTACGTTAACATAGTTATTAGAGTTACACACATATAGCTTTAAGAATGTTATTATTCTCATAGTATGTAAGACAATAAATGTAATCGAACAAGAAGAAGACTTAATAACATTTTTACTTACTTAACAGAAAAAAAAAATAGATACAGAAAAATTGTACAAATTTGTATGGAAAACTTAGAGGTACCTTCACATTTTCACTCATAATTTTTGAACCGCTAAACCGATTTCGCTCATTTTAAATACCAAACTGCTCAATAATCTGGGTAAAAATAGGCACCCCCGCTTGCGTCTTCGCGTCGTGATCGCCATTTCAACAGACAGACGGACATCGCTAAATCGACTTAAAATTGCATAACGATCACGAATATATATGCTTTATGAGGTCTTAAACCTATATTTCGACATGTTACAAACGGAATGACAAACTGATACATACCCTTACCATATATGGTGGAGGGTATAAAAATATGTACCATACAATTTATATGGAGTTTATTTTTTCTTTCTTATTTTGAAAATCACTGCTATGTCAAAATAACCATACGGTTCGAGAAATATTGTTTGACATATGTCATTGGCATCATGTCTGTGATGAGAGTCATAGAATATCGCATGTTAATTTCATGTTTTTTTTGTTTAAAAAATTTTTAAAATTTGGGGACTGTTAAGAAAATTTGAAACAAAAAACCCGTTTTAACCTGCCTTTATACATGCAAGTAGTTGCATGCAAATGTCGAAATAGTCGAATCCCGTGCCATTTGCTTTTCTGTTTACACATGCGAGTTTTAAATAGAGTTACCGAGTTCATAATATAGGCTCATTTTTGGGAAACGGTTAGATTTATTAGTACATAGTATTATTTTATTAATATTAATGCTATATATTCAACAAACTTCCGTTTTTTTATACGCATTTCAAGAGATAAATACTAATAATACATTTAACAAGTTCAAACTTTAATTTAAATTTTACAGTAGTCCAGTAAATTTACAAAAAATTCTTAAGAGGGTAACATTGTTTATCGTTTTGACATTTAGTAGCTTGTAAATGCCAAATTTTACTCGCATCCAAAAATTGCTGCGAAAAATGAGGGTGTATTATTAAAAACTAGGGAGTGTATTGAGTTTTTCGAACTCCTAATGGCTGGGTTAAAAATTAATGGCATATTTCTAGATAACAAGTTTCTCAAAAATGTTGCCCAATTGAGTATTAAAAATTAGTTTGCGGTTCTGTAATACAAATGTTAAGTTTTGTTGAGTGAAAACGTAAGTGTAACTCTTTTGGCGGTTTCTACATAACAATTTCAATTGTCAATACTGTCAAAAACATACAAGTAAAAAAAAGTAATTGTGTGTATCACTAAAGAGTATTTTATTAGTTTTTTTGCTGTTTTCTTTTGTTTTGTTTTCTTCATCTACATTTCTTTTCAGCAGCTGGTATGTAAGTGGTTCGATATGATGCTTTTAATTTTGGCTGTATTTCATTAAGAATCATTGAAAAAACTTCCTTGTTGATGCGAAATGTAGCAATGAAACTGAAAAATCACATAAATGAAAAGAACTTAAATTTGGTTTTGTTTTTTCTCACCGCTCTTCCGGTAGATCCATAACATTTAAGGCATCTCGGATATTTCTGCGGCATAAACGAATGTCTACACCGTCACTTGAATCACTATCAAAATGTAATTCAATAGATGGAAACATTTTTTTTTCTTTATTTTTTTTAATAAATAACAAATTTTATTCACAAATAATTATTCATATAAATTAACTTTGTTTTGTAAATCAAAAACAGCTGTTCGTTTATATTTGTACTAGAGTCGCCATTTAGTAATGAAAGAGTTGTATTTTAGCATAAAAAAAGTAAAGAAAATACAAAACTATATACTATGGCAATAATGTAATTTGACAATATAAAAAAAAAACAACGTAACAAAACGTAAGTAAGACAAGTGTACTATAAAAACTCATTCGCTTACGTACTTGTTTGTGTACAGCTTGTCTGTTTGAGAAATTGCTTGTTATGTAGAAACATGGTATAAATAGATTCTTTTTCACAACTGCCACGCTCGACGCGTTTTAACTGTAAATTTGTATGGAAAAATAATGCATGCTGTTGGCCGTCACTGCTTTTGTTGCATTGTGTTGTTTTCTTAATTCCCTTTTCAAAGTTACTTCCAAAGTTATGTCTATTTATTCGATGACTTTTGTTGCACGAAAACTGAATGTGAATGAAGCAACAAAAGAAGAAAACATGAGTGTGAAAGAGAAATAACAAAAACATGCACGGAAACCGTGCCCTTTTTTACCCCGCTTGAAAACATACAAACATACAAATATTGCACGCAATAATTGAATTCAATGAAGTCACCGTCTAAATTGGCTCATACTCAGCGTTTATGCATGCCACTGGGAGTTCGAAAAAATAAATACACTTACGACTTTTGAATAATACACTCAAATTTTTTGCAATGGCAGCTCCAGTTGTAGCAAATTTCGCATGCGAGTAAAATTTTGCATTTGCATGCCACTAAATGTCAAAACGATAAACAGTGTTACTTTCCTAAGAGATTAATGCAAATTTACTGGATTACTGTAAAATTTACTTGTTAAATGTATTATAATGATTTTTTTATTTAAATGCGGATAAAAAACGCAACTTTGTTAATTATAGGGCATTAATATTATTAAAATAATACTAATGCACGGTTTTCACTATGTCATTTTTAATGTCAATTTGTCCAAATTGTTGGCAATTGTATGAAAACGGGTTGTCATATGAATTTGCAGTCAGTTATGCACACGAACTGCCTTCTAAAATGACATACAAGTGAAAACGTCAAATTTCAGTTTGTCAGCAAATATGGCAGCATTTTTTATCTAAAATAAAATTGAAAAGAAGTTGTCAATTTTTGTTTTGTATGGCGATCTCAAAGCTGCTATTTTGTTTTTTTTTTTTTTTGCTGGAAAAATAAATTTCAATTCTTCCTTTTATTTTTCAAGCCCTTTAGTGTTTTAATAACTCAAAGCGCCGCACTAGCTACAACCATTTGTTTCTTTTTTATTATTTTTAATTTTTTTCCACTTTTTATTAAACTCAAATTAATATTTTCTAATCAGCTGTTCGCTCGCCAAAAGTTTATGCATCACATTTGACCTTTGTAATGAAAACGGCGTGTCAGTCAACTGACACCAAACTTTGACATAAGTCTTTGACACGCTCTGCTTTATCGATTTATTGTCAGTTTTTAAGATGTAATGAAAACGCATTTGACACAAAATGACGAGAATTCACTTGAGTTAGTTTTTGTTGGCAGTTCATATGACAATGAAAACCAGGCATAATAATAAATGTTTCACGTTTCACCAAAAATTTGCCTATATGATGAACTCGGTAACTCTAATACTAGCATGGGTAAAAACACAAAAGCAAATGGCAACCCAATATACCATATAGTAATCAAACTGCAATGCAACTTGAGAATAAGCTTATGGGTCGATTATCGATGGCAACTGATAGCTGTCAATTTCAGTTGCCAAATAGTGATTGTATTGGCAACCACAAAGTTTTGGTTGCTGTAGGTTTTTAAAGCAAAAGAAAAAAGGCGGGAACATTAAAATGTAAGTATATTTATTTATTGTTATAAATATTTCAAAATCTGCAGCAACCTCTTGCTTTTATGGGCTGTTATTCCATATGAAGGCGTCATGAGTAGATCCAGGATGCCTAGCATCAACATACCTGATTTTCATTTCGCAATCGCACAACTAGAAAGAAATTATCTTGCTCAAAAGAAAGAAAAATTGTTAAATAACTTACCAGCAAAACATTCAAACTAAAATATCCTTTCCTGTTGGATATCTAGCGCTTTACGTTTGGTTTGTATGTGTTTTTTCCAGGTTAACCGTTTGTCCAGATAAATACCTAGATATTTTACACTTTCTTCTTGTGGTATTTCGATTCCATTAAACCTTATAGGAGGGCATGTTTCTTTATTTAGTGTAAAGGTAATTTGCACTGATTTCGATTCATTTGCTTTTATTCTCCAGTTGGTAAGCCATGTAGATATATTATTTATACATTTTTGTAAAGTTTCACTTGCAGTCTTTAGGTTCTTGTGTACAGACAGAGCTGCTGTATCGTCAGCAAAAATTCCTATTGTAACACCATCTGTTTGGGAAAGATCAGATGTATACAACAAGTAAAGAGTGGGTCCCATAACGCTGCCTTGTGGTACTCCTGTCATAATTGTACATATGTCACTCATTTCTTCTTCTTCTTTTCAATAGAACGAGCGTATAGGTAGGATCTAATGAAGAGATAGTAGTTTATGGGGAGCATTTTCTTTGTTTTGTAAAGCAGACCTTTATGCCACACTTTATCAAAGGCTTGAGAGATGTCAAGGAAGGCTGCAGTACAATATTGTTTTTTTCGAAAGTTTCGTGGATTGTTTCAACTAAGCGATGTACTTGTTCGATTGTTCCATGTCGTTTTCGAAAACCGATTCTATTATTGGCATCAATCTACGGAGGAATAGAGTCTCTAGAACTTTTGAGGGAATAGGCAATAGACTAATAGGTCGATATGACGTTACTTGTTCAACAGGTTTTCCAGGTTTAGGGATCATAGATATCTGCGCAACTTTCCATTGGGGTGGTACGAAACAGTGGAGCATGCAGGCGTTGTATATGAAGGTCAAAAGAGTTAATTCTTTTAATGCTTTTGCAGTTATAAGGTCATATCCTGGGGCTTTTTTAATATTTAAATTATTTATTGCATTAGCTACTTCCAATTTTGTAAACTTTTTAATTGGTAAATCTAGTTGGTGGGTTTCATTTATGATATTTTCAATGTGATTTGGGGTGTCGTCATTGTTTAGTTCATTGGAGGTAAACACTTTTTCAAGATGAGTAGCAAAAGTTTTCGCCTTTTCACTACTACTTCTCGCCCAAGTTGCATCTGGTTTCCGTATAGGATTATTTATTTTTTGTTGTTTCTTTATTTGTTTTGTTATTTTCCATAGTGAGTAATCTGTTACTTTTGTTGGACCCAGTTTTTGCATTTCTTCTTCGAATTTTTTGTTGTTTTCATACTTTAATAAATTTTTGAGTTCGAAAGTTAGTTTATTTAACTTTGCTTTGTCAGTAGGAGACTTCGTTCTTTGCCAGCATTTTCTAGCTTTCCGTTTGTCGGATAGTTTTTTTCGTACTTCAATTGAACATTTGGGGAGATTAATACAACAATTTTGTGGAGTAGAGTCCCAAGCTGCGTTTTGTATTATTTTAACAAAGATTTCGATGGCATTTGTAATATCTTCATAAGTTTTTAGGGGTAAGTTAAGATTTAGAGATGAGCTGATAAGTTCGCGATAGTGATTCCAATCTGTTTTCTTGTTGTACTAATTGTCAATATGACAGGAGAATGATCGGATGATAAGTCTAAACATGGGTAGCTTTTTTGTAAATTGGGTGGTATACCCTTAGATACACAAAAATCTATCAAATCAGGGTTTTTGTTTAAGTTTGTAGGCCAATATGAGGGGGAATACGGTGAAAATATATTCAAATTAAGACAGAGTACAGTTGGTTGCCTTTTGTATTTTTTAGTCGAGAACCCCATGCAGTATGTTTTACATTATAGTCACCACAGGCTAAGAATCTGTTTCCTAGAGTTTTGAAAAAATTTTCATATGTGGCTTGTATCATTTTGTGCTTTGGTGGGCTATACAAGGATGAAATGGTTAAAGGACCATGCCAATTTTCGACAATTACATTTGACCCGAATGGTGTTTTATATTATCTCTTATGAGAATGGCAGATCCTCCATGAGCTTTTCCATCTGGGTGCATGACATGGTAGAACTTGTATTGGGGTAAATTAAAGTTACTTTTTTGTGTGAAGTGTGTTTCTGAGATCATTAATACATCTATTTGTTGTGACAATAGGAATGATTTAACTTCAAGCGTGTGTTGCGCTAATCCATTAACATTCCAGAACGCCATTTTTAGATCAATCATTTTGAGTAACTTTAGATATTATGCTAATAACAAGATTTGACATTTGTTCCATAATTTCTTTAAGCGAGTTAAACATTAAATATATTTCGTTTGACTGTGTTACTTTTTTGTATTTATTTTCTTGGCTTGGTAGAGGGTTAAGTGTAGTTATTGTTACACTAGCATAAGAATTTGGTTTGTGAGCATTTTGTGTTTGTTGAAATTTTCTAAGACTATGACTGTTCACCATTTCTTATATTAGAAGTACGTTCAACAAGAACATTCATTTGACAGGGTTCAATTTGAGTTTTATTATGCATGTTTTCAGTTACAAGCGGATAAATAAAATCCCTATTTCTGATAGAAGGGTTATTCGTTTTAGACAATTGCTTATAAATTATACAACCTTTATAGTTTGCAGCGTGCTTCCCACCACAGAGAATGCATTTTACTTGGTTTGACCAATTTTTACGCTCACAGTCTCTGGATATATGGTCCCCAGCGCATTTAATGCATTTGGGGCTCCGTCTACAGAATGATTTTGTATGACCATATTGCTGGCAGTTAGAACATTGTGGAACTGTTTTTCTTGATTTAGGGGGTTCAAACTTTATTTGACTATACATCAATGTTTTTATGGAGTATATATCCTTATTGTTAGAGTTTGTTTTTAATTCTAAATCAAACAAGGGAAGAGGCTGGTTTGTACCACGTTTTTTTATGTTCCAAGTGTTGGTGACTTCATGAACATGGGCCAGTAGTTCCTTTTTAACTTCATCTGTGTTTACAGATGGGTGCAAGTTTTTGAGTAAAACTTTAAATCCTCTTTCGCTTTTTGGTTTATATGTATAAAATTCCGTTTTCTTTTTTTCTAGTTCTTCAACTATTTTTTTATAACTTTCTTCAATTTTGGGTTGAATTTTGACTTGATCAGTTCTAATAGTTTTTAAATCAAACTGATATTTTACACATTCATTTAGTAGAGTTAATAATCGTTGTATATTTGTAACTTTATCAACAAATATAGGTGGTGGTTTCGGGATATACTGAACTGGGTTTGTAGTTAAAGGATTGTCAGCATCATCATCAAGTGAAGCATATATATTTGTTGACGTGGTTTTATTGCTAAGCCAATATGACTCGAGTGTATTTTTCCTTTTATTGGAATTTATTTCTTCAGGACTTTCACGGTTTCGTTTCTTACTGGCCACTTTTTGCCAATTTTCACTTGGTTGGGGTTTATCGATTTTGACTTCAATTTGGTTTGGTCTATCAGGTTTACCAATTTCTCTTTCAAGTTCCTCTTCATCCGTTTGATAGGATAAAGGACGTTGCATTTAAAGTTCATTTTTCAGTGTTGCAATTTCACTTCTTAATTGACTGCATATTTGCTCAAATCGAATGTTACATTGTAAAAGATTAGCATTCTCTGTTTGTAATTCTTGTACTTTACTTATTCTAAATAAGCTAAGGCTATTTCTTGGCGTACCTTGTTTTTCATTTGGATCATCAGGTCCCATTTTGTTTTAAGTTGATATCTTTTTTTGTATTATTGTTCTTCACAGTTTACAAATGTCGATAATGCAGTTGATGTTAGCCAACCACCATGCATGACATTGTAATGTGAGAAACAACTCTGTTGAATGCAAAAACAGGGTTGTTACACCACAGACCACTATTTTGCCAGAGGGGAACAGCTGTTTGTGATTATTTAAAAAAAAAAAAAAACACAACAAACAACACACAATATTATCTGTCTCTATCAGATTTTATTATTTTATTTAGATAAAAAGTATTTACTTCTGATTTTTAATTTTATGAAATTACTTTATTGGGCACAGTAATTAATAAACCAAAGAACTTATAATGTGTATGTTGGATTCAATTTTATTTTGACACCAGGTAAGCACTTTCTATCACTGGAGAAAGCTTAGTTTTTGGACTTTTTCCGGAGCTCAAATGAACGTGACCGGTTTTATTGAACCGGCGAAAAGTTGTTTGTCTAATGGAGAGAATACAGCAAAGAAATTAATTTGTTAGAGAAAGAACATGAGTTGTAACTTTTTGTCAATAGATGGCCCATCCGAAAGTACATTCTCTCCATTAGGCATATTTTGCTGCAGAGCTAGTCTCCATTAGCCATATTGTGCTACAATATGCAGTAGAGTATTATTGATTTTATATTTTCTTCGTAACATAAATGAATATTTGCCAAAAACTATGAAAAATATATGTTTTATGTGCATATTACACCTTAATTTTTTAAATCAATATTCATTTAGATGTTTAGGAGCACAGTATTGCACTTTATTCGTGTGTATTTTTTTATAAAAGAAAAAATTAACATAAATATACATTTGCCAATCCCTCAATTCTCAAAAATACAAATGAAAAAAAAAAAAAATACTATTTTCCTCTATGAAAATGTCTTTTTTGACATATAAATGTGAAACAAATGCTTTTATTACGTCAAACATTTGAAAAGTTGACTTTAAAATTATGTAATGAGTCTACTAGCAACATCTGAATGCATTATAATTTAAAGTATGTAGTTAATTTAATATTTTTGGGAAATAAATTAACTGAAAGCCTAATCCAAGGCTATATCGCCATGGGCAGGATATAGTTTTAATGTGATTCTGCGCCTCCTATTCAAAAGTAGCGTTACTAAAGCAATTATGCATTATGCTCTTTCTTTATATATAAATTTCTTTGGACCTAGCCAAATACATTAATTTATTAAAGAAAGAACATTAGTTGAAACTATTTCCCAATAGATGGCGCATCTGAAAATAAATTCTCCCTATTAGGTATATTTTGCTACAATATGCAACAGGGTATTATTGATTTTCTATTTCGTTCGTAACATAAAAGAATGTTTGACAAAAACTATACAAAAATATATGTTTTATGTGTATATTATACTTTAATTTTCTTAATCGATAGTCATTTAGATGTTTAAGAACATAATATTGCAATTTATCGTATGTGTATTTATTTTTTTTGAAAGAAAGAATTAACATGAATATGCAGTTTGCAATGCCTCAATTCTTGAAAATTATACGAATTTACCGAAAAAATACCATTTTGATCTATGAAAATTTGTTTTTAACATAAAAATGTGAAATAAATGCTTTTATCACGTCGAACATTTCAAAAATTGAGTTAAGTATTATTAAATAAGTCTGCTAGTGACAGCTTAATGTACTAGAATTTGAAATATGTATTAAATGTCATATTTGTGATTCCTAAGATAATTAAGAGCCAAGTCCAAGGCCATGCCGACCTAAGCATGGCGCAGGGTATTGTTTTTTATTTACTTGAGCGCCATCTACTTCTAAGTATAGACACTAAAGCAATTATGCATTTTGCTCTATCTTTATATATACATTTCTTTGAACCTAGCCATGGGGCAGGGTATTGTTTTAGTTAATTCAGCGCCACCTATTCAAAAGTAGCGGCACTAAAGCAATTATGTATTTTGCTCATTCTATAGATATAAATGTCTTTGGTTACAAAAAAAAAAATACATTTTATTAAATGAAACGAAAAACCAACAAAGCTTAACAGAAAAACCTAATCTGGTTTACTATATCTCCTATAGTAGCCAAAGAATTTGAGATATTTGAACGGAAAACGCTAAGAAAATGCATCGGAAAAAATTATGAAAATTTCATAAAACGATTTTCAAATAGTTACGTCTATGAAAATGCCGATGTTCTACCCTTCTAAGGTACTCCATGTCGATACACGATAATATGCTTGTCAGCCAAATATACGAAAGCGAGAAAAACACCATCTGGGCTGGATCTACATATCTTTCTCCTGTCGGTATAATTAATGGACGCATTATAGACGATACAGCTCCTCTGGACCTAGACTCATTCTATATGAGCCCAGCCTCCGGAAATCATAGGGGCTGAAGATGATATACGTATATACTAAATTTTGCATGAACTGTAATATGAATATGTTTTGTCAATTTATGTAACGAACTTTTGTTATTTAGTTTTAGTAATGTTATTTATTTAGTTTTAGTAATGTTATTTACAGAGGTCTGCCCTGTTAGCGACTTTAACATTGTTGCTTTTTACGTTAACATAGTTATTAGTTACACACATATAGCTTTAAGAATGTTATTATTCTCATAGTATGTAAGACAATAAATGTAATCGAACAAGAAGAAGACTTAATAACATTTTTACTTACTTAACAGAAAAAAAAAATAGATACAGAAAAATTGTACAAATTTGTATGGAAAACTTAGAGGTACCTTCACATTTTCACTCATAATTTTTGAACCGCTAAACCGATTTCGCTCATTTTAAATACCAAACTGCTCAATAATCTGGGTAAAAATAGGCACCCCCGCTTGCGTCTTCGCGTCGTGATCGCCATTTCAACAGACAGACGGACATCGCTAAATCGACTTAAAATTGCATAACGATCACGAATATATATGCTTTATGAGGTCTTAAACCTATATTTCGACATGTTACAAACGGAATGACAAACTGATACATACCCTCACCATATATGGTGGAGGGTATAAAAATATGTACCATACAATTTATATGGAGTTTATTTTTTCTTTCTTATTTTGAAAATCACTGCTATGTCAAAATAACCATACGGTTCGAGAAATATTGTTTGACATATGTCATTGGCATCATGTCTGTGATGAGAGTCATAGAATATCGCATGTTAATTTCATGTTTTTTTTGTTTAAAAAATTTTTAAAATTTGGGGACTGTTAAGAAAATTTGAAACAAAAAAACCGTTTTAACCTGCCTTTATACATGCAAGTAGTTGCATGCAAATGTCGAAATAGTCGAATCCCGTGCCATTTGCTTTTCTGTTTACACATGCGAGTTTTAAATAGAGTTACCGAGTTCATAATATAGGCTCATTTTTGGGAAACGGTTAGATTTATTAGTACATAGTATTATTTTAATAATATTAATGCTATATATTCAACAAACTTCCGTTTTTTTATACGCATTTCAAGAGATAAATACTAATAATACATTTAACAAGTTCAAACTTTAATTTAAATTTTACAGTAGTCCAGTAAATTTACAAAAAATTCTTAAGAGGGTAACATTGTTTATCGTTTTGACATTTAGTAGCTTGTAAATGCCAAATTTTACTCGCATCCAAAAATTGCTGCGAAAAATGAGGGTGTATTATTAAAAACTAGGGAGTGTATTGAGTTTTTCGAACTCCTAATGGCTGGGTTAAAAATTAATGGCATATTTCTAGATAACAAGTTTCTCAAAAATGTTGCCCAATTGAGTATTAAAAATTAGTTTGCGGTTCTGTAATACAAATGTTAAGTTTTGTTGAGTGAAAACGTAAGTGTAACTCTTTTGGCGGTTTCTACATAACAATTTCAATTGTCAATACTGTCAAAAACATACAAGTAAAAAAAAGTAATTGTGTGTATCACTAAAGAGTATTTTATTAGTTTTTTTGCTGTTTTCTTTTGTTTTGTTTTCTTCATCTACATTTCTTTTCAGCAGCTGGTATGTAAGTGGTTCGATATGATGCTTTTAATTTTGGCTGTATTTCATTAAGAATCATTGAAAAAACTTCCTTGTTGATGCGAAATGTAGCAATGAAACTGAAAAATCACATAAATGAAAAGAACTTAAATTTGGTTTTGTTTTTTCTCACCGCTCTTCCGGTAGATCCATAACATTTAAGGCATCTCGGATATTTCTGCGGCATAAACGAATGTCTACACCGTCACTTGAATCACTATCAAAATGTAATTCAATAGATGGAAACATTTTTTTTCTTTATTTTTTTTAATAAATAACAAATTTTATTCACAAATAATTATTCATATAAATTAACTTTGTTTTGTAAATCAAAAACAGCTGTTCGTTTATATTTGTACTAGAGTCGCCATTTAGTAATGAAAGAGTTGTATTTTAGCATAAAAAAAGTAAAGAAAATACAAAACTATATACTATGGCAATAATGTAATTTGACAATATAAAAAAAAAAAACAACGTAACAAAACGTAAGTAAGACAAGTGTACTATAAAAACTCATTCGCTTACGTACTTGTTTGTGTACAGCTTGTCTGTTTGAGAAATTGCTTGTTATGTAGAAACATGGTATAAATAGATTCTTTTTCACAACTGCCACGCTCGACGCGTTTTAACTGTAAATTTGTATGGAAAAATAATGCATGCTGTTGGCCGTCACTGCTTTTGTTGCATTGTGTTGTTTTCTTAATTCCCTTTTCAAAGTTACTTCCAAAGTTATGTCTATTTATTCGATGACTTTTGTTGCACGAAAACTGAATGTGAATGAAGCAACAAAAGAAGAAAACATGAGTGTGAAAGAGAAATAACAAAAACATGCACGGAAACCGTGCCCTTTTTTACCCCGCTTGAAAACATACAAACATACAAATATTGCACGCAATAATTGAATTCAATGAAGTCACCGTCTAAATTGGCTCATACTCAGCGTTTATGCATGCCACTGGGAGTTCGAAAAAATAAATACACTTACGACTTTTGAATAATACACTCAAATTTTTTGCAATGGCAGCTCCAGTTGTAGCAAATTTCGCATGCGAGTAAAATTTTGCATTTGCATGCCACTAAATGTCAAAACGATAAACAGTGTTACTTTCCTAAGAGATTAATGCAAATTTACTGGATTACTGTAAAATTTACTTGTTAAATGTATTATAATGATTTTTTTATTTAAATGCGGATAAAAAACGCAACTTTGTTAATTATAGGGCATTAATATTATTAAAATAATACTAATGCACGGTTTTCACTATGTCATTTTTAATGTCAATTTGTCCAAATTGTTGGCAATTGTATGAAAACGGGTTGTCATATGAATTTGCAGTCAGTTATGCACACGAACTGCCTTCTAAAATGACATACAAGTGAAAACGTCAAATTTCAGTTTGTCAGCAAATATGGCAGCATTTTTTATCTAAAATAAAATTGAAAAGAAGTTGTCAATTTTTGTTTTGTATGGCGATCTCAAAGCTGCTATTTTGTTTTTTTTTTTTTTTGCTGGAAAAATAAATTTCAATTCTTCCTTTTATTTTTCAAGCCCTTTAGTGTTTTAATAACTCAAAGCGCCGCACTAGCTACAACCATTTGTTTCTTTTTTATTATTTTTAATTTTTTTCCACTTTTTATTAAACTCAAATTAATATTTTCTAATCAGCTGTTCGCTCGCCAAAAGTTTATGCATCACATTTGACCTTTGTAATGAAAACGGCGTGTCAGTCAACTGACACCAAACTTTGACATAAGTCTTTGACACGCTCTGCTTTATCGATTTATTGTCAGTTTTTAAGATGTAATGAAAACGCATTTGACACAAAATGACGAGAATTCACTTGAGTTAGTTTTTGTTGGCAGTTCATATGACAATGAAAACCAGGCATAATAATAAATGTTTCACGTTTCACCAAAAATTTGCCTATATGATGAACTCGGTAACTCTAATACTAGCATGGGTAAAAACACAAAAGCAAATGGCAACCCAATATACCATATAGTAATCAAACTGCAATGCAACTTGAGAATAAGCTTATGGGTCGATTATCGATGGCAACTGATAGCTGTCAATTTCAGTTGCCAAATAGTGATTGTATTGGTAACCACAAAGTTTTGGTTGCTGTAGGTTTTTAAAGCAAAAGAAAAAAGGCGGGAACATTAAAATGTAAGTATATTTATTTATTGTTATAAATATTTCAAAATCTGCAGCAACCTCTTGCTTTTATGGGCTGTTATTCCATATGAAGGCGTCATGAGTAGATCCAGGATGCCTAGCATCAACATACCTGATTTTCATTTCGCAATCGCACAACTAGAAAGAAATTATCTTGCTCAAAAGAAAGAAAAATTGTTAAATAACTTACCAGCAAAACATTCAAACTAAAATATCCTTTCCTGTTGGATATCTAGCGCTTTACGTTTGGTTTGTATGTGTTTTTTCCAGGTTAACCGTTTGTCCAGATAAATACCTAGATATTTTACACTTTCTTCTTGTGGTATTTCGATTCCATTAAACCTTATAGGAGGGCATGTTTCTTTATTTAGTGTAAAGGTAATTTGCACTGATTTCGATTCATTTGCTTTTATTCTCCAGTTGGTAAGCCATGTAGATATATTATTTATACATTTTTGTAAAGTTTCACTTGCAGTCTTTAGGTTCTTGTGTACAGACAGAGCTGCTCTATCGTCAGCAAAAATTCCTATTGTAACACCATCTGTTTGGGAAAGATCAGATGTATACAACAAGTAAAGAGTGGGTCCCATAACGCTGCCTTGTGGTACTCCTGTCATAATTGTACATATGTCACTCATTTCTTCTTCTTCTTTTCAATAGAACGAGCGTATAGGTAGGATCTAATGAAGAGATAGTAGTTTATGGGGAGCATTTTCTTTGTTTTGTAAAGCAGACCTTTATGCCACACTTTATCAAAGGCTTGAGAGATGTCAAGGAAGACTGCAGTACAATATTGTTTTTTTCGAAAGTTTCGTGGATTGTTTCAACTAAGCGATGTACTTGTTCGATTGTTCCATGTCGTTTTCGAAAACCGATTCTATTATTGGCATCAATCTACGGAGGAATAGAGTCTCTAGAACTTTTGAGGGAATAGGCAATAGACTAATAGGTCGATATGACGTTACTTGTTCAACAGGTTTTCCAGGTTTAGGGATCATAGATATCTGCGCAACTTTCCATTGGGGTGGTACGAAACAGTGGAGCATGCAGGCGTTGTATATGAAGGTCAAAAGAGTTAATTCTTTTAATGCTTTTGCAGTTATAAGGTCATATCCTGGGGCTTTTTTAATATTTAAATTATTTATTGCATTAGCTACTTCCAATTTTGTAAACTTTTTAATTGGTAAATCTAGTTGGTGGGTTTCATTTATGATATTTTCAATGTGATTTGGGGTGTCGTCATTGTTTAGTTCATTGGAGGTAAACACTTTTTCAAGATGAGTAGCAAAAGTTTTCGCCTTTTCACTACTACTTCTCGCCCAAGTTGCATCTGGTTTCCGTATAGGATTATTTATTTTTTGTTGTTTCTTTATTTGTTTTGTTATTTTCCATAGTGAGTAATCTGTTACTTTTGTTGGACCCAGTTTTTGCATTTCTTCTTCGAATTTTTTGTTGTTTTCATACTTTAATAAATTTTTGAGTTCGAAAGTTAGTTTATTTAACTTTGCTTTGTCAGTAGGAGACTTCGTTCTTTGCCAGCATTTTCTAGCTTTCCGTTTGTCGGATAGTTTTTTTCGTACTTCAATTGAACATTTGGGGAGATTAATACAACAATTTTGTGGAGTAGAGTCCCAAGCTGCGTTTTGTATTATTTTAACAAAGATTTCGATGGCATTTGTAATATCTTCATAAGTTTTTAGGGGTAAGTTAAGATTTAGAGATGAGCTGATAAGTTCGCGATAGTGATTCCAATCTGTTTTCTTGTTGTACTAATTGTCAATATGACAGGAGAATGATCGGATGATAAGTCTAAACATGGGTAGCTTTTTTGTAAATTGGGTGGTATACCCTTAGATACACAAAAATCTATCAAATCAGGGTTTTTGTTTAAGTTTGTAGGCCAATATGAGGGGGAATACGGTGAAAATATATTCAAATTAAGACAGAGTACAGTTGGTTGCCTTTTGTATTTTTTAGTCGAGAACCCCATGCAGTATGTTTTGCATTATAGTCACCACAGGCTAAGAATCTGTTTCCTAAAGTTTTGAAAAAATTTTCATATGTGGCTTGTATCATTTTGTGCTTTGGTGGGCTATACAAGGATGAAATGGTTAAAGGACCATGCCAATTTTCGACAATTACATTTGACCCGAATGGTGTTTTATATTATCTCTTATGAGAATGGCAGATCCTCCATGAGCTTTTCCATCTGGGTGCATGACATGGTAGAACTTGTATTGGGGTAAATTAAAGTTACTTTTTTGTGTGAAGTGTGTTTCTGAGATCATTAATACATCTATTTGTTGTGACAATAGGAATGATTTAACTTCAAGCGTGTGTTGCGCTAATCCATTAACATTCCAGAACGCCATTTTTAGATCAATCATTTTGAGTAACTTTAGATATTATGCTAATAACAAGATTTGACATTTGTTCCATAATTTCTTTAAGCGAGTTAAACATTAAATATATTTCGTTTGACTGTGTTACTTTTTTGTATTTATTTTCTTGGCTTGGTAGAGGGTTAAGTGTAGTTATTGTTACACTAGCATAAGAATTTGGTTTGTGAGCATTTTGTGTTTGTTGTGTTTCTAAGACTATGACTGTTCACCATTTCTTATATTAGAAGTACGTTCAACAAGAACATTCATTTGACAGGGTTCAATTTGAGTTTTATTATGCATGTTTTCAGTTACAAGCGGATAAATAAAATCCCTATTTCTGATAGAAGGGTTATTCGTTTTAGACAATTGTTTATAAATTATACAACCTTTATAGTTTGCAGGGTGCTTCCCACCACAGAGAATGCATTTTACTTGGTTTGACCAATTTTTACGCTCACAGTCTCTGGATATATGGTCCCCAGCGCATTTAATGCATTTGGGGCTCCGTCTACAGAATGATTTTGTATGACCATATTGCTGGCTGTTAGAACATTGTGGAACTGTTTTTCTTGATTTAGGGGGTTCAAACTTTATTTGACTATACATCAATGTTTTTATGGAGTATATATCCTTATTGTTAGAGTTTGTTTTTAATTCTAAATCAAACAAGGGAAGAGGCTGGTTTGTACCACGTTTTTTTATGTTCCAAGTGTTGGTGACTTCATGAACATGGGCCAGTAGTTCCTTTTTAACTTCATCTGTGTTTACAGATGGGTGCAAGTTTTTGAGTAAAACTTTAAATCCTCTTTCGCTTTTTGGTTTATATGTATAAAATTCCGTTTTCTTTTTTTCTAGTTCTTCAACTATTTTTTTATAACTTTCTTCAGTTTTGGGTTGAATTTTGACTTGATCAGTTCTAATAGTTTTTAAATCAAACTGATATTTTACACATTCATTTAGTAGAGTTAATAATCGTTGTATATTTGTAACTTTATCAACAAATATAGGTGGTGGTTTCGGGATATACTGAACTGGGTTTGTAGTTAAAGGATTGTCAGCATCATCATCAAGTGAAGCATATATATTTGTTGACGTGGTTTTATTGCTAAGCCAATATGACTCGAGTGTATTTTTCCTTTTATTGGAATTTATTTCTTCAGGACTTTCACGGTTTCGTTTCTTACTGGCCACTTTTTGCCAATTTTCACTTGGTTGGGGTTTATCGATTTTGACTTCAATTTGGTTTGGTCTATCAGGTTTACCAATTTCTCTTTCAAGTTCCTCTTCATCCGTTTGATAGGATAAAGGACGTTGCATTTAAAGTTCATTTTTCAGTGTTGCAATTTCACTTCTTAATTGACTGCATATTTGCTCAAATCGAATGTTACATTGTAAAAGATTAGCATTCTCTGTTTGTAATTCTTGTACTTTACTTATTCTAAATAAGCTAAGGCTATTTCTTGGCGTACCTTGTTTTTCATTTGGATCATCAGGTCCCATTTTGTTTTAAGTTGATATCTTTTTTTGTATTATTGTTCTTCACAGTTTACAAATGTCGATAATGCAGTTGATGTTAGCCAACCACCATGCATGACATTGTAATGTGAGAAACAACTCTGTTGAATGCAAAAACAGGGTTGTTACACCACAGACCACTATTTTGCCAGAGGGGAACAGCTGTTTGTGATTATTTAAAAAAAAAAACACAACAAACAACACACAATATTATCTGTCTCTATCAGATTTTATTATTTTATTTAGATAAAAAGTATTTACTTCTGATTTTTAATTTTATGAAATTACTTTATTGGGCACAGTAATTAATAAACCAAAGAACTTATAATGTGTATGTTGGATTCAATTTTATTTTGACACCAGGTAAGCACTTTCTATCACTGGAGAAAGCTTAGTTTTTGGACTTTTTCCGGAGCTCAAATGAACGTGACCGGTTTTATTGAACCGGCGAAAAGTTGTTTGTCTAATGGAGAGAATACAGCAAAGAAATTAATTTGTTAGAGAAAGAACATGAGTTGTAACTTTTTGTCAATAGATGGCCCATCCGAAAGAACATTCTCTCCATTAGGCATATTTTGCTGCAGAGCTAGTCTCCATTAGCCATATTGTGCTACAATATGCAGTAGAGTATTATTGATTTTATATTTTCTTCGTAACATAAATGAATATTTGCCAAAAACTATGAAAAATATATGTTTTATGTGCATATTACACCTTAATTTTTTAAATCAATATTCATTTAGATGTTTAGGAGCACAGTATTGCACTTTATTCGTGTGTATTTTTTTATAAAAGAAAAAATTAACATAAATATACATTTGCCAATCCCTCAATTCTCAAAAATACAAATGAAATAAAAAAAATACTATTTTCCTCTATGAAAATGTCTTTTTTGACATATAAATGTGAAACAAATGCTTTTATTACGTCAAACATTTGAAAAGTTGACTTTAAAATTATGTAATGAGTCTACTAGCAACATCTGAATGCATTATAATTTAAAGTATGTAGTTAATTTAATATTTTTGGGAAATAAATTAACTGAAAGCCTAATCCAAGGCTATATCGCCATGGGCAGGATATAGTTTTAATGTGATTCTGCGCCTCCTATTCAAAAGTAGCGTTACTAAAGCAATTATGCATTATGCTCTTTCTTTATATATAAATTTCTTTGGGCCTAGCCAAATACATTAATTTATTAAAGAAAGAACATTAGTTGAAACTATTTTTTTTGAAAGAAAGAATTAACATGAATATGCAGTTTTCAATGCCTCAATTCTTGAAAATTATACGAATTTACCGAAAAATACCATTTTGATCTATGAAAATTTGTTTTTAACATAAAAATGTGAAATAAATGCTTTTATCACGTCGAACATTTTAAAAATTGAGTTTAGTATTATTAAATAAGTCTGCTAGTGACAGCTTAATGTACTAGAATTTGAAATATGTATTAAATGTCATATTTGTGATTCCTAAGATAATTAAGAGCCAAGTCCAAGGCCATGCCGACCTAAGCATGGCGCAGGGTATTGTTTTTTATTTACTTGAGCGCCATCTACTTCTAAGTATAGACACTAAAGCAATTATGCATTTTGCTCATTCTATAGATATAAATGTCTTTGGTTACAAAAACAAAAATACATTTTATTAAATGAAACGAAAAACCAACAAAGCTTAACAGAAAAACCTAATCTGGTTTACTATATCTCCTATAGTAGCCAAAGAATTGGAGATATTTGAACGGAAAACGCTAAGAAAATGCATCGGAAAAAATTATTAAAATTTCATAAAGCGATTTTCAAATAGTTACGTCTATGAAAATGCCGATGTTCTACCCTTCTAAGGTACTCCATGTCGATACACGATAATATGCTTGTCAGCCAAATATACGAAAGCGAGAAAAACACCATCTGGGCTGGATCTACATATCTTTCTCCTGTCGGTATAATTAATGGACGCATTATAGACGATACAGCTCCTCTGGACCTAGACTCATTCTATATGAGCCCAGCCTCCGGAAATCATAGGGGCTGAAGATGATATACGTATATACTAAATTTTGCATGAACTGTAATATGAATATGTTTTGTCAATTTATGTAACGAACTTTTGTTATTTAGTTTTAGTAATGTTATTTATTTAGTTTTAGTAATGTTATTTACAGAGGTCTGCCCTGTTAGCGACTTTAACATTGTTGCTTTTTACGTTAACATAGTTATTAGAGTAACACACATATAGCTTTAAGAATGTTATTATTCTCATAGTATGTAAGACAATAAATGTAATCGAACAAGAAGAAGACTTAATAACATTTTTACTTAACAGAAAAAAAAAATAGATACAGAAAAATTGTACAAATTTGTATGGAAAACTTAGAGGTACCTTCACATTTTCACTCATAATTTTTGAACCGCTAAACCGATTTCGCTCATTTTAAATACCAAACTGCTCAATAATCTGGGTAAAAATAGGCACCCCCGCTTGCGTCTTCGCGTCGTGATCGCCATTTCAACAGACAGACGGACATCGCTAAATCGACTTAAAATTGCATAACGATCACGAATATATATGCTTTATGAGGTCTTAAACCTATATTTCGACATGTTGCAAACGGAATGACAAACTGATGCATACCCTCACCATATATGGTGGAGGGTATAAAAATATGTACCATACAATTTATATGGAGTTTATTTTTTCTTTCTTATTTTGAAAATCACTGCTATGTCAAAATAACCATACGGTTCGAGAAATATTGTTTGACATATGTCATTGGCATCATGTCTGTGATGAGAGTCATAGAATATCGCATGTTAATTTCATGTTTTTTTTGTTTAAAAAATTTTTAAAATTTAGGGACTGTTAAGAAAATTTGAAACAAAAAAACCGTTTTAACCTGCCTTTATACATGCAAGTAGTTGCATGCAAATGTCGAAATAGTCGAATCCCGTGCCATTTGCTTTTCTGTTTACACATGCGAGTTTTAAATAGAGTTACCGAGTTCATAATATAGGCTCATTTTTGGGAAACGGTTAGATTTATTAGTACATAGTATTATTTTAATAATATTAATGCTATATATTTAACAAACTTCCGTTTTTTTATACGCATTTCAAGAGATAAATACTAATAATACATTTAACAAGTTCAAACTTTAATTTAAATTTTACAGTAGTCGAGTAAATTTACAAAAAATTCTTAAGAGGGTAACATTGTTTATCGTTTTGACATTTAGTAGCTTGTAAATGCCAAATTTTACTCGCATCCAAAAATTGCTGCGAAAAATGAGGGTGTATTATTAAAAACTAGGGAGTGTATTGAGTTTTTCGAACTCCTAATGGCTGGGTTAAAAATTAATGGCATATTTCTAGATAACAAGTTTCTCAAAAATGTTGCCCAATTGAGTATTAAAAATTAGTTTGCGGTTCTGTAATACAAATGTTAAGTTTTGTTGAGTGAAAACGTAAGTGTAACTCTTTTGGCGGTTTCTACATAACAATTTCAATTGTCAATACTGTCAAAAACATACAAGTAAAAAAAAGTAATTGTGTGTATCACAAAAGAGTATTTTATTAGTTTTTTTGCTGTTTTCTTTTGTTTTGTTTTCTTCATCTACATTTCTTTACAGCAGCTGGTATGTAAGTGGTTCGATATGATGCTTTTAATTTTGGCTGTATTTCATTAAGAATCATTGAAAAAACTTGCTTGTTGATGCGAAATGTAGCAATGAAACTGAAAAATCACATAAATGAAAAGAACTTAAATTTGGTTTTGTTTTTTCTCACCGATCTTCCGGTAGATCCATAACATTTAAGGCATCTCGGATATTTCTGCGGCATAAACGAATGTCTACACCGTCACTTTAATCACTAGCAACATGTAATTCAATAGATGGAAACATTTTTTTTCTTTATTTTTTTTAATAAATAACAAATTTTATTCACAAATAATTATTCATATAAATTAACTTTATTTTGTAAATCAAAAACAGCTGTTCGTTTATATTTGTACTAGAGTTGCCATTTAGTAATGAAAGAGTTGTATTTTAGCATAAAAAAGTAAAGAAAATACAAAACTATATACTATGGCAATAATGTAATTTGACAATATAAAAAAAAACAACGTAACAAAACGTAAGTAAGACAAGTGTACTATAAAAACTCATTCGCTTACGTACTTGTTTGTGTACAGCTTGTCTGTTTGAGAAATTGCTTGTTATGTAGAAACATGGTATAAATAGATTCTTTTTCACAACTGCCACGCTCGACGCGTTTTAACTGTAAATTTGTATGGAAAAATAATGCATGCTGTTGGCCGTCACTGCTTTTGTTGCATTGTGTTGTTTTCTTAATTCCCTTTTCAAAGTTACTTCCAAAGTTATGTCTATTTATTCGATGACTTTTGTTGCACGAAAACTGAATGTGAATGAAGCAACAAAAGAAGAAAACATGAGTGTGAAAGAGAAATAACAAAAACATGCACGGAAACCGTGCCTTTTTTTACCCCGCTTGAAAACATACAAACATACAAATATTGCACGCAATAATTGAATTCAATGAAGTCACCGTCTAAATTGGCTCATACTCAGCGTTTATGCATGCCACTGGGAGTTCGAAAAAATAAATACACTTACGACTTTTGAATAATACACTCAAATTTTTTGCAATGGCAGCTCCAGTTGCAGCAAATTTCGCATGCGAGTAAAATTTTGCATTTGCATGCCACTAAATGTCAAAACGATAAACAGTGTAACTTTCCTAAGAGATTAATGCAAATTTACTGGATTACTGTAAAATTGTAAATAAACTATTTACTTGTTAAATGTATTATAATGATTTTTTTATTTAAATGCGGATAAAAAACGGAACTTTGTTAATTATAGGGCATTAATATTATTAAAATAATACTAATGCACGGTTTTCACTATGTCATTTTTAATGTCAATTTGTCCAAATTGTTGGCAATTGTATGAAAACGGGTTGTCATATGAATTTGCAGTCAGTTATGCACACGAACTGCCTTCTAAAATGACATACAAGTGAAAACGTCAAATTTCAGTTTGTCAGCAAATATGGCAGCATTTTTTATCTAAAATAAAATTGAAAAGAAGTTGTCAATTTTTGTTTTGTATGGCGATCTCAAAGCTGCTATTTTGTTTTTTTTTTTTTTTTTGCTGGAAAAATAAATTTCAATTCTTCCTTTTATTTTTCAAGCCCTTTAGTGTTTTAATAACTCAAAGCGCCGCACTAGCTACAGCCATTTGTTTCTTTTTTATTATTTTTAATTTTTTTTCCACTTTTTATTAAACTCAAATTAATATTTTCTAATCAGCTGTTCGCTCGCCAAAAGTTTATGCATCACATTTGACCTTTGTAATGAAAACGGCGTGTCAGTCAACTGACACCAAACTTTGACATAAGTCTTTGACACGCTCTGCTTTATCGATTTATTGTCAGTTTTTAAGATGTAATGAAAACGCATTTGACACAAAATGACGAGAATTCACTTGAGTCAGTTTTTGTTGTCAGTTCATATGACAATGAAAACCAGGCATAATAATAAATGTTTCACGTTTCACCAAAAATTTGCCTATATGATGAACTCGGTAACTCTAATACTGGCATGGGTAAAAACACAAAAGCAAATGGCAACCCAATATACCATATAGTAATCAAACTGCAATGCAACTTGAGAATAAGCTTATGGGTCGATTATCGATGGCAACTGATAGCTGTCAATTTCAGTTGCCAAATAGTGATTGTATTGGCAACCACAAGGCGGGAACATTAAAATGTAAGTATATTTATTTATTGTTATAAATATTTCAAAATCTGCAGCAACCTCTTGCTTTTATGGGCTGTTATTCCATATGAAGGCGTCATGAGTAGATCCAGGATGCCTAGCATCAACATACCTGATTTTCATTTCGCAATCGCACAACTAGAAAGAAATTATCTTGCTCAAAAGAAAGAAAAATTGTTAAATAACTTACCAGCAAAACATTCAAACTAAAATATTCTTTCCTGTTGGATATCTAGCGCTTTACGTTTGGTTTGTATGTGTTTTTTCCAGGTTAACCGTTTGTCCAGATAAATACCTAGATATTTTACACTTTCTTCTTGTGGTATTTCGATTCCATTAAACCTTATAGGAGGGCATGTTTCTTTATTTAGTGTAAAGGTAATTTGCACTGATTTCGATTCATTTGCTTTTATTCTCCAGTTGGTAAGCCATGTAGATATATTATTTATACATTTTTGTAAAGTTTCACTTGCAGTCTTTAGGTTCTTGTGTACAGACAGAGCTGCTGTATCGTCAGCAAAAATTCCTATTGTAACACCATCTATTTGGGGAAGATCAGATGTATACAACAAGTAAAAAGTGGGTCCCATAACGCTGCCTTGTGGTACTCCTGTCATAATTGTACATATGTCACTCATTTCTTCTTCTTCTTTTCAATAGAACGAGCGTATAGTTAGGATCTAATGAAGAGATAGTAGATTATGGGGAGCATTTTCTTTGTTTTGTAAAGCAGACCTTTATGCCACACTTTATCAAAGGCTTGAGAGATGTCAAGGAAGGCTGCAGTACAATATTGTTTTTTCGAAAGTTTGTGGATTGTTTCAACTAAGCGATGTACTTGTTCGATTGTTCCATGTCGTTTTCGAAAACCGATTCTATTATTGGCATCAATCTACGGAGGAATAGAGTCTCTAGAACTTTTGAGGGAATAGGCAATAGACTAATAGGTCGATATGACGTTACTTGTTCAACAGGTTTTCCAGGTTTAGGGATCATAGATATCTGCGCAACTTTCTATTGGGGTGGTACGAAACAGTAGAGCATGCAGGCGTCATATCCTGGGGCTTTTTTAATATTTAAATTATTTATTGCATTAGCTACTTCCAATTTTGTAAACTTTTTAATTGGTAAATCTAGTTGGTGGGTTTCATTTATGATATTTTCAATGTGATTTGGGGTGTCGTCATTGTTTAGTTCATTGGAGGTAAACACTTTTTCAAGATGAGTAGCAAAAGTTTTCGCCTTTTCACTACTACTTCTCGCCCAAGTTGCATCTGGTTTCCGTATAGGATTATTTATTTTTTGTTGTTTCTTTATTTGTTTTGTTATTTTCCATAGTGAGTAATCTGTTACTTTTGTTGGACCCAGTTTTTGCATTTCTTCTTCGAATTTTTTGTTGTTTTCATACTTTAATAAATTTTTGAGTTCGAAAGTTAGTTTATTTAACTTTGCTTTGTCAGTAGGAGACTTCGTTCTTTGCCAGCATTTTCTAGCTTTCCGTTTGTCGGATAGTTTTTTTCGTACTTCAATTGAACATTTGGGGAGATTAATACAACAATTTTGTGGAGTAGAGTCCCAAGCTGCGTTTTGTATTATTTTAACAAAGATTTCGATGGCATTTGTAATATCTTCATAAGTTTTTAGGGGTAAGTTAAGATTTAGAGATGAGCTGATAAGTTCGCGATAGTGATTCCAATCTGTTTTCTTGTTGTACTAATTGTCAATATGACAGGAGAATGATCGGATGATAAGTCTAAACATGGGTAGCTTTTTTGTAAATTGGGTGGTATACCCTTAGATACACAAAAATCTATCAAATCAGGGTTTTTGTTTAAGTTTGTAGGCCAATATGAGGGGGAATACGGTGAAAATATATTCAAATTAAGACAGAGTACAGTTGGTTGCCTTTTGTATTTTTTAGTCGAGAACCCCATGCAGTATGTTTTGCATTATAGTCACCACAGGCCAAGAATCTGTTTCCTAGAGTTTTGAAAAAATTTTCATATGTGGCTTGTATCATTTTGTGCTTTGGTGGGCTATACAAGGATGAAATGGTTAAAGGACCATGCCAATTTTCGACAATTACATTTGACCCGAATGGTGTTTTATATTATCTCTTATGAGAATGGCAGATCCTCCATGAGCTTTTCCATCTGGGTGCATGACATGGTAGAACTTGTATTGGGGTAAATTAAAGTTACTTTTTTGTGTGAAGTGTGTTTCTGAGATCATTAATACATCTATTTGTTGTGACAATAGGAATGATTTAACTTCAAGCGTGTGTTGCGCTAATCCATTAGCATTCCAGAACGCCATTTTTAGATCAATCATTTTGAGTAACTTTAGATATTATGCTAATAACAAGATTTGACATTTGTTCCATAATTTCTTTAACCGAGTTAAACATTAAATATATTTCGTTTGACTGTGTTACTTTTTTGTATTTATTTTCTTGGCTTGGTAGAGGGTTAAGTGTAGTTATTGTTACACTAGCATAAGAATTTGGTTTGTGAGCATTTTGTGTTTGTTGAAATTTTCTAAGACTATGACTGTTCACCATTTCTTATATTAGAAGTACGTTCAACAAGAACATTCATTTGACAGGGTTCAATTTGAGTTTTATTATGCATGTTTTCAGTTACAAGCGGATAAATAAAATCCCTATTTCTGATAGAAGGGTTATTCGTTTTAGACAATTGCTTATAAATTATACAACCTTTATAGTTTGCAGGGTGCTTCCCACCACAGAGAATGCATTTTACTTGGTTTGATCAATTTTTACGCTCACAGTCTCTGGATAGATGGTCCCCAGCGCATTTAATGCATTTGGGGCTCCGTCTACAGAATGATTTTGTATGACCATATTGCTGGCAGTTAGAACATTGTGGTACTGTTTTTCTTGATTTAGGAGGTTCAAACTTTATTTGACTATACATCAATGTTTTTATGGAGTATATATCCTTATTGTTAGAGTTTGTTTTTAATTTTAAATCAAACAAGGGAAGAGGCTGGTTTGTACCACGTTTTTTTATGTTCCAAGTGTTGGTGACTTCATGACCATGGGCCAGTAGTTCCTTTTTAACTTCATCTGTGTTTACAGATGGGTGCAAGTTTTTGAGTAAAACTTTAAATCCTCTTTCGCTTTTTGGTTTATATGTATAAAATTCCGTTTTCTTTTTTTCTAGTTCTTCAACTATTTTTTTATAACTTTCTTCAGTTTTGGGTTGAATTTTGACTTGATCAGTTCTAGTAGTTTTTAAATCAAACTGATCTTTTACACATTCATTTAGTAGAGTTAATAATGGTTGTATATTTGTAACTTTATCAACAAATATAGGTGGTGGTTTCGGGATATACTGAACTGGGTTTGTAGTTAAAGGATTGTCAGCATCATCATCAAGTGAAGCAAATATATTTGTTGACGTGGTTTTATTGCTAAGCCAATATGACTCGAGTGTATTTTTCCTTTTATTGGAATTTATTTCTTCAGGACTTTCACGGTTTCGTTTCTTACTGGCCACTTTTTGCCAATTTTCACTTGGTTGGGGTTTATCGATTGTGACTTCAATTTGGTTTGGTCTATCAGGTTTACCAATTTCTCTTTCAAGTTCCTCTTCATCAGTTTGATAGGATAAAGGACGTTGCATTTAAAGTTCATTTTTCAGTGTTGCAATTTCACTTCTTAATTGACTGCATATTTGCTCAAATCGAATGTTACATTGTAAAAGATTAGCATTCTCTGTTTGTAATTCTTGTACTTTACTTATTCTAAATAAGCTAAGGCTATTTCTTGGCGTACCTTGTTTTTCATTTGGATCATCAGGTCCCATTTTGTTTTAAGTTGATATCTTTTTTTGTATTATTGTTCTTCACAGTTTACAAATGTCGATAATGCAGTTGATGTTAGCCAACCACCATGCATGACATTGTAATGTGAGAAACAACTCTGTTGAATGCAAAAACAGGGTTGTTACACCACAGACCACTATTTTGCCAGAGGGGAACAGCTGTTTGTGATTATTTAAAAAAAAAAACACAACAAACAACACACAATATTATCTGTCTCTATCAGATTTTATTATTTTATTTAGATAAAAAGTATTTACTTCTGATTTTTAATTTTATGAAATTACTTTATTGGGCACAGTAATTAATAAACCAAAGAACTTATAATGTGTATGTTGGATTCAATTTTATTTTGACACCAGGTAAGCACTTTTTATCACTGGAGAAAGCTTAGTTTTTGGACTTTTTCCGGAGCTCAAATGAACGTGACCGCTTTTATTGAACCGGCGAAAAGTTGTTTGTCTAATGGAGAGAATACAGCAAAGAAATTAATTTGTTAGAGAAAGAACATGAGTTGTAACTTTTCGTCAATAGATGGCCCATCCGAAAGTACATTCTCTCCATTAGGCATATTTTGCTGCAGAGCTAGTCTCCATTAGCCATATTGTGCTACAATATGCAGTAGAGTATTATTGATTTTATATTTTCTTCGTTACATAAATGAATATTTTCCAAAAACTATGAAAAATATATGTTTTATGTGCATATTACACCTTAATTTTTTAAAGCAATATTCATTTAGATGTTTAGGAGCACAGTATTGCACTTTATTCGTGTGTATTTTTTTATAAAAGAAAAAATTAACATAAATATACATTTGCCAATCCCTCAATTCTCAAAAATACAAATGAAATAAAAAAAAATACTATTTTCCTCTATGAAAATGTCTTTTTGACATATAAATGTGAAACAAATGCTTTTATTACGTCAAACATTTGAAAAGTTGACTTTAAAATTATGTAATGAGTCTACTAGCAACATCTGAATGCATTATAATTTAAAGTATGTAGTTAATTTAATATTTTTGGGAAATAAATTAACTGAAAGCCTAATCCAAGACTATATCGCCATGGGCAGGATATAGTTTTAATGTGATTCTGCGCCTCCTATTCAAAAGTAGCGTTACTAAAGCAATTATGCATTATGCTCTTTCTTTATATATAAATTTCTTTGGACCTAGCCAAATACATTAATTTATTAAAGAAAGAACATTAGTTGAAACTATTTTTTTTGAAAGAAAGAATTAACATGAATATGCAGTTTTCAATGCCTCAATTCTTGAAAATTATACGAATTTACCGAAAAATACCATTTTGATCTATGAAAATTTGTTTTTAACATAAAAATGTGAAATAAATGCTTTTATCACGTCGAACATTTCAAAAATTGAGTTTAGTATTATTAAATAAGTCTGCTAGTGACAGCTTAATGTACTAGAATTTGAAATATGTATTAAATGTCATATTTGTGATTCCTAAGATAATTAAGAGCCAAGTCCAAGGCCATGCCGACCTAAGCATGGCGCAGGGTATTGTTTTTTATTTACTTGAGCGCCATCTACTTCTAAGTATAGACACTAAAGCAATTATGCATTTTGCTCTATCTTTATATATACATTTCTTTGAACCTAGCCATGGGGCAGGGTATTGTTTTAGTTAATTCAGCGCCACCTATTCAAAAGTAGCGGCACTAAAGCAATTATGTATTTTGCTCATTCTATAGATATCTTTGGTTACAAAAACAAAAATACATTTTATTAAATGAAACGAAAAACCAACAAAGCTTAACAGAAAAACCTAATCTGGTTTACTATATCTCCTTAGTAGCCAAAGAATTGGAGATATTTGAACGGAAAACGCTAAGAAAATGCATCGGAAAAAATTATGAAAATTTCATAAAGCGATTTTCAAATAGTTACGTCTATGAAAATGCCGATGTTCTACCCTTCTAAGGTACTCCATGTCGATACACGATAATATGCTTGTCAGCCAAATATACGAAAGCGAGAAAAACACCATCTGGGCTGGATCTACATATCTTTCTCCTGTCGGTATAATTAATGGACGCATTATAGACGATACAGCTCCTCTGGACCTAGACTCATTCTATATGAGCCCAGCCTCCGGAAATCATAGGGGCTGAAGATGATATACGTATATACTAAATTTTGCATGAACTGTAATATGAATATGTTTTGTCAATTTATGTAACGAACTTTTGTTATTTAGTTTTAGTAATGTTATTTATTTAGTTTTAGTAATGTTGTTTACAGAGGTCTGCCCTGTTAGCGACTTTAACATTGTTGCTTTTTACGTTAACATAGTTATTAGAGTAACACACATATAGCTTTAAGAATGTTATTATTCTCATAGTATGTAAGACAATAAATGTAATCGAACAAGAAGAAGACTTAATAACATTTTTACTTACTTAACAGAAAAAAAAATAGATACAGAAAAATTGTACAAATTTGTATGGAAAACTTAGAGGTACCTTCACATTTTCACTCATAATTTTTGAACCGCTAAACCGATTTCGCTCATTTTAAATACCAAACTGCTCAATAATCTGGGTAAAAATAGGCACCCCCGCTTGCGTCTTCGCGACGTGATCGCCATTTCAACAGACAGACGGACATCGCTAAATCGACTTAAAATTGCATAACGATCACGAATATATATGCTTTATGAGGTCTTAAACCTATATTTCGACATGTTACAAACGGAATGACAAACTGATGCATACCCTCACCATATATGGTGGAGGGTATAAAAATATGTACCATACAATTTATATGGAGTTTATTTTTTCTTTCTTATTTTGAAAATCACTGCTATGTCAAAATAACCATACGGTTCGAGAAATATTGTTTGACATATGTCATTGGCATCATGTCTGTGATGAGAGTCATAGAATATCGCATGTTAATTTCATGTTTTTTTTGTTTAAAAAATTTTTAAAATTTAGTGACTGTTAAGAAAATTTGAAACAAAAAAACCGTTTTAACCTGCCTTTATACATGCAAGTAGTTGCATGCAAATGTCGAAATAGTCGAATCCCGTGCCATTTGCTTTTCTGTTTACACATGCGAGTTTTAAATAGAGTTACCGAGTTCATAATATAGGCTCATTTTTGGGAAACGGTTAGATTTATTAGTACATAGTATTATTTTAATAATATTAATGCTATATATTTAACAAACTTCCGTTTTTTTATACGCATTTCAAGAGATAAATACTAATAATACATTTAACAAGTTCAAACTTTAATTTAAATTTTACAGTAGTCCAGTAAATTTACAAAAAATTCTTAAGAGGGTAACATTGTTTATCGTTTTGACATTTAGTAGCTTGTAAATGCCAAATTTTACTCGCATCCAAAAATTGCTGCGAAAAATGAGGGTGTATTATTAAAAACTAGGGAGTGTATTGAGTTTTTCGAACTCCTAATGGCTGGGTTAAAAATTAATGGCATATTTCTAGATAACAAGTTTCTCAAAAATGTTGCCCAATTGAGTATTAAAAATTAGTTTGCGGTTCTGTAATACAAATGTTAAGTTTTGTTGAGTGAAAACGTAAGTGTAACTCTTTTGGCGGTTTCTACATAACAATTTCACTTGTCAATACTGTCAAAAACATACAAGTAAAAAAAAGTAATTGTGTGTATCACAAAAGAGTATTTTATTAGTTTTTTTGCTGTTTTCTTTTGTTTTGTTTTCTTCATCTACATTTCTTTTCAGCAGCTGGTATGTAAGTGGTTCGATATGATGCTTTTAATTTTGGCTGTATTTCATTAAGATGCGAAATGTAGCAATGAAACTGAAAAATCACATAAATGAAAAGAACTTAAATTTGGTTTTGTTTTTTCTCACCGATCTTCCGGTAGATCCATAACATTTAAGGCATCTCGGATATTTCTGCGGCATAAACGAATGTCTACACCGTCACTTGAATCACTATCAAAATGTAATTCAATAGATGGAAACATTTTTTTTCTTTATTTTTTTTAATAAATAACAAATTTTATTCACAAATAATTATTCATATAAATTAACTTTGTTTTGTAAATCAAAAACAGCTGTTCGTTTATATATGTACTAGAGTTGCCATTTAGTAATGAAAGAGTTGTATTTTAGCATAAAAAAGTAAAGAAAATACAAAACTATATACTATGGCAATAATGTAATTTGACAATATAAAAAAAAACAACGTAACAAAACGTAAGTAAGACAAGTGTACTATAAAAACTCATTCGCTTACGTACTTGTTTGTGTACAGCTTGTCTGTTTGAGAAATTGCTTGTTATGTAGAAACATGGTATAAATAGATTCTTTTTCACAACTGCCACGCTCGACGCGTTTTAACTGTAAATTTGTATGGAAAAATAATGCATGCTGTTGGCCGTCACTGCTTTTGTTGCATTGTGTTGTTTTCTTAATTCCCTTTTCAAAGTTACTTCCAAAGTTATATCTATTTATTCGATGACTTTTGTTGCACGAAAACTGAATGTGAATGAAGCAACAAAAGAAGAAAACATGAGTGTGAAAGAGAAATAACAAAAACATGCACGGAAACCGTGCCCTTTTTTACCCCGCTTGAAAACATACAAACATACAAATATTGCACGCAATAATTGAATTCAATGAAGTCACCGTCTAAATTGGCTCATACTCAGCGTTTATGCATGCCACTGGGAGTTCGAAAAAATAAATACACTTACGACTTTTGAATAATACACTCAAATTTTTTGCAATGGCAGCTCCAGTTGCAGCAAATTTCGCATGCGAGTAAAATTTTGCATTTGCATGCCACTAAATGTCAAAACGATAAACAGTGTTACTTTCCTAAGAGATTAATGCAAATTTACTGGATTACTGTAAAATTGTAAATAAACTATTTACTTGTTAAATGTATTATAATGATTTTTTTATTTAAATGCGGATAAAAAACGGAACTTTGTTAATTATAGGGCATTAATATTTTTAAAATAATACTAATGCACGGTTTTCACTATGTCATTTTTAATGTCAATTTGTCCAAATTGTTGGCAATTGTATGAAAACGGGTTGTCATATGAATTTGCAGTCAGTTATGCACACGAACTGCCTTCTAAAATGACATACAAGTGAAAACGTCAAATTTCAGTTTGTCAGCAAATATGGCAGCATTTTTTATCTAAAATAAAATTGAAAAGAAGTTGTCAATTTTTGTTTTGTATGGCGATCTCAAAGCTGCTATTTTGTTTTTTTTTTTTTGCTGGAAAAATAAATTTCAATTCTTCCTTTTATTTTTCAAGCCCTTTAGTGTTTTAATAACTCAAAGCGCCGCACTAGCTACAGCCATTTGTTTCTTTTTTATTATTTTTAATTTTTTTTCACTTTTTATTAAACTCAAATTAATATTTTCTAATCAGCTGTTCGCTCGCCAAAAGTTTATGCATCACATTTGACCTTTGTAATGAAAACGGCGTGTCAGTCAACTGACACCAAACTTTGACATAAGTCTTTGACACGCTCTGCTTTATCGATTTATTGTCAGTTTTTAAGATGTAATGAAAACGCATTTGACACAAAATGACGAGAATTCACTTGAGTTAGTTTTTGTTGGCAGTTCATATGACAATGAAAACCAGGCATAATAATAAATGTTTCACGTTTCACCAAAAATTTGCCTATATGATGAACTCGGTAACTCTAATATTAGCATGGGTAAAAACACAAAAGCAAATGGCAACCCAATATACCATATAGTAATCAAACTGCAATGTAACTTGAGAATAAGCTTATGGGTCGATTATCGATGGCAGCCGAACCTCAGTGGCGTTGCCAGTTGCCAAAAAGATATTACGTATGGCAACTGATAGCTGTCAATTTCAGTTGCCAAATAGTGATTGTATTGGCAACCACAAAGTTTTGGTTGCTGTAGGTTTTTAAAGCAAAAGAAAAAAGGCGGGAACATTAAAATGTAAGTACATTTATTTATTGTTATAAATATTTCAAAATCTGCAGCAACCTCTTGCTTTTATGGGCTGTTGTTCCATATGAAGGCGTCATGAGTAGATCCAGGATGCCTAGCATCAACATACCTGATTTTCATTTCGCAATCGCACAACTAGAAAGAAATTATCTTGCTCAAAAGAAAGAAAAATTGTTAAATAACTTACCAGCAAAACATTCAAACTAAAATATCCTTTCCTGTTTATATATAAGGGACGAATGTCTTCCTTCGGTCCAATTATATGTACGTGTGTTCCATCTATGCATCCAACAATCCCTGGAAACTTCGTTTTTGAATAAAAAAGTTTTTGTTTTTTCTTCTTCCGACATTTTTGAAACTATACACAAGCTTTTGTTCTATTAATTGTACGACTTCTTTTAAAACCACCGACAACGTTGGTTGAACCATTCCTGAATTGAAGTCATTGCCGTGAGATTTTTGGAAACTTCCTTCAGCAAAAAATCTTAAAGCTGCGCAAACTTTTAATAGCGTAGGTATTGCCGTTGAACGACGACTTTGTTTAAGGCTTCCACTAAATATAGCACTGCGTCTTTTGGAATACGAAAATAAGCTTTGAAACTATAAGAAGCAACTTTTTATTGAAAATTATTTTAAACATCAAGATATACTCACAGTACAGACGGTAATTCTAATGGATTGAAGTTGTCCCTCAAGTTCCGTCTAAGCCTAAGTTTGAAGCCTTTTCATCGTCATCAAAAAATAGTTCCACTGAACTTAGCATAAAATAATTTTTTACACAATTTCTTTTTATAAATTTGTTTTTGTTTTAAATGAATTCACTTTTATTAACTTTTTTCCTTTGTCAATCTTTTTATTTGTTTACATTTATTTTCAGTTGCTAATCTGTCAAAATTACATTATCGATAACTTTTTGGCAACTGGAGAAAGTTGCCTTACTGGCAACTCTACTGAAATTATAATTGGTATTATAATTATAATTTCAGTTGAGTTGCCAGTTGACAACGCAACTAAAGTTCGGTTGCCATCGATAATAGCTTTTCTATTATTTATTTATTTATTTATTTATTTTATTTATTAATCATATAATTACAAATTATATGTTAATACCCTAACCGAGCACTAGCAACAAAGGCCTTCGGCTCGTTGTCGCGAAAACAGACCAGAGCCTTTGGTGGGAATTGAACCCACGACCCCCGCACTGATAAGCTAGCACGCTACCAACTAGCCTACCGGGGCGCTCAGTATAAGCTTTTTTTAATTTCGTTTATTATAATGTTTATAAAATGTGAATTCCCAAGCATTATTTAACAATGCTTGAAAAATGATTATACATAACTTTTTGTAAAGTATGCCTATAAACAACATACACATATTGAACATCGCAATTGAAATAGAAATATAAATATTTTTCAATACATTCTTGTTGTCTTTGTTCTACGCTTATAATGCATACAACAAGTGCAGTTACTTTTTTCTTTTAATTTATCAAACGTGTTTTGCGTGTACATTTGGTTTTATAAAGTAGACGCGCAATTGCATATCAAATTTAATTATTTTTAAAATAATTTTTATTTAAAATAAATTATTATTTTTTATATATAAAATGAAGTATTATTATTTATATTTAAAATAAAAAAAAAATAAATAAAAGAAAATAATTATGATTTCTCTTTTTTAACACTTAATATTATATTATATGTGAAGCTTATTCTACAATTATGTAAAAAAGCTTATATATATATTGAGTCAAATAAGCTTTTCTATACTTAAGTTAATACAATATTATTTTTGTAAGCAATTGCAAGAATAAGCTAATAGTAATCATACACACGTAATATTTTCACGAGGGTTCCGTTTTGATTTTTCTACAATTGTTACGATAGCGTTTTTCAATATATTTTCAAGTCTTTTTCAAGCTTAAGGCTTGTGTTTGTAAGCTTATAATAATATTTTTCTCAAGTCATTTGGTATGTTGGAAAGAGATTCGATTATTTCGAAGAATTTTTCGTTGATAACACTAGCATGCCACTACTTGCATGCAGTTATGCATTTTGATTTTTTTAGTTTTGTGCCAAATTGACGATTAAAAAGGGCCAAAATACCTTTGATAGGGCCAACTTTTTTTGGAATATATTTATAAGTTTTTTATTTAAATAAATTTAAATCAGTTAACCATGGGTAGGATTTGATCCAATTTGTTTTAAATTTTCTATTGGATTTTCTTTTTAAAGGTGGCGTTGGATCATATCGATCGGAACATGAATTGTCACTAAAAATATATAAACGTATGTATTTAAATTTACCTGTTTAAAAACAACCCCTTTTGTTTCATTTAAATATTTCACACATTATGTTTCACAAATACCATTACCCCACTTTGTCACATGTAAATAATTACTTACAAGTAGTGTATACGTGTTATCAACGAAAAACAAAAAAATTGTATGAGTGGTTACATTGTACAGTGCAAGTTCATTTTTAAAATGTCGTCAGTGCAAGTTCATTTTTAAAATGTCGTCTGCAGGAGATGTGCTATTTAAAATGGGTGTCTTAAATGAATTACAGAACTGCCATGTACTTAACACTCTGCGGTACATAGGACTATATGTATGTCATGTTATTGTATTTATTATATTATTGTATTTATTTTATATAAAACTAATAATTAAACTTGCCTTTTAAAGGCGACTTTATATCCTTTCTCATTATCCTTCTTATATACAGTTCATAAAATCAGCCATAATATTAACTCCTATTGCAACAAATAAATAAATTAATATAAAACTCAATACACGACAACTCTGTTTTACGTTTTGTCAACCTACTTGCATCAACTGTCAAAAATTCACTTACTTCAATATTTCATTGCAAGCTAAGTCGCAAGTAGCATAAGTGTGAATGTAAAAAAGTATTAGTGTATTAAGTTTTTGGCACTTGCATGTGGCAACGGGGGATTACTTAAAAGCAATAGGAAATTTAGTTGTCAATAGAAAGTTTTATATGTGTTTTCTTGATATACTTATAAGAATTTTTATTTGAAACAAGACAGATGTATAAATAAAAGTAGTTTTTCTGTGAAAAAAAATTGTTGTAAATAAAAGTTGTGTCCGAAATAGGTATATAATAAAATTGAAAATATACTTTAAGGTTTGTTGTAGTTGAATTTTGAGCTGAAAGGGCCAAAATAGATTAGAAAGTACCACATGGCCTCAAATATTCAAAATAGCCACAAATGGCCAATTGTCTCACATTTGTATCACTGCTTGCATGTGTAAAGGCAGGGTTACTTTCAGATGCAAATTAAAATCGCTAGGTCTAAGAAGAAAATCGCCGAATTGGCAACAGTGTATTTTTACTTCTCATCTTTTAATGCATTAACGATATGGCTGTCTCGCTCATGTTTTTTTTGCCCTGTTTCAGAAAAATCACGCCAACGTTTACAATGCAGCCAACATTTAAAATACAAATTTTGCTGAATTCTGCCAAGAGTTGGAAGTGAAAAATTTTTCTCTTGTTGAAAATTGCCAAATAAAAATATAAATAAAAGTTTTTATCAATATCAACATACATTATTAAACAAATTCAAACTTGTTAAATTAGATTGAGAAATGTTTTAGAGCTGTGTTAAATCTTTTATAAAGCCAGGAAATATTGTAATTTTTTTCATGATGGCGGACGTTTGTAATGTGCATTGGTTTGTCGCAAAAGGTCGCGATATATAGAACTATAAAATATAAAGAATTGTGTTAAAAAATAAATAAACTTTTTACAAGGTAAAACTTAATGAAAAATGTTTTTATTAGAAAACTACTACTTTAAATTTGTTTCCTGTGACTTTAGATAAATAAATGAATACCACAAACTCATAGCTTGCACTATTACGATCTTAAAAAAAATATATTCAACAAATTTGAAAAAAATTATAAGGTGGCTAAATTTGTTCTTCCAAAAACGTAATATTGTTCAACAATACTGGAAATGAGTGGCCGAGGAAGTCGAAAAAGGGGTAGACCTCCAAAAACTCCAAATGATCGAGCCTCTGGTGCCAAGTTCAATTATCAGTTGCTTAAGAAACCAAAATATTTAAGTAAAACGAGCGATTCTCAACTAAGCACTCCATCAGCATCCCGGGCTTCATCGCCGCAGGAGAGCGATGGAAGCCGCAATAATAGGAAATCAATAATAAAGGGTAGAGGTCGTGGCCGCAAATCAAATGCTAATTCTTCATATTCCAATCGAAAAAGTAAGTTATTTTTTTTTCAAAGCCATATTTTTAAACAATATCAAAAGGTTACAAAAAAAGTGGTATTTTTGCTGAGTTCAAATTTATCCAATCTGCTCTGGACAGAAAGATCGTGTTTTTTTTTTACCAGGTTTGCAGGAAAGTTAAAAAATTTTGTTCCGTCAGTTCGCAATATTTTTTATTGTAGGTTCAATAGATGTATCTAGAGCTATTTTTTAAATGTCCCCCAGAAAAAAATTGTGATTTATTATCCATTAGGAAGATATAAAGAAATTTCTAACAAAAAACATATTGCGCGTTAAAATGCAGAGCAACGCACCAGGTTTACAAGAGAAGCCAAAAACTTAATAAAATGAAAAATCTTTAAGATGTTAATACAATATTATATATTTTGTCTTAAAACACAGCAACAGATATATTTTAGATGAAAAAATGTATAAATTGGCCAATGAGCTTTCTAATTACAAATTTTAAATAAAATAAGGCATTTTGGAAGTATGTCTTATGTGTGTTATGTTACTGAAACCAAATGACGTTTCTTCGGTGAAAGCGAGTTTGTTTACATTTCTAGTAAAAATAGAAAAAAATTATATCAAAAGTATTAAATTAAAAAATAACAAACTTCATGTCAAAAGCCAAGTTAAGAGGGGAAAAATAGCAAGCTGTAGGCAAACAAGCAGGTTTTAGCAAGAGGTATTTTTATTAGAGGTGTAAAACTTTTATTTAAAATAGCTCTAGTTTAGGGGCATAGCTCGGATTTGTTTCAAATTTTCACCATTGTAAATACTGCGTTCAACAATAATATAAGGATCTCCCAAAGTTGAAATTTTTAATACTTTGTATTTTTGCCATTGGTTATCGGATAAAAACAAAGTATTTAACATTAGAAAGTTTATTGTAACACATTAAAATTTGAGATATAATTCTCGGGGGCTTATTAACCCATTGTCAAATTGCAAAAAGCCCGTTTTTAATAGAAAATTTTAGAAAACATGCTTATTTTCTCCAAATTTGATGCAACGAAATAACTTATATTATTGTAGCTAAGGCTTAACGCTTAAATTTAAAATATAATTTTAATTATTAACTCCTTTCAACAAAAATATTGTTTTTGTTTTACTAAAACAATATAAATATTATACTTCTATTTATGCTTCTAATTATATATTTTAAATGTTACTAAGGAATAGTAATCACTAATTTATAAATGTAAGAGAACTATTCCTTAGTAACATTTAATAAAATTAAATGTATTGTTTTAAATACTGAGATCAAAAGTGAATTTATAAAGAAACTTATAAAAAGTATTAAACAACTGTGCCGAATCTTCGAATACCCTCCACCAATGTCATATAACAAAATAGGGATTTACAAAATCACGGATAACACATTAAACATGTCAGCAAAACATTTTAAAATTGAATAAATATTTTGGATAAAATTTATCTCCACACATATTTACCTTACATAATATGCGAGCAATTCTAAAAAACAAGATATAAGCTATGAATTAACAAGAAAAAAAAAAAACAAAAATGGAAAATATAAATAAAATACAGGTCACACATTACACATGTCAAAAATATAATTTTAAATTTAATCGATATTTTTGGTAAAATTATGTTGTATCATATTTGATATGTGTCCTTTTTTATTTTATCTTGGGGGTACTTTCAGATACAATGATTTAAAACAAAAGGTGTTAAACATCTTTGCTCAATACACGCATATTTTTTTACATGTTTAGAGATCAATTCAAAAAGAAGTAAATTAAAAATTTATCAAAAACAATAAATTAAAAAGCAAACGTACATATTTTTTTTCAATAACGTATTTATTTATTTAAAATATTAATTAATTTAGCTAATTCATTAACAATACATAATATTTAATTTTGATTCTGATAACTACGAAGCCATTTGGATTATCTGTATAATATAAAAATATGCATATTATTTATTTGAAATTCATTGCTTTTTTCTTTTAAATTTATTTTTTGTATTTAAAATATTGACTGGAATCCTATTCATTATTGCCGATAGAACAACTTGTAGGGCGCTTTTACCATTGTTGTTCTTGTGTCTAAATACTTTAAACCTTCCTTCTGGTCTACGTCTGGTGTTATACTCATGGTCAATAACGTGTAAAAACCTCTAATCAGTTGGGGAATTCGTTAATTAACGGGCTTTGTACGTTAAGTATACGCAGGTTTGTGACAACGTTATTAGTCGTACTGGAGACGTTGTTGATGGTGTTGTTTGCGTTGTATGATTGGATATTGTTGTTTTGATAAATAATGTTGTTGTTATTATTGTAGTTATTACCATTATTGCTGTAAATATTGTCGGCGCTACTATTCTATTGGTATTGGTGTTAATGTTATTTGTAAACTTATATATCTATTTCGGGTTTTAGTAGACGGTTTTGAGTAAGCTGTAGCGTTTTGCAATACGTTGCGCTTCCCCATGCCGTGATACCATGTCTAAGATATGATTCGGCTAAGGAAAAGTATGCCCATGACGCTAATGGTTGAGCAGTTGCTTAGATGGTATAGCATATATGTGTGCTTTCCATTTAAAGTTCTGGTCAACATAAACGCCAACATATTTATATGTTGTAACATTTTCTATTAAAGTCGTGCACGTATCATCATCAATTATGTTGTTGGGGACTCTGTGCAGACATTTTAAATCGTGCAACTTTAATGATATATTTGTATCCTGAAAATGGGGTGGCTTTATGTGCATTAACTTTGTGTTGGTGGCATTCATTACTAAACCATTATCGGCGCACCATTTTGTAACGATGTTCAGTTGGTTTTGCATTATCTTGTTGCATTATTAATAGTTTTATTTGCAACAATGATCGCAGTGTCGTCTGCATAAGCGAATGTAGTACTATTTTTGAGCATATTGATCATGTCATTTGCATATAATAAATAAAATATCGGTCCAGGCTTTGAGCCTTGTGGTACTCCTTGACTAGATAACATTTCTTCACTGATGTTTTTATTTATTTTAATATGGTAAGATCTGCAATTAAGATAGTTCTTAAACCATTCCAAACATGTCTCTCTAATTCCATTTCTATTAAGTATTTCGATTAATTTATGATGTAATGTATCGAAGGCTCTGCTAAAATCGATAGACAAATTAAAGTTTGGCAACCCTTAAACAACATGTATGTTTTTCCCTTTTATTACTTTGATATTCTTTAGCTATCATTACTTTGCAATTTACTTTTGTATTTTAGTCTTTAACTTTACTTTCAATAAATAACAATTCAAACAGGTTATGGGTGCCAGTGCTGCATAAGAAAAATATTGAAAATTTAAAGTAAAGATTTTTGATTTTGGTAAATTTTAAATGATAAGTGATAATGAGTTCGTTGTACCAAATTGATAAGCTGGACGGTGGAAACTATGATTCCTGGACGATTCATATGCGTAGTGTGTTAGTGCATAGTGGGTTTTGGAAAATAGTGAAAGGTGAGCTTAGAGAGGAAGCTGGCATAGGACCAGAGGAGATCATCAAAATAAGATCTGATGATGAAAAAACTCTTGCCACCATATGTCTAAGTGTGAAACCAACCCAGTTAAATTATATTAAAAATTGTACGTCATCATGTGAAGCGTGGCAGAAATTGGAACAAGTGTATAAGCCACAAGGACTATGCAAATAAATGTGACAAGAAAAAACACCAAAATCAACAACAGCAACAATCGTTTTCTGTTTTGGAAGTAGCTGAATCGATAAATACAAAACGGTGGTATGTCGACAGCGGCGCGACTGCGCATATGTGTAACAATAGCAGCATGTTTATGAATATGCATGATCATAAGGAAAGAATTTCGTTAGCTGGTGATAACTACATAACAGCGATAGGAAAAGGTGATGTTAATCTCAAACTATTTACAAATTTTGATGTTATACTGCGTAACGTTTTGTTTTCTTCTGAACTGCAGGCAAATTTTGTCTCGATTGGCAAGGCTGTTGAAGGTGGTTATGTTGCTACTATTAACAATGATGCTGCGTATATCAAAAATAATAACAATGAAGTTGTACTAAAGGCAGTAAAGAAAAACAATTTGTTTGTTGTTACTGATGATAGCGATGATACGAAATTGTACGCTATGAATTTTAAATGGCATGATAGATACGGTCATTTGAACAACAAAAGTCTTGATATGTTATCAAAACAAGGAATGGTAAATGGTATAAATTTAAGGCAGTTGGATATTGCAGAAAAATGTAAAACGTGTATGTTGAGTAAAGTACATGCATGCCCATTTCCTAAAGAATCTACAACAACAACAAATGATGTATTAGAGTTGATACACACAGACGTATGTGGGCCGATAAACGTAAAATCAATTGGTGGTTCAAGATATTTCTTAACCTTTATTGACGATAAGTCTCGTCGTATATTTGTATATTTTTTGAAAAACAAATCGGAAGTATTGGAAAAATTTTTAAGGCACAAGTGGAACGTCAGATTGGTAAGCAAATAAAAGCCATACGTAGTGATAATGGTGGTGAATACACCAGTAATGCATTTAATAAATATCTGAGAGAATGTGGCATTGTACGACAGTTGACGTTACCTTACACACCCCAACAAAATGGTGTCTCGGAACGAGCCAACCGGACATTGGTTGAAATGGCTCGATCAATGATGATTCACGCTGGTGTTTCTAATGAATTATGGGCAGAGGATATATGTACTGCTGCATATTTGAGAAACAGATGTCCCACTCGTATTTTAAATAATAAAACACCATATTAAATTTGGCATGGAAGGCGTCCAAATGTTAGCCATTTAAAAACGTTTGGGTCATTGGCTGTGGCACTTAAGAAACCTTTTAGATCAAAATTTGAGGGACGAGGAGATAAGTACGTTATGGTAGGATACTCGCTTGTATCAAAAGCATATCGCTTATACAAAAAAACGACAAACAGTGTTATTGAACGTCGTGACGTAGTTTTTGATGAAAATAAATTTGTTCAGAATGAGAACAATAGCTCAAACGTGGAGTCTATAGATCTTAATGATTATATAATATTTTTTTTTGATGATGGTGAAATACAACAGAATAGTGGTGGTAATATTATTGCAGATAATAATTTTGGTAATGCCGATGAAAATGCAGATGACTTCAACACAGCAGATGAAGAAAGTGAAACCGAATCTGAAGCTGAAGATTTTCATGGTTTCAAAGCAGGTCCTGGAAGGCCACGTATAGTGAGAAGTGGTGGTCCTGGTCGCCCCAAAAAGGTACAGAATTTTGTAAATACTGTATGTAATGACTTTATTCCCCAGAATGTTAAAGATGCGTTAACGTGAAATAATAAACACAAATGGAAGGCAGCTATGAGAGTTGAACTTAATGCCTTGAAGAAGAACAACACTTGGAATCTGGTCAATTTACCAGAAGGTCACAATGCTATAGGTTGCAGATGGGTTTTTGCACTTAAACGTGATAAAAACGGCGACGTAGATCGTTTTAAGGCGCGGTTAGTGGCAAAAGGTTGTAGTCAGAAATTTGGAATAAATTACACTGAAACATTTTCACCTGTAGTACGCAACGCAACAATACGTATTTTGCTAGCTTTAGCCGTGCAAGAAAATATGCATCTACATCAAATCAACATTGGTACTGCATATTTGAACAGTGAACTCGAAGACGATATATATATGCAACAACCTGAAGGTTTTGTTAACCGAGGTGATCCATCCAAAGTTTTGAAACTGAACAGAGCTTTATATGGTTTAAAGCAATCCGGAAGAAACTGGAATGAAAAGCTTAACAGTGTGTTAAGAAAATTAGGCTTCAAAGCATGTGAAAACGAACCATGTTTATATAAAACAACAATCAATGGTAATATGATACTCGTAGCGGTATATGTTGATGATTTAATAATCGCTTGTAAGAACAAGGAGGAGATTTTAAAGTTTAATGCACAATTATCAGAGGAATTTGAAGTCTCTGATAAAGGCATTCTAAATCATTTTTTGGGAATGAATATTTTACGTGAAGGTGAAACTGGTGCCATAAAAGTATCTCAAAATCAATATATAAAAGATATATTGAAGCATTATCAAATGGAAGAATGTAAACCCGTATCAGTACCACTTGATCCAGGTTTTCAAACACATTGTGCTAATGATTGTAAACGAGTTAATAAAGAAGAATATCAGTCCATCATAGGAGCAACAACTAGGCCTTATATTCAACATTCCATATCGAAACTTGCACAACATAACAAGGATCCTCGCATCGAACATATGGCTGCAAATAAGCATATATTACGTTATCTCAAAGGTACAATGGATTTGGGATTGATATATAAAGGAGGTGATGCTCATATTGAAGGTTATGCTGATTCCGACTGGGGAGGCAACACAATCGACCGTAAATCTTATACGGGATACATATTCTTTCTTGGTAAATGTGTTATCTCGTGGGAGTCTAAGAAACAGGCAACAGTAGCCCTTAGTTCTACAGAAGCAGAATATATGGCTATGTCTAATGCATCCAAAGAAGCCATATATCTTAAGCGTTTGATAAATGAAATTGGCATCGGTGATGGTGAACCTATTTTGCTAAAAATAGACAATCAAGGAGCGATTAAGTTGGCAATGAATCCTGTTTACCCCAACCGTACTAAACATATTGACATCAAGTACCATCATGTACGTGAAGTTGTTCGTAACAAGGAAGTTTCGCTGCAATATTGTCCAACTAGAAAGATGATTGCAGATGTCCTGACAAAGAATCTTCCAAACTCGAAACACATGTATTTTGTCAATTTAATGAATATGAAATGAATTTTTATTTTAAAGAATTTGAAATATTTGATGTAAAGGAACATCCATGTTGAGGAGGAGTATTGAAGTTTGGCAACCCTTAAACAACATGTATGTTTTTCCCTTTTATTACTTTGATATTATTTAGCTATCATTACTTTGCAATTTACTTTTGTATTTTAGTCTTTAACTTTACTTTCAATAAATAACAATACAAACAAGACAAAGTTAAGCAGTATTTTTTCACTAAGGTTTTTATTTATAAAATTCTAAAAATTTCCTAATAATTTGTTTATGTTTTTTCCTTTCTGAAATCCGAAATGATTTTTGTTTATAACATTTATTTTTATTTTATTGAATGTATTCTACAAAGATGAATTAACAAAATACAAAATTAAAATAGTGTGAGCTACTAGGCCATTACACTATATATGTTATATTTAAATCTCGTTCAATACATTAGCAGACCGAAGAATATTCTTGATTTTTGTCGCTGAGTTACTTTTGTTGCAGTCCAGAATTTCTTCTAGTGACTCATTTGTTGAGCTTATCGGGCAATCTTTAAAAATGTGGTTGATTGTGAGTTCCACTGAGCAATTTTCACAATGTTTAGGCTGCGCTCTTTCAAAATAGTGTTGTGTGCTGAATTTTGTTGTTCCCACTCTTGTTCTCGCTATTATAATACAGTCCTTTCTGCAGAGGTGTTTGTAGTAGGATGGTCGTGAGGTATTGCTGTTGTGGGATATTAAAAAACTGTTTGATGTACTCCATCTTTGTTTTTGAAGTTCTAGTTGAAGATATTTGTGAAAGTTAGATATTACAGGCTTATGTGGTGGTACTTCTGTGATTAATGGATGATTAATTGAGTTTTTGGCAGCTGCGTCAGTGGATTCATTTCCTTTGATACCTACGTGTTCTGGAACCCATAGGATGATAATTTCCTTTTGCAATATAGAATTACTATTTGCAATATATAATATATTGCGATTTTTTCTTGACACATATGATACAGCGTGTCTTATGGCTGCTAATTCGGATGAGAATATGCCTGCATGATTTGAAGGAATAGATTGTTTAATAGTTTCGAAGTTGTCATTGTTTTGATCAACGACAACATATGATGTGTTTCCGTTTGGATAAGATCCATCGGTAAATATTGTGATGTTTGCATTGTAGTTTTCCTTCTTATAGCATTTATATTTTTTCAAAAAATTTGTTAATCTTTTCACAACGATTTCTTCGATTATTTTTTCAACAGACTAAAGAATTGAGATTGACCTTTAATTACTATAGTCCGATTTGATTTATAAATTGGTCGCACCAATTATGTTTTAAGTAGTTTATGCATATATGATTCCTCCAAAATCGAGTTGATCAAAGTAGCAAGTATTGGCGCCAGTGCAACGGCGTTATGTTTAAGATCTTTAGGTCTTATACCGTCTACACCCGCGTTTTTTTTTTGCATTAAAGATTCTTAAAATGTTAATCACTTCCTCCTTACTAGTATATCTAAGGTATATTGTGTTTGTTTTGATATCACATTTGTGAATTATATTTTGAACATTTGCATTAAAGTTTATTAAAAAGTTTTTTAGTATATTTTCAAAATTTTCGTTTCTAAAATTTTTTAATATCGTTTCATCAATACTGCTTGATTTTTTCCCGATAATTTCAATAATTATTTCCCATGTAACTTTCATATTGATACGATTTTCAATAAATTTTATTGTATAAAAACTATTTTTTGCAGTTTTTAGTTTTTTATTTATGGAATTCCTGTATTGTTTGTATTGAAATTTATTTTTTTTTTTATTCTTTTTATTATTTAACCATTTTTTTTAAGTTTATCCCTATCATTGCAACATTTTATCAATTCACCACTTATCCACTGTCACCCAAATCTTTTCTTTTTAGTTTTTTTATTTCTTTTTTGGGATATGGGATAACTTAGATGCTTTGGATCAATTTGATTAAAAATATCAAATGTAAAATTGTTTATTTATTTATTTATTTACATTATATTTTACAAATAAATTTACAAAATATAAGTTTAAAAGCGCCGGGTAACTAGACCATATGCGCTCGTCTATCTAAATTACAAACTATTTTTAAAATGATATAATATACATTTGAAATTGATGAGTTTTGATTTTATACAAATGAAATTAAAAAACAAAAATCTTTAAAAATTAAATAATGAAAATAAAAATTGGCTCTAAACATCTCGTATATCATGTTTTCGTAGACATCTTTGGATCTTTGGCAAATTGTCATCTACTGCACAATCAAGGATTTTCTCCAGCGGTTCTTCTATTTTAGAATAAGGGCAATCTGTTAGCATATGATGAATAGTAAGTATGGCATCATAATAGTTGCATTTTGGAGGATCTGTTTTCTCGTAGTAATGTTTTGAGTTAAAGAGGGCTTTACCCACTCTAAGACGGGCAAGCGTTATACACTGGGGCCGTGTTAAATTTCTGCTGTACTTAGGCCTTTTAGGTGTCTGTTGTCTGTTGTGCTTGCATTTTATTAAAGGGGTTTGTTAACGTCTTAGGAAAACATGGTACTTCTGTAATCTGGGATAAATTTAAGGCATTTTTATCAGCCTCCTCATTGCCCTGAATTCCAATGTGAGAAGGAATCCAAAGGACTCGGACTTGATGGTAATCGTTCGCAGTTGAAGCATTTCATCATATGCACTATTTTGAAAAAAAAAAAAAACAGAAAAATGTTTTCTGTTTTTTGTTTTAATTTGTGATTGAGTGTTGTAAAGAAAAACTATTTATTGTACTATGTTTTCAATGTCTGTCGTATTTTTTATTAAGATAGCAGTTAAACTTTCGTTTCTTCGTGCGAATATATTGCCATTGTTACACCAAACAAATTTCCAGTACGGCAACGCTACGCTAGAGCGGCAACCTAACGTTAAAACGATAAAAACAGGGTTATCAAAAAAAAACAAAAAAAATGTAACAACCCTGATTTTTTTTTAACAAAAAAGTACATTAAAATATTTGTGTTTGTGATTTGTAAGTTAAAATTTAACAAAGAAAAAAACAAAATATTAAAGTTTAAAAAAGAGTTATATTTGTCATCTCTCTTGTCCTGATGAACTACTTCTATAATTTGATCGTTTTAATTCTAAATTAGAAAAGAAAGATAAAACAAAAAAATATATACCATAATTAACACAGAGCACAATATTTAATTTTAAAGATATACCTACCTACATTTTTTAATAACATATATATTTCTTGCTAGTTTTTTTCTCCTTCTTTTTTTTTTTTTTTTGTTTACATTTGTTGTCTTTTGCAGCTAACTTAACTATTAAACGCCATGTGAAAATCGGATTTTCCAATTATGTACATACAATTTTTATCGTTTAATAACATTTGCTCCAATTCTATGCCTTTCGATTTTTTTCATTATCCCTTTTTTTTTTTTTTTGTTTAATGAAGAGAATTCGACAATTATTTTGCATTGTTTTTGAAACGATATGCCATTATGGGTCATTATGTTACGTCATTATCGTTTACCACTACATCTAATGAAGCTGCAATGTTTTTAATAACGTTATTAGCAGGCATTTTGTCATCAGGTACATTGTTTATCTCTATATTTCTATTAGGTATTTGTTGCTCTAATTTATTTAAACGTATGTCCATGATGTTTATTTGTTTTTCTCTTTCTTTATCCTTTTCATGCAGTTGACTGACCTGGGCTACTAGTCCCGTTTCACACAAAGCACCTTTTGTCGCGGCGATTCTTGTCAATTCTGTTTTAAAGTTGCCTTTGATTTCACACAGAGAAACTTTTTTCACCAACTTTCGTCTACATTTGGTTTAAAATGAATGAAGAATTAAAAAACAAAACGAAGAATGAAAACATATTGCCGAGAACAAGCAACTCCGTAGCAACACCCACTCTTCTTTCCCCTCTCTCCCATAAACTCAAGAGTTGCGCGACAAATGTTGCTCTGTGTGAAACGGGACTAACGCTGCTAAACTATTGCTCATTGTTGCTAAATTATTTTTTATGTCTCCTTGCATGATATTCATATTTGTTGATATTTGGTCTATTGTGGTTTTTATTTCTCGCATATTAGAGTTAAGTTCTGTGACTGGATTGTACTGAAAATATTTTCGTGCTTAACGATATTAATGATACATCCTCTTTAAAACGTTTATTTATGCATGATTTGCATATCCATTTAGCCTTACTTTCTTTATCCATACTTGCATATTCCCGTTCCTTAAAAAAGTGATTGGAGGAGTTGCATTTAGAACATTTTATATAAGTGATGTTATTTATGGAGAAGTGGCAATCATTGCAGAATTTCTGTTTTATTACCAGGAGTTACAGACGGAATGACCATATATGGTGGAGGGTATACAAACATTAAAATACCAAATGAGTCAAAGGAGTACCATAGTACTTTTATAGTTCTAAAAGTACTACAAAAAGTACTTAAGTATAATCCCTACAGTGTTTTTGTTACAAATAATGTAAAAAACTTTAGAAGTGAAATTATTGATGTGAAAGCAATTTTTGTGGTAAAAAAAATTTTTGATTTGAATATAAAATATTATTTACTTCTAAACGACTGGTGAAAACATAAAAAAAATAATTAATTTGCCAATGAAATTGTACTTAAATACACCAGTTTGTATGAAAAATTTAGAGGTACATTTACATTTTCACATAACTTTTTAACCGCTGACAGATTCTGCTCATTTTCAATACAAAACTTTTTTGGAGGATGTCCATCAATCTCGGTATGTGCTTGTATCTTCGCAATTTTGTTAACAAATTATTTTAATAAGGGTATTCATTTCAGATTTTTTTGGTTAAAAAAATGAAAAATTTCACTCTTATGATGTGAGCGGTCATTTTTTGAAATGAAAAATATAAATATTTATACTGTAAAAAAAAAAAAAGAAAACAATCATTAATATTTTTCAAGATGCCGAATAGAAGTGTTAAAAGTGAATTGATTGATTATTTAATTACCGCATTTTTAATGGAAATTGATAATATTTATAAATATATCTCCAAAAAACAATACAACATAAATTTTGAAATATTAATTTTTGGAAACTTTTACATCAGATGATGATTTAGCAACTGAAGATATGACCGACAATTTGGTGGAACAAGAATTGAACATTCCTTATGATGATTTAAGCGTAGTGATGTTTTTGCTGTTCGATGACAACCGAATTCGTCAAATGATGCGATGCAATAAAGATCAGTTCCACCATCTTGTCCCACTTATAAGTTCTAGTGAGGAAAGCAAGTATTTATTTAAACTTGCTGTAGTTCTATACAGATTCCGGGGATTCAGGATATGAAGATGGGGTACTATACCAAATATAACAAAATGAGTATTTCAGGCGTTTCTAAAACTTGAAAAAAAATTTTTTGGCCCGATAGAGACGAAAAAGCTCATATTTCAACAAATGGATGTGTTTGTTATGCGTAAAATTCTACATACATATTAAACAAAAGGATTTTACGGAAAAAATTAGAGGCAGTCCTGGTTTTTTGCTAATATCTCAGCCATTTATTAACCGATCTGTCTGATTTTCAATAGCAAACAGAAATGGATCACATGTAACAGAAATAAATAACAATCAAGTCCTCATCATGTCTGGGTTCTTCGTAAAACATATATTTTAGTACAAAAAGAACTCTTCATTTTGAGCAACAATTTAAACTTTGTTGTTGCAATTAAAAAAAAAAACAACATTAAAAAGTATTATAATTTCCTCAACACGTCTACTTTTAAAAACTAAACATGTCTACTTTAGCAACCTATCAACTAATTATTTCAACGTGAATTGAAAACCCCAAAAAAACAAAATTTAACTTTCGATGCTCTTAAATTTAATCAGGTCTTCTTTGTTTGGCTTAGAATTGATAAACAATACCAACGAAGTAGTCTGACACAAACAAAATTTGAAAATTACATGCATATGGCAATCTGTTCCGATTTTCTATATCCCATACCTTTTTCACCCTTGGCTCTATACTCGGTACACTTATTTACATAAATATGGTACAGAAATGGGTACATCTATTAGATACAATGGCCACTACTATATTTCCATAAATCAATCAGCTGATTTTTGTTTTTCATCTATTTGAAAACTTAAAATATCAAAAAATTTGAAGTTAACAGAAATGCCTATAATTACGCAAAAATATAAAATTATGAATTTTTTAGAGCAAAATGCAATTTATTTTTATTTATTTATTTATTTCATTTATTGTAATTTTAAAGCCCATGGGGCCTATAAAGCAGTTACAGAATCCACTTATATACTAATGTGCAAAAAACTAAAAAGTTTATATGTATACAAAAATAAATAAATAATATAATTATTATAATTACCACTCAGCGATAGTATTTTTAATTGAATTTAAATGTGTAATTGTATTGTAGATAACAAGCTCTGTTAAAATAATTGAAATATTCAAACAATTATAGTTAAGATCGGTTAAAACTATGTGAGAGAAAACTATGAAACTGCGATAAATGGTTCTTCAAATGCAACAATACATTTTTTCTGTAAATCAAATGAGTTTGTAAAACTCGGAAGAGCATTATATAACTTTGCCACTCTAACAAAATATGCTCTGTCTAATATTGTAGTTAGCTTCGGAACTAACATCTGTTTATTTCTAGTAGATCTACAAAATCTAAATCGGTCTTAGAATATAGAAGGATAACCCAGCTTAAATGTTTTGTAAAATAGAATAAGATTACGAATTTTAATAAAACTATTAAAGCTACATCCCAGAAATTTCAGTACATATGAAGATACATGATGACGATTTCTGAGTGAAAATACATACCTGACAACACGGTTAAAAAGTAACGAAATTCTTTTTAAATTATATGCAGGGGTACCAGTATATATCTCAATACCATAAGTAAAAATTGGCATAATTAAGCATGCACTCCGGATGTCACTGGAAGAGTACTACTAGAGCTACCACCAATAGAAACATACTGACAACGATCCTGCAGATAAGAATATATTAGTTTGCAGGCACTGGATGAAAAGCCAAAATAATTAGCCAACTTATCAATAAGTATTGAGTGTGGAATAACATCGAAAGCTCTACACAAATCAAGTGATAATAAAATAGACAACCGATTATCACTCAACGCACAACGAACACTGTCAGTTAAACAAAGCAAAAGGTGTGTAGAACTACGTCCACACCTAAAACCAAATTGACAATTATGTAACATTTTATTTGAATCTAAATACTCACTCATCTGATCTTTTATCAAACCTTCAACCAATTTGGCCAAAATAGGCAAAACTGAAATAGGACGTAAATTACTTGGTTCGTCTGAAGAGCCACGTTTTCTAATTGGTGTAACCCTGGCTAATTTCCAATTATTAGGAAAGCAAGAAGTAGTCAAGATTCCATTTACCAAACGTAAAATATGATTCATAAAAAAGGGAAATACTAATCTTAAAAATTTTAATGAAAAGCCATCACAACCAGCAGAATTTAATTTAATTGTTGAAAAAACAATGATAAGTTCATTAATATTTACACATCTAAACATAAATCCTTCCAAGTTTGAGTTAAGAAAAATATTATTTGAAACACTATTAGTTTGAAAATCCACAAAAAATCTATTTAAACTATCAACATCTGAACAGTGCACTTCATTATCATTATTCATTATACCAAGATTTGTGAGTCTAGACCAAATTAACCAAATAGAATTTGGAAGATACGGTTTTACGCTTTTGTTTTAAGTTGGGTTTTTCATTATTTTGATCCATTATTTAACTTTATTTTAATAGTGACCACAAAATGAAAAATAAAAATAAATCAAACAATAGTTTTGGTTGCTAAACTATCAGCTGTTTTAGTCTTTTAAATGTACAGCATGTATTTACTATACCTTTTGGTCTTGTATTTTAACCACACCCTAGTAAATTTTAGTTCTATACATTTTGTTGTTGTGGTGTAGTAAATGGTAGTACTTTTACTATATCTACAACCTCTACAAGGTCTTCAAGGGTAGTTTACTACCAAGAGTGAATACCCTCAATATTTTCAATATGTATGTGTTTTTTTACTTTAAATTTGTTGCATGCAAGTGTCGCTATTTTTTCGCACATGACTTTACATTAATTAGAATTTTTTAAGGAATCAGAACAAAAATTAAAAATTGCTTTGAGTTGGTTAAAAAAGTTATCTGATTCTGTAGAATCTTCTTTATTTGATTTTAAAAGAATTTAATTATATTTTAGTTAATGTGTTTTTTAAGCTTTTCTTGCTATATCTTTTTTTTGTTTACAGTGCAACCTCGCTTAACGCAACTAATAGAAATTTTGGCAGTTGCGATAACCGAGTCTCTATTTTTTTACTATTTTAATTAAAAAAAGAAATTTTATCACACATTTAATGTATTTTTAAAATAAATTTATTGATATCATTAAAAATAACATAAACAAGTAAAAAAGGCTTAAATTCGACTGTGCCGAATCTTTGAATACCCTCCACACATATCCAAAAAAAGTGTTCTCTACTGTTTTTGATACAAATAAATTAAAAAACTTTGGAAGTAAAATTATGGAGGTGAAAAAAATTTTTTGAGGTGAAAAACTTTTGATACGAAAACAAATTTTTTAGTAAAAAAAAATTTTGAGGTGAAAAAAATATTTTGTGGTGAAAAAATTTTAGTGGTGAAAAAATTTTTGAGGTGAAAAATATTTGTGGTGAATACAAAGTATTATTCATTTCTAAGCAAGTCGTGGAAAAATATGAGAAAATATATTATGTACCAGTCGCTACTATGAAAATGTACTAAAATACACCAATTAGTATGGAAAACTTAGAGGTAATCTTCATATTTTCACTCATAACTTTTTAACCCTGGACCGATTTTGCTCATTTTCAATACCAAACTACTCGGGAGTATGTCCAATAATCTGGGTAAAATAGGCACCCCCGCTTGCGTCTTCGCGTCGTGATCGCCATTTCAACAGACAGACAGACGGACATCGCTAAATCGACTTAAAACTGCATAAGGATCACGAATATGTATACTTTATGGGGTCTTAGACCTATATTTCGACATGTTACAAACGGAATGACAAACTGATATATACCCTCACCATATATGGTGGAGAGTATAAAAACACAAATAATAAATGAAAAATATACATTCTAATGTATAACGAATATACAAATTGAATTTGTCAACTTAATGGTAAAAATATCAATTAAAAAAGACAGAATTTTTTGACTGTGTTTTATTGCATGAAATATTTTTCTGCACTGCAATTTCACGAAGATTTTGGAGAAACATAATGTCTTTTAAGGCTATTCTATTTTCCTCGGACAAATGTTAAAAGAATCATTCTGACATTTAATTTTAGGAAACGTTGGAGTAATGTCAACATTTTAGATCTCGTCAATGCAGCTTCATTTTTTTAATTCTTGTTATTGTTGATTTGTGCACTTTAATTAAGAATATCACTTTTTGTTGTATTAAAAGTTTTATATAAAAAAAACACACAAACAAATTTTTTTGGGAGGAAGGTTGCGATAACAGGTTTTTTTTTTGAAAAGTTGCGTTAACTGAGTCAACAATGCAAATAATTTACGAGTTGCAGTAATCGAGGAGTTGCGTTTATCAAGAGTTGCGTTAATCGAGGTAGCACTGTATTTTAATTTGTTTATTACGAAATTAGGAAGATTTAAGACATAATAATAAAAAAAAAAATGTATAAAAAATTTAATCTGTTAATCGTCCTATTTTAACCGATTATTCGGGTGGAATAATTATTTGAGTTTTAAATTATTTGCTTCGACATTAACCGAAATAGAGGCGATTAATCGAGAAATCGGTTAATTGATTAACCGAATTGAAAACACTAGAAATATGATGACAATTTTTATTTTTGTTTCAATTAAAAAAAAAAAAAAAAAATTGATATAGACCTTTCAACCTCCGCATACATGTATTTCGAGCTGACAAAAGATATCATCAGAACCCGAAGTTTTAGAAAAGGTAGAGCCTCTAAGCAGAGCTTTAATGAAAAACCTATTAAAGTATATATTTTTCTCCTTAGAAATGAAACACGTGACTAGGTATATTCCAAACTAGCACTATGACGTTACTTATGTTATAAAATCACTATTTATAAAGAAATAACATTACTGACTGACTGACTCACTCATTCAACATCGCCCAGTTCAAACCACTGGAGCTAGGAAGCTGAAATTGGGTATGTAGGTTTCCCTTCCGGCGTAGACATCCGCTAAGACGGGGTTTTTAAAAATTCCTTCGGGGAGGGGCAAAAATCTAAAATTTGATATACGCCATCCTGGGATTATGTGCTAACTCCTTCATAATGTACATTTTAGAATTTTGACCAGGGATGTGGTAAAAATGGGGGTTTAAAGGGCGAAAAGTCTCCCCCTTTACGGCCTGCCAAAACCGTTAGAACTGGAAGGTTGAAATTGTATATATTGGTTCCACCTGATGTGTAGACATCCACCCAGGTGGGATTTTTGTAAATTCCTACGGGAAGGGGCAGAAACGGGGAAAATCTCCTCCTTAATAGTCTGCCCACACCGAAATAGCAAGATACGTGAAATTTTAAATATGTATTACCTGGAGTATGGACTAACTCACTGATAAGCTACATTTTAGAATCTTAGCCAAGGACGTGGTAAAAATGGGCTTAAAAGGATGAAATGTCTCCCCTTTAACAGCTTGGCGAAACCGCTGGACATAGGAAGTTGAAATTTGGTATGCAGGCTCCTTCTCCAGTGTAGATAACAGCTAAGATGTCAATTTTGGAAAATCCAACGGGGAGTGCAAAAAAGGAGATAATTCTCCCCCTTGACGACTTGCCAAAACCGCTAGAGCTGGGAAGTTAAAATTTGGTACATAGTTTCCCACTCCAGCGTAGACATCCACCCAAGTTGGATTTTTGGAAATTCCTACTGGGAGGGGAGGTGCAATAAGGGGAAAAGTCTCCCCTAACAGCTTGCCCAAACCGCTGAAACTAAAAAGTTAAAATTCTTCAGTGTAGATAACAGTTAAGACATGACTTTTGACAATCTATCGCGGAAGGGCAAAAAAGCGAAAATTCTTCCCCTTGACGGCCTACCAAATTCGCTTGAGCTGGCAAGTTAAAATTTGGTACATTTATTCCTCCTCCAATGTAATTGTGCAAATGTCCATATATGCAAATGTGAAAATGTGCGAATTTGCAAATGTGTATATGTGCAAATTTGAAAAAGTTCAAATGTGCAAATTTACAAAAGTGCAAATGTGAAAATGTGCAAATTTGCAAAAGTGCAAATGTGGAAATTTGCAAAAGTGCAAATGTGGAAATTTGCAAAAGTGCAAATGTGGAAATTTGCAAAAGTACAAATGTGGAAATTTGCAAAAGTGCAAATGTAGAAATTTGCAAAAGTGCAAATTTGTAAAAGTGCAAATTTGCGAATTTGCAAATGTACATGTGTGCAAATTTGCAAATGTACATGTGTGCAAATTTGCAAATGTACAAAAGTGCGAATTTGCAAAAGTGTAACTGTGCAAAAGTGCAAATGTGAAAATTTTCCAATTTGCAAATGTGCAAAAGTGAAAATTTGATTGCTTGATGGTTTGATGGTAATGTAAATGTCAAATATTCAAATGTGTAAATATACACATGTGTTAATGGGTAAATGTGCAAATTTGTAAATGTAAAAATGTGTAAATATGTAAATATTTATTCCTTTCATTCAAAATCGCCCAGGCCAAACCGTAGGATAAATGACGCTGAAATTTGGTATGTAGGTTTCACTTGCGGCGTAGACATTCGCTAATACGAGGTTCTTGGAAATTTCTTCGGGGAAGACCAAAACGGGGAAACCTCCTTTCACGGTCTGCCCATACTCCTATAGCTAGAAACCTGAAATTTGAAATATGCTTTTCTTGGAGTATGTGTTAATTCATCGATGAGTCCCCCTCTTAACAGCCTGCACAAACCGTTGGATCTAGAAGTTGAAATTTAGTTTACAGTTTCCATCTTCAGTGTAGATAACAGTTAAGAAATAATTTTTGAAAAAACGAACGGGGAGGGGCAGAAAAGAGAAAAATTCTCACCCTTGCCAAAACTGCTGGAGCTGGGAAGATGAAATTTGGTGCAAAGGCTCCCCTCCGGTGTATACATTCATTTACCTAGATTAGATTTTTGGAAATGTGTACGGGGAGGGGCAAAAAGTTGAATAGTATCCTCCTTAACGGGCTGCCCCCACAAATTTAGCCAGAAAGCTGAAAGTGTTAACTGGAGTATGTGCTAACTCATTGATCAGCTACAATTTAGAATTTTAGCCAGGTACATGGTAAAAATGGGGGTTCTAAGGGAAAAATCTGAAATTTGAAATATGTGTATGGGCTAACTCATTATTGAGGTACATCTTAGAATTTTGGTTTGGGACATGGAAAAAATTAAGGACTCCGGGTAATTGTCTGGGAACTCCATATACTCCCGGGCATTAGCCCGGACAACCCTTTTCTACGCTTACAACGTAGCGGGTTTTGCCCGCTATGGTGTATTTGGGACAGAAATGAAAAGGGTACGAGTAAAATTGAAACACTAGACAAGGGATACGAAATGGAATGAAACGGGGAACGAGTGGAAATGAATCAGTAGACAAGCAGAACGAAATAGGATGGAAAGGGGAACAAGTGATATTAAAACAGTTAACACTGGGTACGTCCCCCTTGAATGACCTATAAAAAAAATTCAAAACTTTAAATTTAAACATCCACTTCAAAAGATGAAACAAATTTATTCAAATAGTAAATCTTTAGAAAATAGAATAATATTTTCTTCTCAACATATTTCGATATTTAAAACTACCGACAACGAAGTGTCGGGCTTTTAAGCTAGTAATAATATAAAACTGTTTTAAATTCGAAATCTGTATTTTCTAAAAAGGCAGTAATTTCAAATTCTATAAAAAAATTTGAAAAAATAACATTTTGTTTCTAATTGATTTGATTTATCAACAAATGTTGATGAAGGAAGAACTTCAGTAGAATAAAGTTGTTTAGTCAAAAATATTTAAGAGGACTTGTTAGCAATGTGTTTGATTTTAATATCTTTTCTAATAGATAACCTTTTTACCTCTAAAGAGTTATGTAATCAAAAATTCAAGAACCAACTCCTCTGGCCAAATATGGTTTGTATAATACTAAAAAAAACAATTAACTATAAAAAAATATATCTATATAAAATGCTTAAAACTAAAATAATAACTAAAATATAAAATAAAATTTAAAATTTAAGGTCCATAACGTAGCAATTAAAAAAAGATAAAATTACAGTTATCATAAATTAGAGAGGGTGTAAACCCGAAATACTGCACTAATTTCCATTTAAACGTAGCCTTTGAAAAAACGAAATTTTTAAGGTATCTAGGTAGCGAATTCCAATTTCTAGTTATCCTCACATTAAAGGATCTTTCATTTCATCAAGCTTTGTCTGTGAATTTCGCAAAAATTATTTATACCATATTTTAAAGAATTTTTTATTGATTTTTTTTTGAAGGCAGCTCTTGTTTATTTAGGCTTTTTTATTTTTTTATTCGGGACAGTGTCATATAAAGAAAATAAAAACCAACTTTACCGACAAAATGTCCCACTTCGGTAAAACACTATCTACACTTAGTTTTTAAGGGTTTACTTCCACTTAATACGCCTCACATTTTCTTTTTAAAAATTGTCAGGTTCACCTAAAAAAAAAAAAACAATATTATAAGGCATGAATGATTCTTTGAAAAATCTCAGAATGCTTTGAATTGTCTTAAACAGAAACCAATGCAATAGACTTAACCTGATTTTTTTTTTTTTTTTTTTTTTTTTTTTTTTCACTAAATTTATAACCGAGCCCATGAGGCCATATATGGTTAAAAAGACTACTAAATAAATGTATACAAAAAAAAAATAATAGTAATATATGTATAAAAAATATAATTATAATAAAGATTATTTTAAAATATTTAAAAAAAAAAAATACATCTAAAACACTATAAATTTAGAAAAACTAAAATAAAACAATGAAATTAGCAATAAAACATAAAATAGTGAGGCAGTCAGTGAGAAATAAATAATCGAAAGTTCATAAAAATTGATGAGACATCGCATAATCTGCAATCCTATGTTTGAAAACTCTAATAGAGAAAGAGAAACTTTTTAAATCTCTAGGAAGCCCGTTCCAAATTTTGGACAGTCTAAAACGATAAGATCTTCGAAAAGAGACAGTATTAATCCGAGGATATTGAATTTGCCTGTTTCTAGTTGAACGTGAAAAATCAAAAGACTGCACTAAATATAATGGGAATCCATTTTTCATAAATTTGTAAAAAAATAGTAATAAACGTGTACAAATAAAGTTAAAAAAAGAGCACCCAAGAAATCTGTTCACAAATAAGGATACATGTTCCCTTGCTCTTAAACCAAAAGCATATCTAATAATTCTATTGAAAATTACAGTGTACTTCCTAATCATGTGTTTCGTAATACCAGAAAATACCTCAACACAATATAAAATATGTGGCATAAGTAAAGACTTAGCAATATTCAGTTTCATAGAAAGAGGCAAATACAAATTCAGTGAATACAGTCTCCTTAACAAAAACGATATTCTACTAGAAATACAATCAATGTGTGAAGAAAATGTTAATGAATTGTCGATAATGATACCAAGGCACTTTAACTTGTCCACAAATTTCAGCCTAACTCCGTCAAGAGAAACGACGACATTTTCAGTTGATGTTCCAAACCGCATTAGCTTTGTCTTGCTGGGATTTATACATAATCCATTTTCAGAGGTCCATCTCACGACTTTTCGAAGAACAAAATTAACAGACTCTTCAAGAATATCTTTAAACTGAGCATCAGCATAGCAGAGTAATTGGATATCATCCGCATAAACAAAAGGCAAACAAGAAATTCCATTAAAAATTTCCAAGAGGTCGTTCAGATATAACATAAAAAGCAGTGGTCCAATTACAGAACCCTGAGGGACGCCACTAGTAACACGGCGTATTTGAGAAACGGAGTTTCCAATAGAAACAAATTGAGATCTACCACTAAAATAAGATTGTACGAGTTTACAAGCATGCAAAGAAAAACCAAAGTACTCACGCAACTTAATCAGCAGTTTCGAATGCATAACTTTATCAAGAGCTTTTGATAAATCCAAAGAAATTAAAACCGCAGCCTTTTTAAAATTATGTAGCTCCCTAATAGAATCAGTAAGCCCAATCAAAAGAGAAGTTGTATTGTAACCTCTCCGAAATCCAGACTGAGATGAATGAATTAGATTGCGGTCTTCCAAATGCAAAGTCATCTGATTTTTGAGAATGTGCTCAACCACTTTAGAAAGAACTGAAAGAACAGATATTGGGCGAAGGTTCTCAAACTCATTAGAATTTCCTTCCTTACGAATGGGCACCACTCTAGCTTTTTTCCAATTATTAGGGAACGATGAAGTCATAATTATACTATTTACTAAGTGAAGGAAATGCGAAGAAACAAAGGGATAAAGAATTTTTAAAAATTTTAGCGACAAACCATCGTAACCAAGTGCATTAGATTTTATCTTTCCTAAAGCGAAGTACAACTCGTCCTGATTAACAGTACGAAATGAGAATCCTGTCCCAAATGTATCACCAATTAGTTCAAAACTATCTGGCATGCCGCTGGTTTGAGAGGATACAAAAAAATCATTAACTTCATCAGGATTATTGACCACATCATGGTCATCTGACTCTAAGCATCCATTATTCCTTAAGAAACTCCACATTTGTCTGGCGTTAAGATTCTGAAATAATCTTGTGTGCGCCCGTCTTTTAGCCACTCTTATTACCCTTTTCGCACGATTTCTCTGCACACAGTATATAGACCAATTTTCAGAGTTCCTATTCTGTAAGTAGTGCCAATACGAAAGATCACGCAATGAAATGTGGTAAGCGATATTGGGTGAGTTAAACCAGTTATCCGTATCAAAACAAACCCTTCTACGAACAATGGGAACCAGAGAATGTAAGTTATCAATGTTATTCATAAAAACTGCCAGCTGAATATTTACATCGGATGTAGAGTACATACCGCTAAAATCACATAAGGATAATGATTCACGAAGATCCTGTATCTTCAATAAATTGTAATCCGGATATGATACAAAGTTTGGGACTGTCCGTGTAGTAATATTAAGTGAAATAAAAATTAATGCATGTCGTGAAATTCCAGGACATTGCATTTGTCCAGAACCACTTATGGAAAGAGAATGACTCAAAATAAAGAAATCAATAAGGGAAGTCGAATTCGTAGAGATATCGAAATGAGTTGGAATAGAATTATGGTGGTATGTCAAGTCCAGCCTGTGACACATTGCACGGACTAAATTTGACTTTCCAGAACAAAACATGTTTGAATTAAAATCTCCCATAATGCAAACATTAGAATAAGATAATAAAAAATCTCCAACTGATTCTTCAAAAGCATATAAATTCCCAGAAGGTAAATAGGAGACACCAACTAACATCTTTACACCACTTAAGAGCCACTTCAATAAATAAAGATTCGGATACACCAAACTCATCAGACGAAAAAACTACTTTATGTTTAAGTTTACTAGTAACCAATAACGCAACGCCACCACCTCTTCTATTAGGTCTATCATTCCTATAAATCTTATAACTAGGTATATTTATGACCTGAGATAGAATATGTGGCTTAAGCCACGTCTCACTTATACCAACAATATCAATAAAATTACCTTCCAGAATATGCTTTATCTCATTCAATTTTACGGAAGCTGAGGAAGTACAGAAGCTCTGTATATTCCAATGACCAATTCTTAATTCATTAAGGGAACAATTGAGAGAATTACAAATAATAGAATTATTGCTACATACAGGGCCTATATTGCTAAATAAATCCATAAAATAATCACAAATTAGAAATAGCTTAAAAGTATAGTTGTTTTAAACAATTGGCACACTAGTTATTAAAAAAAATGAACAAGAATAAACAAGCTAAAAAAAAAAATCAATTTACTAGTGTAAAATAAATTAAATAAAAAAAAGGAGCTACTTCAAAGTGAAAAGCCTTCGCCAGTTGCTCAATAATCCAAAATATCAATTTATTTCAATTGACAGTTAAACCACTATATTTAGGATAGACAATCCAAAAATAAAAAATTTATATATATATATATATATATATATATATATATATATATATATATATATATTAATCAATGTAAAATATAAATTCAACCCGAAAGAAAAAATCATACTTAAGCTCCGAGAGATTAACATATTCCCATTTACCTCAAACACATTGAAAAATGTGAAAATACATTAAACTTCAAAGCCAAATTACGAATACCTCGGAACATACGAAACACGTAGCCAGGCAAGATACCCAGCCACATCCTCGAAATACTATGAAACATATGAAATTCGGAAATACCCAAAACAATCGAAATATTTTACAAAGTTGAATTAATAAATGTACTACTAATTTTTAACTGTTTTCTATGAGTGTTGTTATATACATCCATAGCTAAATAATAAATGGAAAATGTTTTTATTTAGCAAATATATAAAAATTATAAACATTTTTAGAATTTTAAATATTTCAAAAAAACTGGCAAAGACCCTCCACCCTAAAATATCTTATAACCAGCCCATTTTCAAAACAGTTTAGCTGCTTATTATATAAACTAAAACTTTAACACAAAAATTCATTTTCGATTCTCAAGTTAAAAAGAACCAATTACAAAAGAACATTTTGAAAAAGGGCCCAAATAATTAATATTTAAAATATTCAAATATAGGAAAAATTAAAATAAATAATTTTTAAGAAAATATTAACTTTCACAATTCAAAACAAATTATCCCATTTCAGTATCACATGGTCCATCCAACATCTCCACACATTGGTCTAAAGTTAGCCTTTTTTCAGTTCCATCAATCATTTTTATTTTAACTTTGGGAACATCGAAGTTCATATAAGTATATTTTACTACTTTGTTCTGGGATTTTAACTTTCCACAAACGGCAACTAACTTTTTCGCAGCTGGAGTTAAGTGGTCATTTAGAAACACGTTGGATTGAGAGCTGCCACCAATAATTTTATTTAACACTAAGTTGCGGTTTTTATGATAACTAATCATTATAGAGTCTCTTAGTTGCACCGAGTTAAACTTAACTAGAACCGCCTTTCCTTTGGAAAAATAAGTGCAGTGCTGGATATCATTATTTACAATTTTTACGTTGCACAGGGATGCTATCTTTATTATTGGCTCTCTTAAGTGCACAATTCCTTGCGGTAATCCTTTAATAATAATATTAGCCCTATTTAATCTTCGTTCAAAAATGTTATTTTTCATTTCTAAGCTAGCCATTCTGCCGTTAGTAACAGTATCAACATGTTCAATAACTTTACTGCAATTATTAAGATCCGTTTTTAATTTAATAAATTCTGTTGATTTTTCAACGGGTTGAAATGATGAACGTTGTTCGAATTTAGCCTGAAATAATGCCTCAATACCCTTAAGCAATTGATCATCAAGCTGACTCTTAAATGCACACAATTTTGCTTCTATTTCATTTTCTAATGCGGATCTGAGTGATGCAAAACCTTTTTCAGCTCTTCTTGAATATTGCAACTCTTTGGTATTTTTTTACAATCATCACAAATAAAATTGAATACTTTATGATGGGCCATAATTGAAAATTGTTCATTTGTAACTCCCCCACATTCAATATGAAAGTATTTATCACAATAAGCACATCCAACACTTTTATGAGTCTTTGTAACATTTTTATCACATTTAGGGCATTTAAAAACATCGTGCAGTGGCATTGCGAAAATAAACAAATACGTAAATACCAGCTCTGACTGTATGTAAACAAAGACAGCACAACAAGGAGCACCAACAAAAATTTTAGTAACACCAAAATTATGGAAGAAACAATAACTGCAATCCCCACTTTAATATTCAGCTTTCAGCGGGATAAATAGATTTGTTGAAAATGTTTATCAATATTAATTATATAAAAAATCTACAATAATTATTTTTTTTTCTCGAATATTCTTATTATTTTTCTTAATAACAAAAAACCGCGTTATTTTTTTATTGACAGTGATGCCAAATTCAAAATTTCAGCAAAAAGCAATCCTTTGTGTTCTTATTGATAATGAAAGAAATACATATATTTTGCATTAAACGATTAATCGCCAATTTTTCCGATTAATCGACCTGAATAACCGATTAATAAGTTTTCATCATTTTTCGAATAATGACCTAACCGATTAACCAGCAGGGTCGAATAATATGCATACAGGGTCGAATAAAATATACATACACAGAAAAGTTATCACAAAAGGAAAGATATTTGCTTAAATTCAAATTCAATTTCTAAAAAATTGTATTTGATATGTTTGTAAATTGTTATTGCTCATATAAAAAGGAAAGCTAAAAAAAAATAAAAAGGAAGTTTATTAACAAATTGCATTGTTGGTGCCGATTCAAAAAGTTTTAGTCTGAAAGATGTTTAATTATACCAACAGAATTTTGTAAATTTTTCTATGTAGAACCCATTTCAATACATAAATAGCTATTCCACAATATTTAAATTATTGGTGTCTTGAAAATTACATAACTGTTAACAGGTGTTAAAAAAGTAGTAAGTAGTTAGGTAAGGAATTCCAATTTCTTGATGTACGTATAAGAAACGATAGTTCAAATATTGAAAATTAAAAAGAGGGTTCAATAATTTGAGGGGTTGAGGTAAACCTTGTTAAAGGATATATGTTGAGCAAATAATATAATACTCCATTGTATTTGTGAATTCCGTGTTTTTGACGAATGTATTGACATTTTACAACTATAGCTTATATGACTGATAGTTTTTCAGTAGACTGAAAAACTATTAAAAAGAAATCTTTAAAATTATAATTGTTTTCTTTTTTTATAAAATCAAGGCCAGTTTAACATATTTAAATAAAATAAGCCAACATGTAAGTTTGTATGTTAATTCTAGTTTCTTTCGCTTTATTTATAGGTTACGAATCAGAATATCACTATGGTTCAGACTTTGGAGACTCATCTGAGAAAAGCGATGATGACGATATTTTAATGTCAAATTCCGAAGAAGAGAGTCTTGACGGTGGTGAGAGTGAATCGGATTTTTCAATTTGTAGCTTTACTCAAACAGGTATAGGTAGACCTCACCGTCCACCAAGCCCAGATCCAATATGGTTACAGGATCGCGAATTTGCATTTTTAGAACTTCCGGAATCGTCTCATGATTTGCTGATTGGGAATGATCAAGTATTAAACGCACTTGCAGTTTACGAAGTACTTAGAAGGTTTCGTCATTTGGTACGCCTATCACCGTTTCGTTTTGAAGATTTTAGTGCTGCAATGGTTTGTGAGGATCAAAGTGCTCTGTTAACCGATGTACATATAATGCTTCTAAAAGCTATACTTCGCGAAGAGGACGTTCAAGGCACGCACTTTAGTCCGTTGGATCAAAAAGATACTGTAAATATAAGTCTATATTTAATCGATGCTATTACGTGGCCCGAAATTTTGAGAAGTTATGTAGAAAGTGATTATTCTTTTGATCGTGAAGTATATAAAATATTGTCCACTGGAAATTATCCGTACACTGGTGTTGAGGATCGCGTAAGAGTATTACAATTTTTAACTGATCAGTTTCTTACGACCAATGCCATTCGTGATGTAATGTTGCAGGAAGGGCCAATTCACTATGACGACCACTGTCGCGTATGTCATAGACTTGGCGACTTGCTGTGCTGTGAAACATGTCCAGCTGTCTATCACCTAGAGTGTGTGGAACCACCAATGATAGATGTTCCAACCGAAGACTGGCAGTGTGGACTTTGCAAAGCTCACAAAATAAGCGGAGTGGTAGATTGTGTTTTGTCACAGGAGAAGCAAGGAGTTCTTATACGTCATGACAGTCTAGGATTGGACAGACATGGTAGAAAGTTTTGGTTCATAGCACGAAGAATATTCGTTGAAGATCAATCTGGAGAAAATATTTGGTACTACAGTTCCGTTGGGAAATTTGAATTGCTATTGAGTTTGATTGATGGGGAAGACTTAGAAGTTCGACTTTATTCAAACCTCATGGAGCAAAGGGATGAAATATTGAGACAGCTAAAAATTACTGAGACTCTTACAAACCAATATAAACACCATAAGAAGTCGTACATTGAAATGGAAAACGAACTCATCAAAGAAGAACGCAAAGAGTACGATAAGACGGGAGAAGTTGGACGGGGCGGTGATAACACCGATGATGGAGCTGGCAAGACAATGAACGATGACGTAGAGTCCAAATTACCAGAAAATAAGATAATTACTCGGCAGAAATCATTACAATTGTCAAATAGCACGCAATACTTTAAACTGGGCATGGAAAATACATTCAAATGTTATGTCAACCAGTATACATCAAATGCAATTGCTTTGAATAAGCCACAGAGAAATGAAGAGAGAGATAAACGACGCCATTTATCGCATAAATTCTCTCTTACGACGGCATCAGAATTTAAATGGATGGGTGTAACTATGGGCACTGGAGACAATATCATTACAACTTTGCGCCAAACACTGATATCATTTGAGCAAAACATACCTTCGCCTTTCCTAAATCCGAATTGGAGCACTTTAAAGAAAATTTGGGCATCGGCAGTAATGTGTTGCCGCACACCAGCCGATTTCGCACTGGTGTTGTTACTTTTCCAGTCTTCCGTGAAAAACGTTGTATTTGCAAATGTGTGGCATGAACAACTCGGTCATACCGCATTGCGTCGCATAACAGCTGCCGAACGGGAAGATCGCAAAAAAATTGAGAAACGAGAGAAACGTGAACGTGACGATGAAGAAGAACGTAATCGATTGGCATTTAATTACATAAAGTACACCCTGGGTCTAAAGCATCAAGTTTGGAAACAAAAAGGAGAGGAATACCGTGTTCATGGTCAGTGGGGATGGATGTGGTTGTCATCCAGTCGTCGATGCGGACGTATACGACGTTCGGCCATTCGTGGACAAGCAACGTTGCCCTATAAAGTAAATGTTCACTATTCCAATGGAATTGACACAAATGAAATAGTGACTGTCGATCTACGTACTTACAAATTTATATTGCAATGCGAAAATGATGCCGCACAAGGTCATGACTATCCCTACTTGGAGAACTATAAAAACATCAAAGTCCATAATGTTAACGGCGAACACAAAGGTATAATAGATGTTTCTAAGTCCCTCACTACAGCCGGTAGACTTATGTACCCTAAGATTGCTAAAAAGAGCATTTTGGATGATTTACTATCACGACGCATTCAGCTCAAAGAGGCAGAAGAGCAAATGCAAGTTAAGCATGAAGACTTGGAAAATGCGGCAGCATCAACCCCTGGCAGTAACGGTTGTCTTTTAACACAACAAACTTTTCTGGAAAAGCGGCTTCTGCGATTGGTGGAGTCTTCCAAAACTGGGGTACCGCAAAATAGCACCAATGTTAATATAGATCTTGTAAACTCTCTGGCCAAGAAAATACAAAACGTGCGCTTACAATTTAGCCAGCTAAATCGGTTCGCGAAACTGTATCGTTGCTATACCAAAGAATGCAACACCAATTCTAATGCTGTGTCGCAAATTACTCAGAATACTTGTTACTCGCCATTGTGTTTGCAAAAGGCCAGAGCAAAAAAGGAGTTGTTACTACTACTGCGCAAGGCACATTCAGCTGGAAATGGTTCAAAGGAAGCAGTAGCTGCTATACTTGGCGCTGTGAAGAAACCGTCAATACTAGAGCAAAAGCTGACAGAGGGCAAAAAGGACAGTGTGTTATCTTCTGTAGACGACGTCGATGACTACAAATGGCTTGATGATTCACCCATGGATTTGACAATTGATTGGGAGCATGCTCGCAATACAGCAATACCATTCGATGATAAACTTTTGCAAGAATGTTTCGTATTGAAAGAAGAATGCCACTCGTCAAAAGGTGGAAGTATCATTAAATCGGAATTAGATTCTACGGACAATAGCACAAGTGTATTTGGCGTTGAGGATAAAATGGATTTTATTGATAATTTAGATGTTTGCAGTAATGTAGAAATTGAGAGTTCAGAAACCACCAACGATGGTTCACTGGCAGCGACAACAAATCTTAGTTTAGTGGATGAATCGTCCGAACAACACTTGGTGAAGAGAGGCAAAAAGAACTCAAAAAATAAAACTAAAACGTATATCGGTACCAAGGATGTTCTGGATCAGACATTTGCAACCGATGTGACTCAAAAGAAACAAAACCGTCGATTTCCCATTCATCAACGCATTACAAAACGTGAAGATGTCACAAAGTATGAAAAGGAATTTTATCCCGATGGAAAAGAACGTATTTATTCATCATCATCAACACGTGGACGTATTTATCTAGTGCAAGACATTACAAAGATAGCCCAAATTGCCGTAGATAAGGCTGTCGGTGAAGAGTCTGCAGACAATAAAAATGTTAAAAACATTCGTCCCTATTCTAAATTTCCGCTAATATCCAGTTTTTTCACTCACAAGCTCAAAAGAAGTTTATTTGTGCTACCTCGTTATGAGCTAATGCGAATAGCTCGAGTTGGTGGAAAAATTCCCGCCAGTGGTTTCCATCAATTGGCGAAAAATAATCAATTAGTATGGCCATATCAATGTTCGAGGCCTCTATTTAAAACTTGCTGGTCATTTCGTACGTCAAATGCTACAACACTATCTGCCATTGCTTTGCAACTTCGTATATTGTGGTGTTGCCTGCGGTGGGATGACATGATTTCCAAGCCACCATCGGCAGACGGCAAACATCAAGTTAACACGGAAAATGAAATCGTTACCTTGGAACTGTTGAAACTAAGGAATTCTGGCCGATATAGCGAACGAACGCAATATTTGCGACGCAAGGTTGTCATACCACTTGAGCTTCCCAAAACAATTCGAGGTAAAAAAGAAATAACTTGTTCGCTTTTCACTGTATTGTTCTGTTGATTATTTATTAATTTTTACAGAGGTAACATCAATTCGTTCTGGTTTGCGAAAAAGAAAACGTGCCGAATCTCCCCAACCAACTGAACCCCAAATATCTGAAGAATGGGTAGAGGAAGACAAACTGGAGCTATGGGAAATCAAATTTATTGGCGAAAAGATTGAGAAATCCAAAATGATGACAACAACCCGTTCTGTTACACAGCAACGCCAAACTGATTCGCCATCTTCTAGCGCTAATTCCAGCAACGGTGGTTCAAATAAATGCTACAGTGGGCAAACATCTAGCATAAAGGCGCCAAGTGAAGATATAAGGGATAAAATTGAACAACAACAATCAAAAATACAGCGTACTATCGGTAGTCAACAAAAGAAAGCTAACGATGTGTCAAAACCGTCTCCTCAAGGTACACGTATATATACACAAAAATATTACACAAAATGTTCATTATTCCCATATTTTATTCCAGCTAAGGGCCAAATAATTGGTAGTCGTCGAGTTATTGTGAAAAATCCAGATGGCACTACAAGAATAATTCAACAAACGGTAGCATCGCCTGTGCCTAAAATCCAAAACACAAATACGATTACGACTTCTGCTGCAACAATAAGTGCCGCAGCGACTAGCTTGTCGACAAATAATCTCACACAACAAGTACCACACGGGACACATATCGCACAGAGCACAACACAACAAACCAATAATTTGACGACAACATCAAATGCGTCGCAGTCCCCTCAACAACATAAAGTTCAGATCATCCGCGGACCAGATGGTAAAGTAAGTGTACGCGGTCTTAGTCCGGGCCAACAGCTAATTCAAATGCCAGATGGAAAATTACACGTTCTCACCACAACGACAACTTCTGCTTCAGCATCTCCCGGCTCATCGACGGGCCAAAGTAAGTAGTTCCGATTGAGTTTAATTATAAGACGAAACAAATATTAAACAACATTGTTTATTTTCTAACTAGCTGTTGCCAGTAAAAAATTACCAGTGAAACAAGTTATCGCTCAACCTTCAAATTCACCTGTTGTGAAACAAATTACTGTTAAACAATTGTCGAAAACTACTACAGGTGTTCAAACCGTACAAAAAGTAAGTTAAATCGTAATATATGTACAGCAAAAAATTCTAAAAATTCTTTTAAATGTGATCTCATATATGTATATATTATTATCTGGATATTTATTTATTGAATTATTAAGCTCTACTTTTTTCTAGAAGTTTGTTATTAAGATAGTAGCTTTAATTAACCACATAAGGCCCTAATGGCTCGGTTATGTAAATGAAGATTTAATAAAAAAAAAAAAAAAAAAAAAAAACCTGCCAATAACGAAAAGGCCCGCCGCAGATAATTTGTGCGTTATAGGGAGTGTCCGCTATTGGAATTTCAGTCACGAAAAGTGATTGATATTGAATACAAGTAAAAGGAGCGATATAATTAAAGCAATAATTTTCATGTATAATTAAAATTTGAAAATATATTAAATGGGTGGCTTTAAGAGTAATACATACAGAAAAGCGCTGGTGCGTTCCCAATCCTAAATTGATACATTAATAAAAAAGACTTGCTGTTCAAAATGGGAAAAGGAAAAGCATTGAAGAAACAAAATATCAAAATTCAAAAATTTAGGTGCTGAAAAATAGAAAATCTTTAGCGCAAAACTAACTTTTTTAATTTGTATATGTAGTGTACAAGAGTAAGCATCAAAAAATAGAAAAAAAGTTAAATTTTTATAAAGAATTTATTTGTTATCAAGATCAGTCCTTTTTTCGAAATAAGTCAACCTGCAACCACCCAGGCCGTCATAATGACGAAGTGTTTGCTAACTACCTAGCTGCTAGGTTCTTTTATTGCGATTTGTGTGCAAAAAAGTTAGCATATGGGGAATAATATTTAGAAGTTTGATAACTTCTGGCTAATCATTGGTTGTGCTACTATGATGGCACTGGCATTAATCTTGTTGGAAATACCTTGCCAACGTTGAAAAACAAAAACTATTAGACTATTTGCTTTATTTTTAACATTTTTCCTTATAATTATTCAGAATTTTAGAAAAAATTACATTCTAAAAATTGAAACGACATTTATTAATCCTATTTATATAGTGTCTATTAGTAAAACAACAACCACGTGTTCGATTACTAAGAATACAAGTATTAACTAAAAATACTTTTTCATATGTATTTTTATTTTTCTTGAGATCTTATTAAGGAGGCTCCAAGTCTTCCAAGCTTTTGCTTGGAATCTAAATACATAGCTAAAAATAATTAATTTGTACCTTTAGAATTGGCGAGTTTCTCTTTCAGCAAATGTGTTTCTAGTTAAAATGTTCATCTTAAACTATAAACTTGATTTTAAAAGTTCTCATATTTGATGAATGTAAAAAAGTTCCCATATTCTAAGCTTGAAAAAGTTTCAGAATATGGTAATTTTTAAAACCTGAAGCAAAAATTCAATCAATTAACAAAAACGGCTTATAAAACAACTTATTTTCCTTTATAATCCGTTATACTTTAGATTTTACACCGACAATTTTTATTTAAAATACCTTAAAAGCTCGATCGTTGTCGGTAGTTTTAAATATCGGAATATGTTGGGAAGAAAATAATATTATTTTTTTCTAAAGATTTTAATCTTTAAATAAATTTGTTTAACTTTTTAAAGTGGATGTACAAATTTAAAGTTTTGAATTTCTTGTTTATAGGTCATTCAAGAGTGACGTTCCCAGTGTTATATGTTTTAATATGACTTGTTTCCCTTTTAATATCACTTGTTTCCCTTTCTATTTCGTCCTCCTTCCAATTTGCAACCTAACCTTACAAATATTTCTCCATATACACCATATACGCATGTTCACCATGCGTATAACTCATAAACCAATACACATACAAATACCATATATACATAAAAACCTTGGTGTTAACGTCAGCTTTCATGGAATACAAAATCTGTTCACGCATAGCAGAGAACATCAATTTCAAACACAACGCAACTTTTATATATATACTAGCGGGCAAAGCCCGCTACCACGTTGTTGGCGTAGAAATATGTTGCCCGGGTGTACCAGGAATCTCCCATTATAACCATGTTTCTAAAGTCTACCTTATCAATGAGTTTGCCCATATTTCCAGGTAATACATATTTCAGGTTTCTAGCTAAATCGGTGTGGGCAGACAAAGGTTTTTCACTCTTGGTAGTAAAGTACCCTTTTAGACCTTGTAAAGGTTGTAGTAGGCTGTGGTTAAAGTACAAGACAAAAAGGTATAGTAAATACATGTTGTACATTTACAATTCTAAAACAGCTGATCGTTTAGCCGCCAAAACTATTGTTTGATTTTTTTCATTTTGTGGTCAATATTAAAATAAAGTTGAATGATGGATCAAAATAATGAAAAACCAAACCTAAAACAAGTAATAAAAGATGGACCAATGAAACCAGAATCTCTGCAAATTCTATTTGGTTAATTGCATTTTGCTCTAAAAAATTTATAATTTTATATTTTTCCGTAATTATGGGCATTTTTGTGAACTTCAAATTCCTTTTGATATTTTAAGTTTTCAAATTGATGAAAAACAAAACAAAAATCAGCTGATTGATTAATTTACAATAGATGTGTTTATGCGAGAAGTTAATTCACGAAAAAGTCGTACACGCTTTGTAGTATAAATATACAAGGATTGTAAATATACCACCAAGAGTGAAAACCGCTAGCATTTTTCATTTAAAAATCACAGGTTTTAAAGCCTAATTCTACAACTTTTTTTTTAATTTCTGTTATTGTAGAGAACCGAAAACTTTATCATTAAAATTTAATATTCTGTAATATTTTTAGTGCTAACGTTATACTTAATTATAAAATTTTAATAATGCCAGATTTGCAAAACAGAATGTTTTCAAAAATAATATATGAGAGCTTTAGCTCTTGGGTGTTTCTGTTTAAAAAGTTATAAAATCTGGGTCTTTTGAAAATATTTAAAATTTACAATTTGAAGTAAACAAATCATAAATAGTTTTATTTTTAAAACAAATTTTATTTTTCAAAATAAAAATTTTTGTAATAAATATTAGTTATTATATTAATTATAATTAATGCAAATTTTTTTGGTATTAAGCAAAAGAAAATCGTAAAAAATAATGCCATATTGTATTTCAAAATGTTTTTGTCTGTGATAAAAAAAAAAAAAACATTAAAAAATATGTGAAAATTAAGCAACAAACAATGTATTTTCTTTTGCTTGGAAAAATAAAATTAATTGTTTTTTAAGAAAATATTTGAAAAATTAAATTTTTTCGGAATATTTTAGCTTGTCACGACTTAATTTGCTGTCGTCGAAATTGACAGTTTATTTCGTGGGATGATATATGATACATATCAATTTCCGTAAACTTAACAGTTTTTTCGATAATAACATACTTTAGTTCTGTTATATATAAAATTAATTATGTTATACACAAAATTCTGTTAAATAAAAGTTTAGAATACAACAATAATATAAATTGCTTTATCATCATAAATGGTATCATCCCGAGCATGTTTTCATGAATACTCATGATATTCAAAAGATTATAGACAACGTTATTCCAAAATAAAATTTTGGTTAACTCCAGTAGTTTGTATAAAGGAAGCACAAAAGTGTAAAACTTGTTGGTACTAACCCTTACATTGATCTTTTAGGGTTAAACAAATTAATTAAAAGATAGGGAAAATAGAAAATTTAAATTTTCTTCTATTTAAAACTATCGAGCTTTTAATCTACCCAGCCAGAAATTAACGAAACATAAAATAAAGCACTACGTAAGGTAGTTGAAACGTTGCCAAAGCGACATATTTTTGGTGTTTATAGTGTTCTCAGCACACTCAAATGATAACTTACATTAACGGTCTCATGTTGGTTTTTTTACAGTATTTTTATTTTTAAAACGTTTCATGAACCAAACATAAAGTAATTTTATAGCGTCATGTCTTTTGTTTTTAAAACGTTTCCAAAACATTTGAAGCCCCAAAAATATAATGATTTTAAAGTGCATTTAATACAAAAATTGAGTGTTCGTAGAATTTTAAATACAAAATGTGGAACAATTTTCTAGTACTATAAATACCAAGAAACAAAAAACATATCTTTTTTTTTATATTTTATTAGTAATTAAATTAATTTACGGTTATTTATATATTTATTTATTTATTTATTTATTTATTTATTTATTTATTTTCAATATTACTACACAAAATATACGAATTACAAATGTGATACATACATATATGAAAGGGCAACATTTTGAAGGAAACTAACAATTTTTATGACTATCCAATCTCAACAAAGGAAATATGAATGTGTAATGTAAAAAAAATTGTTAAAAGCAACATATACAGGGTGGCGCAAAAATAACCTTTCGATGTTTTTTTGGCTGTAATTAAAAAAAAATGAAAAACTTTGATTCTTCTTGTGGATTATTTTTATTTGGTCTTTTAATTTTTTTTACATCAAGTCGAAAATATGATGTCATGTAAATGGCCGCCGCCACAGTTGATTGTCATTTGAGCCCTTTTTATGGCATTTTCCATCACTTTAGCCAAAACTTCCGGCGATAGGTCCTCTCATTCTTGACGGATATTGTCTTTAAGAGCTGCAAGAGTCTGGGGCTTGTTGACATAAACCCGCGACTTCAAAAAGCCCCACAAAAAGAAGTCTGGAGCGGTCAAATCAGGCGATCTTGCTGGCCAGTGCAAATCGCCAAAAGGGGAGATTAGGCGCCCGGGAAATGCATCCTTCAGCATATCGGTTGTGGCACGTGCAGTGTGTGGCGTTGCACCGTCCTGTTGGAACCACATGTTTTCCAATCCCAATTCATCAAGTTGCGGCAAAAAGAACTCGTTGATCATTGCTCTGTAGCGCTCACCATTCACAGTAACCGTTTGGGCAGCGACGTCTTCAAAGAAAAAAGGTCCGATGACTCCTCCTTCGCATGTGTTTACTACACAAATGTCAAAACAGAACTGACATTAGGGACCAATCGCAAAATTTATAGCATTTTCTGATAGGAGGATTACTTTTGCGCCACCTTGTACATATGGTGGAAGTTAAATGAATTCATACAAGGTGGCGCAAAAGTAATCCTCCTATCAAAAAATGCTATAAATTTTGCGATTGGCCCCTAATGTCAGTTCTGTTTTGACATTTGTGTAGTAAACACATGCGAAATACATGTTAATAAACAATGTTACGCTACACTGCTCCAGAACGCGGAATATTGGTGACTATTTATTTGAGCAATAATGAAGATGATTTTTCATCAAAAATTATCATCAGTGATGAGGCCCATTTCCGTCTTAGCGGGTACGTAAATAAGCAAAATTTACGCTTCTGGGGCACTGAAAATCCGCGTGTAACCCACGGAGAGCCATTACACCCGCTCAAAGGCACTGTATGGTGTGCTGTTTTCGCTGGAGGAGTCATCGGACCTTTTTTCTTCGAAGACGTCGCGGGCCAAACGGTTACTGTAAATGGTGAGCGCTACAGAGCAATGATCAACGAGTTCTTTTTGCCGCAACTTGATGAATTGGAATTGGAAAACATGTGGTTCCAACAGGACGGTGCAACGCCACACACTGCAAGTGCCACAACCGATATGCTGAAGGATGCATTTCCCGGGCGCTTAATCTCCCGTTTCGGCGATTTGCACTGGCCTGCAAGATCGCCTGATTTGACCGCTCCAGACTTCTTTTTGTGGGGCTTTTTGAAGTCGCGGGTTTATGTCAACAAGCCTCAGACTCTTGCAGCTCTTAAAGACAATATCCGTCAAGCATGTGAGGACCTATCGCCGGAAGTTTTGACCAAAGTGATGGAAAATGCCATAAAAAGGGCTCAAATGACAATCAACTGTGGCGGCGGTCATTTACATGACATCATATTCTCGACTTGATGTAAAAAAAATTAAAAGACCAAATAAAAATAATCCACAAGAAGAATCAAAGTTTTTCATTTTTTTTTTAATTACAGCCAAAAAACATCGGAAGGTTATTTTTGCGCCACCCTGTACAACAGAGTATTTAAAAAACCGGAACCGAAAACCGGTCAACCGGTTTCTTTTTTTTTAAACCGATCGGTTTCGAATATTTTGTAAATTGGAGAAAACCGGTCTTTTTTGTTCGGTTAACCGGTTTTTTTTTTAATTACATCACCAACTGGGTTACTTGGTCTCTTTTATTTTTTCCGAAAACTTTTATAATCGTTTATTTGGTTATGAAGATTTAGATGTAATTCTGATAGATTCCGATTAGAACTTAACTTTGGATATTCCAAATTCAAATAGTTTAATTTCTGATCTAAATAACACAAACAGTATTCAAAATCCTAAAAAAGAGACTATACAAAATCATTCATCATTATATGATGATTTCATATATCTTGATTAATGCGACAAAAGAACTGAAAAGTTGAAAAATTTATATAATTGTATTTTGACTATTTGTCCAACATCTACTATTAGCGAAAGAGTATTTTCCACTTCTAGTTTTATCAAAAGCAAACAAAAAAATCGTCTTAAAAGGGAACATTTAAATTGCATATTATTTCTAAAATATTATTTTAGAAGTGAAAAATAGATTTTCTTTTTACATATTTAAAATGTAATATTAAAAAAACTTATTTAATGCCAAACGTTCAAATTACTAACGTACCTAGTTCTACCCAATTTACAAACTTAATCTCTATTTATTTGATATGAATATAGTTTTATATAAATTTTTAAAATTTTATATTAAAAAATATTAAAACCAATAAATAAAATGTTAAAACGAAATACAATAAAAAAATATTATAAAATATTTTTTTTTTAGGTAATAAGTATTCAAGCTTAAGGTCTATTTTATACAAAATTATTTATTTGTTATCCAATATTTCGCTATCTCAATGGATAGCTTCTTCAGGAATTTTTTAAAATTATAAAAAAACAAAAAATCCCTGAAGAAGCTATCCATTGAGATAGCGAAATATTGGATAACAAATAAATAATTTTGTATAAAATAGACCTTAAGCTTGAATACTTATTACCTGGAATTTGTATTAAAAAGGTCGAAGAAATTGAACTGAATAATATTTTTTTTTTCAAATAATGTATTTTTTTATTTTTATTACTTTATATATTAAATTTCTTTTTTTGTTTGTAATTAAAACGATTAACGAATTATATAAGCTTTTTATTCCAATCAAAAAAAAAAAGAAAAAACCGGTAGACCGGTTTTTTCTGCAAAAACCGGTAGACCGGTTTTTTCTGCAAAAACCGAAACCGGTTTTTTTTAAATTCGATTTTTCGAAGAAAACCGAAACCGGTTTTTCCAAAAGGCCGGTTTTTTTTATAATTAATCAATTGTCTATCTCTTTTACATAAATAATTAGCAGTTTTCACTCTTGGTAGTATATTTACAACCCTTGTATATTTACAACGATTTTATACTACAAAGCGTGAACACCTTTTTGTGTATTTACTTCCCGCATAAACACAGATATTGTAAATTAATCAATCAGCTGATTTTTGTTTTGTTTTTCTACAATTTGAAAACTTAAAATATCAAAAAGAATTTGAAGTTAGCAAAAATGCCTATAATTACGGAAAAATATCAAATTAGAAATTTTTTAGAGCAAAATGCAATTAACCAAATAGAATTTGCAGATATTCTGGGTTTGAAGATACGGTATTACTTGTAATAATAAAAACCAATAGCTGCTAAATTTCACTATCTGTCTATCTTTTATTACTTATTTTTTCAGGCTTTTGTTTTAATTTAGGGTTTTCATTATTTTGATCCTTGAATAATGGATGAAAAATGAAAAATAAAAAAATCAAACAATAGTTTTGGCGGCTAAACGATCAGCTGTTTAGTCTTGTAAATTTACAACATGTATTTACTATACCTTTTGCTCTTGTATTTTAACCACACCCTAGTAAATTTTAGTTCTATACATTTTGTTGTTGTGGTGTAGTAAATGGTAGTACTTTTACTATATCTACAACCTCTACAAGGTCTACAAGGGTAGTAGAGTGAAAAACCTTATTGTAATACAAAAAAAAAAGAAGTAAAAATGATTTGTATTACTAAAATATATACAAAAAACCCTATTTCAAAAACACACATTTAAATACACTAAAACATATTTAATGTTATAGAGCGCCCCGGTAGGCTAGTTGGTAGCGTGCTAGCTTATCAGTGCGGGGCCTTCGTTGCTAGTGCTCGGTTAGGGTATTAAAATATAATTTGTAATTATATGTTTAATAAAATAAATAAATAAATATTTAATGTTATATAGATGTGTTTCCATAAAATATATCCCTGCAGGAAAGGACTTATCCCAGGACAAGTCACGTGACCGGTTCATTGTGGGCCATTTTTTTTTTATATGAAAAGGACCGGTCACTTTAACATTGGCTTGTCCTATGGAAGGGGTCAGTAGTCCTCTGTGTCAAAGGACTGGTCTAAAACCAACGCAAAAGAACACGTCATGACTTTTAAGCCGGTCACGTGGAAGGACTTTAGGAACCGGTTCTCTTTTGACCTATCTCCTGTTATGTATTTTCCCAACTGACCCTTTTTTCTGCACGAATAAAATATAAATATACACATAAAAAAGTATCACCAAATTTTAAGTAATTAAAAATATTTGTTAAAATTCAAATTCGATCTCTAACAAATTTTTTGTTTGAAATGTTTGTAAGTTATAATTTTTCATATAAAAATTTTTTGAAAATATAAATTTAAGTTACAAAAAATAACAAAAGCCTTTTTAAGCAATGTTTTTTTTTTGTATTTACAAAAATATTCTATGAAAGATATTCTATATTACAAACAGAATTTTGTAATTTTTTGTTTTTATATAATTTTTATTTAAATAAACAGCGAGTCAAAAATAAGGATTCAATTGAATGCTACTTTAGTTTTTCTTTTATATTAACATGACTTATCAACCTTTCAGATTGTGACAACACCAGTTAGAACAACACCGAAAATGGGGACGCAGATTACTAATCAACAAGTGTCAAGTTTATCTGGAGTTCAGAAAGTGGTACCGAATGTAGTATCGACCGTAGCAAATAATGCAAAAGTAATGTCCAATAATCAGAGCCTTCCACAATTGATTGTCCAACCAGGCCAAAAACTTTTAGTCGGTCAAAATGCTCAAGGCCAAAAGGTTATAATTCAGCCAACACAACCCGCAGCATCGATGTCAGGACAACAAGTTACCAACGCAATTCAAACAGCCATTCCACAACAAACGAATCAAACAAATAATACTCAACAGCAGCAACAACAAGTTGTAAATCAAATTAGTGGTGGTGGAAATCAGGTCAGTACTGGGGGACAACAGCAGCCACAGAAGGTTATACAGCAAATTGTAAATACAAGCAATGTCCAACAACATATTATGGTTGGTGGTCAAAGAATTATATTAAGCCCTGGCCAAACGATTGTTACGCAACGATCTTTGCCTGCTCAGAATGCATCAGTGCAATTGATTCAATCCCCTGTGGGCACCGCTGGCACCCTACAAAAAACTGCAACAGCTCCTTTGCCAACTTCTAATCTGCAAGTTCAACAAATACAACAGACACAAAAAGTTGTAAAACAATTTGTAGTTCAACAGCAACAACAACAACAACAGCAGCAGCAAGTATCCAATGCTCCGGGTGCTATCGATAGTCAAAACAATCTGAATGTATTTAATACCCAGCAAGCGATTATTAATAATAATAATGCAACCAGTTCATCATCTCATGTAACAAATAATCAACAACAAATCATTGTACAGAATTCAACGCTAGCTCAACAACTTGCACAGGGTAAACTACAAGTAGCTACAATAAATGGACAACAAGTAATAATAAAGCCTTTAGGAAATAATCAAGCTCAAATTGTAGCGCATATAAAGACACAAAGTGATGGCAACGCTCATATTGTAACTAATACACCCATCGAAAATCAGACGTCTCCCACTAAAACTGTAGCGCAGCAGCCTCCGTCCGTCCAAGTTCCCCAAGTAAATATTTAAGCATTTTTCTATTTAATGCGCCTTTAAAAACACATCGCGTGTATTTTTTTCTTCATTTTTAGGATAATTCCCCATCTATACAAGTTACACCTCAACAACAGGTGGTTACACAACAACAACAACAAGTACAGACCACAAATCAATCGATGTCAATAGAGGAAAGTTTATTACTAGGACAACCTCCTGGAACTGTTATTAAATGCGTGACAGCCCAAGTAATTCAAACAGAGCAGGGACCACGCATAGTATTGCAGGGACTTGTTGGTAACGATTTTACCCAACAGCAACTAGTACTTGTACAACAGCAGGTTAAGCAGCAATTGTTAAAAGGTACGTAATACATATATGAAGACCCGAAAACTAAAACATAAGTAAAATTATAAAGTATCTCAACAAAATGCTAGATCGGATTCAAAAATCGCTAGAAAATCACTCAAAAATTTGGCAATTTTTTAATTTATTTTATTTTATCAAAAAGTGGTACTTTATTCATTTATTATTTATTATTGTAATGGAATTTATTTTCCAACTAGAGTATATCTTAGTTGTCCAGAGGTCTGCTTCCTTTGAAGTAATGTATAAAACACGATCAACCCAAATCCTTCACAACAATATACGAGAATAAGCTACGGATCTAGCGTTCAACAAGTATGACTAAATACAAACAGGAAAAAGCTACGTTTTTAGTGAACAAATAGCAAGATTAACTATAGACCACTACGCCAGTTTTGATTGTGTGTGGTCTGCACTACCCAAAGTAACATTTACCAAACTCTTAAAAAGTTTTCGGTTCTCCTACGGTACAAAAATCAAAACGTTGGTAAAGCATTTTTTTACAGCGGTAGCAATTACGCGTGTCTCTAGGAAGTCGGCTTTCTAAGGATTAAATAGTGATCAGGTATTCTTTTTTTTTTTGGCTTAGAATTGCTAAACAATACCAATAAAGTAGAAGGGTACAAAAAATCTGAAAATTCTATGTATTTGGCAATTTGTCCCGAATTTCCACATCCCAAACATTTTTAACTCTTGGCTCCATATTTGTTGCAATTATTTACATAAATATGAAACAAAAATGGGTCTACCTATTAGAAATAATGACCAAATAATAATTGCATCAAAAAATATAAACTAATAATAGCGCCCCGGTAGGCTAGTCGCGTGTGTTCGATTCCTACCAGAGGCTCTGGTCTGTTTTCGCTACAACGAGCCGATAGCCTTCGTTGCTAGTGCTCGGTTAGGGTATTAAGATATAATTTGTAATTATATGTTTAATAAAAATAAAATAAAAAAATAAATTTAAACCAATATTTCAAAAAATTTACTTATTATATACTATTTTTACTCACATTCGACCATAGGAAATTATTTTGTTTTTTGAGTTGTTACATTAAATCAGGAGTTGTACTCGCTTGTTCTGGAATTATTCAAAATATAAAATTTTATAAATTAACTTAATTGCAAAAACGGTGTTCTTGAATTCGTTCGATTTTAGTGTTTATGTTAGAAAAATCATTTAGTTGTCAAAAACAAAAAACAACTCTTTTTTTTTTACAAAATTAGCTTTTCCCTTTTTTTACTACCTAAAATTTACTAAAATAGACCTAACGCGAATTCTATTTCTCGGATCTTAAAACGAATTCCCTTAATTTGACATGTCACACTTGCCATTTTGGGTGTGTTTCGGTTATTAGACCTAGCGGGTGCCAGGGTTCACTTCCTTAACACCATATAGAAAAAAAGTATTTTTAAATTCCCAAAAAAATAAAATTTTATCGAAAAATTTACATATTTTAGATGTTTTTTAAAAACTCATTTTTAGTGTTAATAAATGTTAAAAAACACCGTTCCAACCAAAACATGGATTGATAAGTGTTATTCGCACTCTGCTCCATCGAAACAAATTGTAGAAAAGTGGTCGTACAAACACCGATGATGCCGAACGTTTTAGTTGTCCAAAAGAGGTAGTGATTGCGAAAAACATCAAAAAAATTCATAAAATCGTTTTAGGAAACCGTAATGATATTGGAGGAACGTGTCGGCTTTACTTTTCATGAACATTTGTCCATGAGAAAGCTGTTTTCGAAATGGGTGCCGCGTTTATTGTTCAACAAGACAATGCGCCGTGTCACAAGTCGTTGGCTACCATGGCCAAATTGCACAAATTACACTTTCAATTGCCTCCGCACTTCAGGACTTTTCAGCCGATGTGTTATGTTAATATTGAATGTTAGTCCAATTACTTCAATAAGATAACTCACACTAATTTCCCTAAAAGCAAAAACACATTTCCCATTTTTTTAGTAATAAAAAATCTGCAGTCGCTCTTAAGGAACATTTATACGCGAAAAAAAACTTATGCAAATGTGCCTTTATTATGAAAAAAAAAAACCAATAAGTATGTATAATTTGTACTCATAAAACTTACTAAAATTAAAAAAAAAAAAAAAAAAAAAAAAAAAACGTATGAGATAAAAACGTTTTTACACAAAAAAAAAAAAACGTGTATGTATCTTCCCAGTCAGAAAAGTACGAACGGCAAAGCGTTGGCCCAGTGCTTTTACCGGTGGTGCCAGCGTTGGAAAAGCGAAAGATTTTGAAAATAATAGTGCTTTGCCAACCCCAAAATGATAACACTGTCGAAACAATCAATAAAGTGCTGGTAGTAAACGAAATTTTTAGCACAAAACGTTCCAAGTATAACGTTAATGATGTTTATTTAAAAGGCAATGTTTTCAATGAAATTAGCGACGTATTCGACTATCCATTATCGTCAAAACAAAAAATATGATTATTCGAAGTTAAAAATTTGATTGAAAATATTGAAATAAATATAAATATGGTAAAATCTAAGTGTATTCTTACTACTTTAAATGCACGAAGAACTAACTCTTCTTTTCCTTTTTTAAATTCTCGAAATACACTCAATTCTGGTATTACTTTATTTTAGATTATTCCAATGTTTTGAACCTCAATGAATGCCACATTTATATTGAAATATATGTTATTTCATTTCATAAATGGTGGTAAATTTTGTAAATCGGCTAATTTTTGTTTGCATTGGGAAAGTGTTGTAAACAAGTGTTTTGCCAGTGCTCTTTATATTTTTTATTTTTAAGGTTGTACATTTTGTAAATCTTGTAACGGCAAAGCACTTTTTATCAACGTTGGGGAAGCGTTCAAAACCACCGCTGTAAATTTTGTAAATCAAGTACTGACAAAGCACTTTTTACTAACGTTGGCAGAGCGTTCTAAATAAATGCTCTGCCAGCACCTTATTTGTTGTACCATTGGCAATCGGTGCTCTGCCAGTGCTTATTTTTTTTTTACCATCGGCAATTTCTGGCTGGGTCTATGCTTGTTCACCAATAAAATGTATGTTTCGTAAACGAATAGGCAGGCATTGGTGTGATTTCATTACAATTACGTTCATCAATGCCAATAAAAAAACTGCAATAGGCTTTGGTTTTAAGTAATGCCAATCAAATTTCAATGCCAATAAAAAATTCCCAAGTATGAAACTTATACTTAAGATACAATACAATAATCGTGCCTCAATAAGGGTTGTATATCAGAACAGAGTTGCAAAAATTTGTACTTTGTTTGCAAACATTATATTTTTTGACAGATGATTAAATGAAAAAAAAACTGAATTTACTGCCAAAAAGCAACCTTAAATGCAGTGAAAGTGAAAAGAACAAAAATTAATGTTAAACTATTTGAATTGGTGAAAAATATGACAAAGCAAAAACAACCAAATTCTTCTTGCACTTTCCTTTTTTTACAAACTTTAAAAATGCCGACGAATGTCGCTTAATTAAAAATAATCGTGTTAACATTTTTTATCGTCAGTCGACCTAGTTGTGATTAATCTTTGGATCTGTAGTTTACAAGACTCGGTAATTATTACCATTTTTTATGTGATATGTGATAATATGCTTTAATATAATACTCGTAATGTGTACCAATTATTTTCTTTATTTTAACAGCCGTCTTTATAACGAAAAGTTAGCCACAGTATATACATCGCAGACAACGATCTGCTTACTATGCTTAGCAGAGAGTTAGCAAATAGTTTATTTAAAATGATTTTTTATCCTTTAATTAATGGTTTGTAAATCAACACTGAAAATTGAATGCCATCGTGTTTTTTTAATTATTGCCAACCTATGAACTGAAATATCAACGTTGTTAAAGATCTTGAAATTTTTATTTAGACTTTTCCCCCAATCTGTAAAATGCTTCGTCAAAAAAGTGTGGAAAAACAAGAAAAGAAATTGTTAAAAGATCTGTAATGATGAAGAAAATGATCAAAAGTTTCCATAGTTCTTAAATAAAAAATATTTTTTTCGAACACAAAATTTTTTTTTTTATATATTCACGTTTGTTTACATTATTTGGTAAGTGTATGCTAGTTCGTTAACATGAATTTAGCAGAGTTTTATTGCTACATTCATTGTTTTTAGTTCTTCTAAATTTATTGTGTAAATAATCTTTATTATAATTACACTTTTTATACATATATATTACTATTATTTTTTGTATAAATGTATTTAGTAGTCTTTTTACCCATATATGGCCTCATGGGCTCGGTTATATACTTTTTGAAATAAAAAAAAAAATAAAAAAAATTACACGCATTTTAAGCATGGCTGTAAGTTTATTAGGGTCTGTCTTTAAGCAGTTAACTGATTTTGCATATGTTGCAGCAGGCAAAAAAATAAAATTTAATTTACATAAGATTAATGGTATACAATTTAACTTTTATTTAAAAAATAATATTTTAAAAGTTATTGTCAACTATATATTTTTTTGCGTTTTATTAAAGCGGTTAAGAGGTTAATGATTCATTTATATGTATATATATTTTTTATAACTTGTATCAAAAAATAAAAATACTAATATGAATTTTGTAATTTTTTATTTATAGCACAAGAATCTAGTGGTAAGCAAGGTGTTTTAGGACCAACAAAAATTTATTTAGCTGTTCAACCGTCAAATCCAAGCGGTCAACCGCCTCCTCTAACACCAGTTCATCAAACACAACAACAAGTGAGTAGTTGTTAAATTGAATATAATTTTAAACAATCAAAAGTATAAATTAATCTAAATGTTATGCAATAATATTTATTAATTTTATTATATATATTTTTTTTATAAATTTTTTACAATGATTGATAATGTTATTCAGTATTGTAATCCAGCTTTTTTTAATAAGTCTATGCATTTAATGTCTAATTTTTCGAATTCTTATTTAAAATAATATTTATTTAAACTTTAAATATATGTACAAATTGTTCATGTGCATACTTATTATACATATATTCTATGAAAATGTGTATTTGTTAAATGTTTTTTTATTAATTTTTATTATACAATTTTTCAATGAACAAAAACGTCAATTCAGAAAAATAATTAAAAATAGTTTCATCCAATATTATATACATACAAAATGAGAACAACTGCATATTAGAGTTCAGAAATTGTGCTTTTCTAAGATAGAATTTTAATTTGAAACAAAACAAAGAAAATCGATAAAATCGCCTGTGCCGAAAGTTTGAATACCATACACAACAACATTACTGTTCAATTTTTTAACATAAACGTAACTTGACATAAAGTAAGTTAACATAACAGGGGGTTAATTCTCGTTCTGTGATAATGTGAAGTGAAAAAAAAAACTTTTCATTTTCGTTTTCATAAGCACTTTTCACTCGAACTTTTCACAAATACATAATTTGTGATTCTCGTTTGTATTGTGAAAAAAATGTTTCATTCGCACCGTACCCATGAAACTTTTGTTACTGTGTTATCCAAAATTTTAAGCAAATGTCAAAACAGAGAAAAACGTAAACAAAAGTGAATTAAGTTCGTAAAATTTATTTTAAATAATTATATAAAAATGTCTGGATTAATTGTATTATTGGATATTACTCCAATAATTCGGGATGAACAAAGGTAAGACAATGATGTTACAAGCATTTCATTGCAGTAAATAATTTAATAATTTATAGGAATTTTTTGAGAGTGTTGAGACGCATACTTTGTGATGGCCAAAATCCATTCGAGAAGACAACCGACGAGCACTTCATGGATTTATATCGGCTTACTTAAGTGAACTACATTTGGTGCGAGTATGAAGTCTTAATATTACTCAAAGAAAAAAACATTCCATAAAGAATATAAATAAACTATAAATAAATAAACCTTAAGTCGCTCCAATTCTTTTTCCATTTTTCACCGTCCTTTTGACTGTTAAGGCTCGCGGGTAATTTGTTACACTTTTCGTCTCTAAATTGGGCACCATCTGCAGTTACAAATCTGTAAATATGGGATTAATATAAGTGTGATTATGGTAATTAGACTACTTACTTATCGTTTGCAATGTCCACATTCTTTTCTAAATAATTAATTAAATACTCCTTTTGGCAGGCTTTCTTCTTACAACCTTCTCCATGTTTATTTCACTTATAAATATTCTGTGTAAACAATGTTTTCATATGAAAATATTTTGACAGTTGTTTGCACTGTTACACAAAACAAGAATCGCCAGTGCCGTGCAATCGTGAAAAATCTTGTTTCGTTCCACTTTTTTTTCATATGAAAACGTTTTGATATTTCTTTACATTTTTGCACAGAACGCGAATCAAAAGTACTATGAAAACGTGAAAAAACTTTTCATTTCACCGTTTCACAAAACGAGAATTGACCCTCAGGTCAATTAAAAAGTTCCCGGCCTACCATATTAAAACACATTTTTTTTTGGCAAAATTAGTTTTTTTTATTCAACATAGTTCCCTTCAAGGGTGATACACTGATTATAGCGACCCTCCAACTCTTCGATACCATTTTTGTAGTACGATTTGTCCTTTGCTTCAAACTAGGCCTCAGTTTTGGCGATCACCTCTTCATTCGACGAAAATTTCTTCCCAGCGAGCTATCTTTTGAGATCTGAGAACAGGAAATAGTCGCTGGGGGAAAGATCTGGAGAATACGGTGGATGCGGAGCAATTTGTTGATGGTCCTTCCTTTATCAAAGTAGTCAATGAAAATTATTCCATGCGCATCCCAAAATACAGACGCCTTAACCTTGCCAGCCGACTGTTGCGTCTTTCCATGCTTTGGAGTTGGTTCATCACGTGCAGTCCACTCGGATGACTGTCGATTGGACTTCGGAGTGAAATGATGGAGCCATGTTTCATCCATTGTCACATATCGACGCAAAAACTCAGATTTATTAGACTTGAACATCTCCAAACACTGCACCGAATCATCAACTCGTCGTTGTTTTTGGTCAAAAGTGAGCTTGCGCGGCACCCACTTTGCACAGAGCTTTCTCATACCCAAATATTCGTGAATGATATGATGTACACGTTCAGTTGATATCTTTAGAGTACCTGCTATTTCATTTAATGTCAATTTACGGTCATTCGAAATCATTTTGTGGATTTTTTTTTGATGTTTTCGTCCGTAACAACTTTTTTTGGGCGTCCACTGCGTTCACCGTCTTCAGTGCTCATTTCACCACGTCTTAACCTAGCATACCAATCCTTAATGGTTGATTTTCCTGGGGCAGTGTCCGGAAACACGTCATCAAGCCAAGTTTTTGCTACAACTGTATTTTTTCCCTTTAAAAAGCAATATTTTATCAACACGCGAAATTCTTTTTTATCCATTTTTTTTCACAATTACAAAAGTTGCTTCACTCAAAATGCTATAATTCGCAAACAAATGATCAGACAGCTGTCAAATTTTTGAAGGTTAGGGCTTACTAAAAGTCATTGATTTAAGTCTAGTAGCGCCATCTATGTGTCAGGACGGGGACTTCTCAATTGACATGTTAACAAGGCTCTATGCCATTCAACCTGGTTTTGGCAGAGATATAAATAAGTTTATTATTGTAGTTATAGTGTTTTAAGTTTTTTGAATATATTTTTTTAAAATTTGCATATTTATTGAAACAATTTTTTATTAAAATTTAAGCATAAAAGCAACATAACACCTACTATTAAAACCTCTTGAAATGGCGGCCAGCTCTCGTTGACAACGAAACTTGTAACGTTTGATATAGAATGATGCGTCGTTATTCAATCGCAGAAACTTACCTAGTGTGAAATAATTTTACGTTAAACAACGAAACAACGTAAAATAACCTGACGTGACTTAATGTATTGCAATTGAAATACAGAGGGTCAATTCTCGTTCTGTGATAATGTAAAGTAAAAAAAAACTTTTCATTTTCGTTTTCATAAGCACTTTTCACTCGAACTTTTCACAAATGCATAATTTGCGATTCTCGTATGTATTATGAAAAAAATGTTTCATTCGCACTGTACCCATGAAACTTTTGTAACTGTGTTATCCAAAATTTAAAGCAAATGTCAAAACAGAGAAAAACGTAAACAAAAGTGAATTAAGTACGTAAAATTTATTTTAAATAACTATAAAAATGTCTGGATTAATTGTATTATTGAATATTACTCAAAGAATCCGGGATGAACAAAGGTAAGACAATGATGTTACAAGCATTTCATTGCAGTAAATAATTTAATAATTTATAGGAATTTTTTGAGAGTGTTGAGACGCATACTTCGTGATGGCCAAAATCCATTCGAGAAGACAACCGACGAGCACTTTATGGATTTATATCGGCTTGCTTAGGTGAACTATATTACTTAAAGAAAAAAAAACCTTTCATATAGAATATAAATAGACCTTAAGTCGCTCCAATTCTTTTTTCATTTTTCACGGTCGTTTTGGTTCCCACTAAAACTGTTAAGGCTCGCCGCTAATTCGTTACACTTTTCGTCTCTAAATTTGGCACCATCTGCAGTTACAAATCTCTAAATATGGGGTTATTAAAAGTGTGCTTATGGTAATTAAACAACTTACTTATCGTTTGCAATGTCCACATGCTTTTCTGAATAATTAATTAAATACTCCTTTTGGCTTTCGCAGGCATGCTTTCCTCTTACAACCTTTTCCATGTTTATTTCACTTATAGTCTGTGTAAACAATTTTTTCATATGTAAATTTGTTGACAGTTGTTTGCACTGTTACACAAAACAAGAATCGCCAGTGCTGTGCAATCGTGAAAAAATCTTGTTTCGTTCCACTTTTTTTCATATGATAACGTTTTGATATTTCTTTAAATTTTTTCACAGAACGCGAATCAAAAGTACTATGAAAACGTGAAAAAACTTTTCATTTCACCGTTTCACAAAACAAGAATTGACCCTCAGATCAGTTTAACTAATGTGAGGCTCAACGCTTACATATTGTAAAACTAAAAACCAAACGTTTGTACAAAAATATTATTTACAAACAAAAACAATAAAAAGAAAACAAATTTACCATTTTGCATGGAAAATTTTCAAATGCATTCACATTTTGACTCATATCTAGGACAAGGAATTTAATACATTTAAATAATATATGCCCCTATATAAAATAAGGCTAAAACAGAAAAATAACATAGATTAACAAATATAAAAATAAAATTAAATAAATGTTAGATATCTCAACAAGATTTTTAAGGATGTTTATTTTCACAAAATAAAAATATTACATAAAATATTTTTTTTTTGAATCAGAATATGAAAGTGTAAATTTTGTTTATTATAAATAAATAATACTAAAAACCTAAAAAAAATATGCCATAAAAATGAACAAAAAAAGCACAAAATATTAATTTGAAGTCAAAATATGCATAACATGCATACATATATGTCAAAATGTGCAAAAATATCCAACAAATACAGGCCATTTTGTTCTGAATTGAATGATTCGGAGAAATATTTAGTCCATATTAGTTATGGATTACCGAGAAAAACATGCATTTCCATGAAATTCCTTGCTCTACTCACATCTATTGAACTTTAAATCGATTTTGCTCCTTTTCAATACCAAACTGCACATGAAAATGACAAACATTTTAGGAAAAAATAAAACCCCGTTTGTGATACACTCTATGAGGTCTTATAGCATATTGTACATTTTGAAAATTTCTACAGATTATATAATTGGCTTGAATAACCGTATATGCCATTCATTTAGCATACCAATTTCAAAACATTTGGTCATGGACACATAAAAGTGAGTTTTTATCTTTGTGTTTATTTCCAAAAGTAATAAACAATTCAACATTTTGGTTGACATTAGAATAACTTCAGGTAGTCTCCGATAATATACATACATACAAAACTTTTTTACATTTTTACACTATTTTTATTTTTAGATTGGAATTCCTCAAGATTGTGCCATAATTTGGACTTATAAGTAGGACACTTTGTCTAAAGTGAAAATTTTAATTATTTGCACTCAGTGTTATATTTCTATTCGTATTAAACTTGTACAAAAAATTAAGAGAAATTTGATGCATTGAAAATGCATCAGAAAATTATTTTTTTTTATAAACTTGCAAATAATACAAAATTAAAAATCATAATGAAATATTTTGCAACATCCAATTGGGATAAATTTGATACAGGGACATAACTTTTATAACCAATATTTGAAAAAATCCTGAAATAATAATTTATCACGATTTTTCAAAACCTGTTCTCTGAATAATAGTTACAAATAACCAATATTTTTTTGGTCTTTGATAACCATTATAGTTTGTTTAGGTTTTTTTTGGGCTTGCATAACCATTACAAAAGATTTTTTTCTTCCGTAGCCATTAAAAAATACTTTTATTTTTTGTCTTCTATAACCATTATAAAAGATTTTAATTTTTGTGGTCTTCTGTAACCATTATGAAAGATTTTTATTTTTTCGGTCTTTCTGTATTTAAAGAAATTTTCATTATAAATAACGAACTGTAGCGTGGTTATAGCAGACAAAAAGAATAAAAATCTTTTATAATGGTTATAGAAGACCAATAAAAATAAAAATCTTTCATAATGGTTACCAAAGACCAAAAAATAATAATCTTTCATAATGTTTATGGCAAGACTAAAATTGTCTGGGTAATTTATAATTATTATTACAGGACCAATTATATTCAGTTATTTTTTCCATAACCTATTGCATATTTAAAAATGATAACAGTTATTTTGGTTCCCTGATTTGATATATTACACCCCAGCCAGAAATTAACAAACATAAAAGTATTCTGAAAGCATTAGGTATGTTAGTTGAAACAAGGACCCTATAAACCAGGATGTACAGCTAAGCCATGGTGTTGACATTAAAAATTTAATGTTTTCGTAGATTTTATATACAAAATGTGAAATAATTTTCCGTACTGTTAATACCCAAAACAAAGTAATTTCCCTTACTTAAAAAACATTACTTACAGTAATTAAATTTGTTTCAAATAAAGTAAAAAAGTTATTACATTAAAACGTAACTGATAAATACGCAGAACTTTCATGGTGTAGTGTTCTGACGATCTTTTGCTTTTGCAACCAGCTACTGGCTTTCGAAAAAATGGAACCTTTTGCTGTATGCCGGTGGTATTGCTTTAAGGCGTGTATTGGAAATTGAACAGTACAAACATTTTTTTATTTTACTTTACAGCGAAGTGATTTTAATTCGCTTAAAATGTGTTCTGCACATAAATATATTATAAAAATCACGTGATTTTAAACCGGTCAGAAAAGTGACGGCGGTAAGAAATCACTTGCTTATTTTCTGTAAGTACTTTGCTGTCAACTTAATAATAAATTGCTTAAAAACATAATTTAATTTGTTTTTAATTGATTTTCGTAAAAAACCTAAAAATTAACACTGCTTGTTTTGTACAAAACTATGTTTTTTTTTTGTAAATTTGCTATCCTAATTAGTTGTCAGTACAAAATTTTATGGTACAAAAGATAATAAAAAGTGCTTAAGAAATTTTGAAATAAGTTGATTCGAAAAACGTTTGGTATCTTTTAGTATAAAAGGTGTTGAAATGTGCGGGCTAGACATTTCTGTCTGCATGACTACGCGCGCTTTTGTCAAAAATCCAAAGATGTAATTTTTATTTTAATAGACAGCAGTAAAAATTGTTTAGAAAATGCTATCAAAGCAATTTAAAGATGGAATTTTTCAACTTTTCTCCTCTGAACGTTTTGTTTTTGGTATATTGTATGCTTTGACAGTACTTAGTTTTTTGTACCACCATCAATTTCTAGCTGAGTAGATGTGATATACAGTCGCTCACAGATTATTTGATACAGTTAAATATTTTTCCAAAACCTTTATATATTTTAAAATTTTTGTTCTAAAAATTAAAAACAACCCAGGTAGAAAAATACGAAGGGCATAGTGTTGGAGACGGTAGTACATGTACTAGCAATGTGTCGAGTTTTTAACTTTTGCAGTATTGGGACAGTGTCGAAATGATAACAACGTGTACCAACGTTTGATTTTAGTATTTCCCCAGGACTGAAAATAAAGAATATGCAGTATTGTGACAGTACTTTAAATAAAATAATTCAGTATATAGCCAGTACCATATAAAACCAATTAAAAATGTGGTGGTAAAACATATTAAAATTGAAAAAAGTAATAAAAATTTATATATTTTTAACAAAATATTAATTTATATATAAAATACACATTTCATTTTTTTTAGACAAGAGTTCAAGATTTTTTAAGAATATATCTATGTGTAGCCATAAATCAATTTTAAATACGAACGCTGAGTTAACGCTTAACTATCTTTTTTAATTGCTAGGTTAATTAATTTAATAAACCTTCGTGGTTTGAGACTTGTTTGATACTCAAGTAAGGCAAAGATTTTCGTCTGAAAGCTTCTCTTGACAGTCAGCCGGGCGCAAGCTCTGAAAAATTTGGGTATGTGAGGTAAAGTATCCTTAGCAAAATTCGAAACTACATGAGAGCGCGCAACAGCGACTTTTGGGCTTAAGTGTAAATCCTATTTTTAGATATGAGTCAGTTATCTTATCTTCCGATTCTTCTTTTTCAACCCAACCTTATTTAATTTTTTGTCAATCAATTTTTAAAAACATAATTCTAATCTATTTTATTGTTTTGGACACATTTCTATGGATCTTCCTCACCGGAGCGCATTTATCACATTTTTAGCATTTGATATTGAAAATAGTTTGGGTTATTTAAAATCTATTATAAAATGTCTGACAAAGAAATAAATCCTATTGTACAGAGAATAGCAATATATTTTATACGGATAATTTCCAAATAAAATTCCCAGCAAGGTATTATTTTGGAAATGTGATTGAAACATTTGAATCTAAGGTTATATTTTCATTTGTAATTATTATTGGTTTTAAGATATCTCATATGTTTACATATGGTTGTAAAAGAAATATGATTAAATAATATTAAAAAGTTAGATAAAAATATTGAACTAAATATAGTACATATCGCTCATTAGCTAGAAGACCGACATAACTCAAAAAACACGATTTTTGAGTTAATGATCACATCATAATCTAAAACATATCAAAAAATGGTATTGATATCTCTTTCCCTCATTAAATGGCGACCAAAAGTGTGGTGTTTTACTCAGCAGTTAGGATAAATTGAAAACTTTAAATGCAATTATCTCGAATATTTGTCTTCAGCACTGACCACAAATTTTCAATTAATTCAAGTCAGGTGATTGTGCCGGTGTTTGAACTTTGCGTGAGCATTTCCATATCAACCAAGTTTGTACTAATGCTGACTTGTGCTTAGGGTCGTTGTCTTGATAAAAGCGAAAGTCGTCCTCAAATTGCAAATTTTGTATTAGATTTTTTGGAGAAGTTCCAAATACATGGTTTTATTCATAATCCTTCAGATAAAGACAAAGTTAGCTACTTCATTTGAAGGCATGCATCCCCAAGCTATAGCATTACCACCACCGTGTTTTATAGTAGCTCGTAAATTGTGAGATTATAGCTCAGTATTAACTTTGCGCCAAATGTAGGGTCTTCCATCTGGTCTAGTTTTTCATTTATAAACAGCATATCTTAATATTCTGCAAATTGTTTCAGAATAGTGTATTTGCCAAATACTTTTCGGCCATAACAGTCAACTTCGGAGCGCTTGTTGTTGGATTTTTGGGAATGTTGCACTAATCACTTAGACTCACTTTCTGTTAAAATTTTATTTGGAGCTTGTCTACCTTTGTTTACAACACTATTTTCACGTAAATAATATTCAATTATATGCTGAACTGTTGAAGAGCTTAAATTAACCATTTCAGAAATTTTCCGCTGAGTGTATCCACTTTACAGTGCTTTAATACTAACTCACGCAATTCAATTGATGTACGCGGTGCCATGGTTAAAAAAATCACTTATTTTATTTTTTTTTAATACGTATCAGTCAACAACAAATATAACGGTAAAATTAACTGCATCATTTAAGCTGTTTTTTACATTCCAGACTTCAATGCGCATTTTTTTCCATTGAATATGAAAAAAAAACATTAACAACCCTTCTAGTGGCCACTTTGACATAAGCCTTAATCATAGAGAAGGTAAGAAAAATGTATGGGAAGTTTAAATTAAAAAAAAATGTGCACAATAAGACAGAGTGCAGCCAACTTGTTGCAAGGACGTTCCGTAATAACTCCGGAAGGAAATACTTTTGAAGCAAATGGTGAGGTGGAACCCTCTGTAAACGAAGAAAGTTCCAAGGAAAACGAAAAACTATCTGCTCGTAAATAAACCTTAAAAGGTTAAATCAATGTATGATCTCCCTGAGCAAATAAAAGTTTAGACGGATTTATATACAAAAGTGAATAACTCGTTAAAAGAAATAGAAAGAAACAACAGATAAATTGAACCTATAAATGAATTGAAAACAGAAGAAGAGGATAAAAATTCTCTCTTTCTGTTAAGAAAACAAGGCTGCTTGAAGCTGTAGAAAGAAAAATTAACTTTAAAAACATAGCATAGAAATTCATTGTATCAGTTAAGAAGAGATAAGATTCAAACAAAAAAATTAAAATTGAATTCTTATTAATGTGCTGGAAATCATCTAGTGATTTCAAAAATAAAATTTTATCACGTAGGTGCCCAAAAGTAAAAAAGTAGAAATGTTAATATGTTTTATTTTTTATTAAACAATAATTAAATTTAAATAATAAAATAAAAATTTATTTGTTAATGCTTCCGTTAATTTCCATCTTATATGTTATCTGAAGCACTCATGTCATCGTTATATTCTTAAATTGAAGTTTCCGATATTTCATTTTCTAAACTCATTTCGGGAAATAAAATTTTAAATTGAATGCAAATATTGTGTAAAGCTGCCCAAACGGCAGTAATTTTTCCAGAAAATTGTGGAAAATAATGTATTCGTCGTGCGCTTAGCACACGTCTAAACCTTTTTTCAACGACTATGGTTCGTTCCACAAAATTCCTTGTTTTCGAATGAATATGGTTAAAATTGTTCTACGTAGATTAGATGTATTTCTTTCTCCATTGTCATAATATTTTCTTAAAAAATGTTTCAAATCACTAGCATTTCACACCAACGATTCGTGGGCTGACCCTGGATTATGATCGCATACCTGTAAAAAGATTGAAAAAATAAGAAAAATATTTTAAAATTTATATTTTAAAACTTACCACTGCACAGTGGTCCCAATGACGAATTTAGCGCGAAAAAAGTCATAACTGTTTTTAAAAGTACCTAGAAGCATAAAAATTTGTACGAACAAATGACTTGGTATGGCACTATCTCTCGCCAAATATGGGCGGATTCGATTGTGTGGGTGTGGCACTTTCTATGTAAAAATAAGACCTGAAAATCCAGTTCATAATCATTGTTATAACTATGGCTTGATTTGTGTTTTTTGATTAAGTCAAAATATTTATATATTCAATGCAAATACAAAAAAATAACAAATAGTCAAAAAAAATACACAAAAAGATAAGATTATTGTTTTTTCAGATGTTTCGTATTTTATCCCTTTCCGTCCCAAGCAATTTCAAAATAGTCGGATTTCAACGAAATTTTCGGTGTGTTATAAAATGTCCTTAATAAAGATAAAAATATATTTTTTATGTCAATTCAAGGTTCATGTCCTTGGAAAAAGGACATACACATATGTGTGTCTTGGGATTTCACTTGGTCAAAATAACAAAAAATTCTTTTAAAAGGAAAAAAAGTAAACGTTTTATTTCATGTTTTAAAAAAATATTTAGTGGTTTCTTATTAAAAATATTAAAACAAAAAGCAAAAAAAAAACAAAAACAATTTCATTGGTTTCGAGATCTAATTAAATTATATCGACACAATTAATATCCTTTGACATTTTTCATTTCATGTTTAAAAAAAAAAATAAAAAATATAAATATAATAACAAAAAGCAAAAAAACAAATTAAATAATTTTTTTTTGAGATCTTATAAAATTATGTCGACGTATGAAACGTCTTAAAGCAATTTTTGTCTGATGTAAGGCATGGTTTGTTCCTCTTCGTCACTGCTGCTTGATTCATTTAACTCATTAAATTTCCTTTTAGGTGTAAATAGCAAAGCTTCTGCAATTTCAAGCCTAAAACTGAGCAGATCTTTGACGGATTTTCGTGGCATACTTTTGGAACGACAATTGAGCCGGTACTCCATCCAAGAATTTACTACAGATAAGTCAAGAAAATGGAGTGCCACTTTTAAAGTCCATTTTTTAGATTTAAGCAAGGTTCTATAACACTCCATCATTTGGTCGCAAATATCCACTCCTCCCATATTTTTATTGTATTCCATGACAATGGCAGGGCAAGTTATTTCTAATCGGCATTTCTGCTCCTTATTCCATCTTTTCACGGTACCAATTGGATCCTGGCCATATGCTGTGGAAGCAAGTGTAACTGGTTTGCTATCTCTCCATTTGACCACAACAATTTTTTCGTCTGATCTAATAATTTGATCAGAGTCTCCTCTTTGCATACGCTTGTCTTCTTTAAAATTAACTTTGCGCAAACGGTTTGTTTGAATTGTGCCTGTTCCATGTACATTCATTTCCGCTAATCGTTCTAATAGCGGTAAGGTAGTGAAATACCGATCAAAAAACACGGAGGAATTATTTGGTAAAGTTCGAACCAAACGCAGAACAACGCTTGCACCTAATCCCAATGTTCGATCACCTAATGGTGTCTTAGAGCCCTGGTAAACTTCAAAATCTAAGACAATTCCTGAAAAATTAAACAATTTATTAAATGTTTTCATAAATCATTTTATATATTACCAGATGATGAAGTTATTACAAAATTTTTAAGACCAACTGGTCGTGGTTTATTACGTACATATTGCCGAAGTCCCCCTGGCAATCTTCCAAGGAAAGGCATCATCTGTTCATCGATGGAGTAGTTGGCGAAGTTTCTGGGAATGGCAAGACATCGTGATCTGACAGCATCAATGACAGGTTGAACTTTCCAGAGGTAGTTTGAACGTACTTCTTCCGAAGCTTCTGTTGTGTCAACAAAATGTAGACATTTTCGCAAGAGAAACAAACGATTTCGACCCATCTTTGCAGAGACAATATTTGTGCCGAATTTCTTCTCCCAGTACATCCTCAAACGAGGGAGTTTGATGCAACCGAAATATAAATGAGCGCCGTATAATTGTCTTATTTCTGATGCATCTGTCTTTAACTCAGTACCAAATAATTTCAGGTGGTACATATTTGTATATTGTGCTGCTTGCTGAAAATGCTCATCAGTAAAATATTGCTCAAAATACTTAATTGGCAGAAGGGGGTCTATTGGCTGATTACAATTGTCAGGCAGTGGATTTTCAAAGGAGTTGAACGTTCACCTTTTCCATAAAAATGGTCTATTCCTTGGTTCAACGGTATTATTAGTCTCAATTATATTAGTTTCGACAATGGATGCGTCGATATTATTTGTTTCGACTAATTCCGTATCTGTGCTGCTTTCATCATCGAGTTCGGAGTGCGGGGACTGAACAGGCAATTCATCCTCAAATTCATCTGATGAACTGTCATCTTCAATATCCGAAGAATCACAAAGTAATCTGAGGACTTCCTCCACATCTACTTCGTTTTCTAAATTATACCTTTTTGCTATAATGACGATAATTTGAGGTAGTTAAAACCCATACTACACATTTGTGTAGGCACATATTATGCTTACAAAAAACACAAGAATTATTTATGAATTTGACAATTTTTGCACATTATTTAAATATTTAACACTTTTTGAATAAAATATTAACAAAATGTTTACAATTAAAGTTTAATTTTAACAAAATAATACCACTTACATTTGTTGCCTCCCACACTGCGAAACATGATCACCTTTCTTGCACTTTTACACACTGACACTAAAATAAACATCGCAAAAATATAACAAAACGAAAAAGGGATAACAAATGAAATTGAGACACCCAAAGCAATAAGAAACAACTAAACAATATTTAACAAATTGCTTTTCAAAATAACAGTAAATTTACCTACACATTTGTGTAGGTAGGGACGGAAAGGGTTATTTAAAATAATTAACATTATGCAGTATTTCATCGATATATGTAAATGTTTATTCATCTGGGTTTGTTTCAGAATCCGTTTCGTCTTCTGAATGGTTTTGCGCATTTAAAATAGAAGTATCAAAAAGCAAAGCAATTGACTCATGACACAATGGTTATGCATTTCGATTCGTTGGCTTTGTTGAAAGAGAAGAAATGTTAGGATCCGATGAAAATAGCATATTGTTAAAAAGATTATGCATGTTACTTTCTCGTGACATTTTTCGAGCATGATGTTTTCGAATGTATCTAAAGTCTTTGTTGCGAGATTCAAGCGCTTCTTCGGATAATATTCCAATGGGCAGGACAGCATTTTGAATAATATCTGCACCGTGAATTAATATTTTGTGGATACTAGATGGCATTCAATACCACGGATACAATTCCACGGATACAATTCCACGTATAATTCCGCTGTAACGAATGCGTATGCTCGAAACAATTCTGCATTAATTGCATAGCCGGATGCCATACATCGTAAAATGACGCCAAGTCTTCTAATTAAATTTTCGTCTACGCCAGTTATTTGTGAAGCTAAGTATGGTTGCTGGAAAAATCTTCTAGCGGTATTGCCATCGTTTGTAGTTCCGTGACCTGGCTTTGGTATATCGACCAGCAAGTTCATATCTGTTTTCAACCGATCAATTATCATTGTTTTCCTTGCCTTAATTAAAGCCTTTTCCGACTCTCCCCGAGCTTGCCATTTTTGTAGCTCAAGTTTATACGCAATGTCCAAAATGGACTCAAGGCTCCTTATCCAAGCATGCAAAGTCGAGAGTCCGTACTCGTAAAGGCTTTCATTCGGTTTCAACTCTTTAATTTTGTTTATGTTATTCATGGCACTAGGTGGTGCTCCACAAGTTCCACATCTTTGAGGCGACAAATTTGCAATAGTTGAAAAAACTTTACCATCGATCATAGTCAAAAAGAAACTATGGTGTACATGTATTATATTGTTGTGAATTTGGATTACAGTTGGAATAACTGCAGCTATTTGAGTTTGGATTACATCAATTTCTTTAGTAATTAATGACTTATTTTCTTTTTGAAATGTAAGTTTAATCGGTCGGCAAAAGCGCGTAGAAGAAGGCCGTGTGTTTTGCCATATAACTTTGTCATCATTCTTTAACTCCAAAGGAACTAAACACACTGCAAATAAATGCTGATCAGTTTCTATAGCATGCTCACTGAACGGTTGCTTGTATGTTGAGTGACCGCTGCTACCATCACATCCCCATTTATATGTAATCATTAGCGATGAACATGTAAATTCTTCGAGCTTTTCTCTAAGTTGCTTTACTAGCCTATTTGTCGTGTGGTCAACTAAACTTTGCAAAGCCACTTCGCCAGATGTTTCTGAAATCTTTATACCATTGCATGGGTAACAATCTTTTTTGGCAACCAAAAGTTTCTTGTAAGTTGGATATATATCAGCATTACGTTTTTTGGCACCCGCACGCATAGAAACATACGAACTTTTTGAGTATTTGCCATCAATGTACATCGCCAGCGCTTCTTCACTGCTATAAGGTATTAGTTCTTTAGATGGCGTACTTAACAATGTTTTAATTTTTAGTGGCCTCTTTGGAGAAATATCTATGGTTCTAATAACGTCTGCAGCAACTCTTTTGGCTGCTTTATAAAGACTACTTGCAGCAGCAAATGTTAACTCTTCTGGGGAGCAAGAGATTTCGTTTTCGTTTGTTTCGATCTTTGCCCAACTTCTAAAAACGGTTTGGAAGGTCGTCCGTGTTTTGATGTTGGCGGTCAGTCCGACGAGTCTTCTTCCAAAAACATCGACGAGGCTTTACTAGGAAAAACAAATAATTCATCCAACCAACATTTGTAAGAAGACTCGAAAACACTCTTTGTTCGATGTGCCTGCGTCCACTTTTTCGACAGTTTGTTAACGGAATTTCGAGCTGCTTGCTTTACTTTATTTTTATAGTCGTCACTTTCATCTCTTATACCAGCTTTGATGAAAATGTAAAATATAACAGCATCATTTTTTTTTTCTTTTGATCCTTTTCAGCGTACCAAACTTTGAATAAATCCCTTTTGGTGAAAGTCATTGCAACCTAAAGATTCAATATAAAGTGTTTATGCAAAAATCGGCAGCTGATTTTTTAAACATTTAACAACTGACATGGTATAGATAATAACGACACAAAAATAGGAGCGGAAGCTGGTGAAATTCACATTTAAAAGTCTAACGCAAATTACAATGTAGATAAAATTATACAATTAACGAATACATTTTAATTTTCATCCATTTTTTCTAAACAGAATGCTAAATCAACGGCACATCAAGAATTAAAAAAATACATACCTCTATTGTATAAATAAAACCAACAACTATTAAAGAAAATGTTTACACTTTATTTTACAAGCTCTCCAAACCACACAAAATTATCGACTGTTCTCTCATTAAAAACAAAGTAGAGCAATTCTTTGTGTTTAAAACAATACTGCAGTGATAATATTGCAGATATACAAACGAAATGTATACCGTTATGCACGGTGGGGATTTGTCATTTAAAAACTAAGCTGGTTTTTCACTTTTGTACCATCCAAAAAAACGATTTTTTTGCGCTAAATTAGTCATTGGGACCACTGTGCACTGTGGCATTTAGGCTATAAAGACCTTTTCTGTTATAGTACTAAGATCTGTTTTCCAAACCCGGAAACCCGGGTTTTTCATAAAAGTGTTCCTTAATTTCATTAGATTCATTTTCATTTAAAGGAAATCCATCTAAGGGAAAGTTCATCGTATATTCACTGACTGAAGTTTGAGAAAGATTAACATTAAAGTCGTTTAAAATATATAGAACTAATGTCGATCTTTTTGGTTCGTCAAATTTTTTCCAAAACATAGACGTCCTTCTAGTTGGTCTAAAATAACTAACACTAGAAAAAAAGTCTAGCAATCAGCTCACTGTTACTGTATTCATCCTCATCTTCAGATGATACAAATAAAGCAACACTTAACCTTTCTATCTTTCATATCTCTGTATTTTGAAATACAAATTTTATTCAAATTAATAGTCGCAAACAGTGTTTTTTCTGACATTTTTTCAAAAGAGTATTTCAAAATTATCAATAATTACGAGCCACTCCGCAATAATTACGCTATTACAAAAACGTCTTTGACGTTTTTTTTAAACGGTACCACAAAAATAAAAAAACGCCAACGACAGGGCTAGCTTTCGAATAACGACAACGCCATAGACAATCAGGGTGATTGGGAAAAAGGAAATATAGAAATAACGTGAAGTGCTGCGATATTTCTATATTCCCAAGTGTTTTTTTAAAAGAACTCCATACAAAATTTTTAAAAATTTTCTAACCGAAAATAAAACGTAATTGATTTCGAATAAAAATAAAATTTAAAATTTTATATGAACTGGATCAAATTTGATCTTACATTTTATATTCAATATAGAAGATCTCATTGAAAATGACAATATAAGTAAAAAGATACAGTCAACCTGCGAAAACGTGAACACACGAAAGTGTGAAGTACTCGGAAACGTGATACAATTTTTAAGGGGATTTTTTATTATTATTTTTAATTTAAAGAATCCCCGAATTATAGTTTACATTTTTTGTTTATGTTAGACACCTTATTTTATGTAAATAGATGTGTTGACCTATGACATTTGCACTTAAAACGCATCCTGTGAGCATGAATGTTATAAAATATATTTCTAAGTTGTGAGAGTGAATAATTATTTAAAATGTCTTCTAAAAAGCCAAAAGTTTTGAGTCTGAAAGACTAAGCTGATATTGTGTATTTTTTGGCAAGTCGCAAAATCAAAAGAAAAAAGACATCATAAAACGCGTAAATAATACATTGAGAAATGCAAAACTTTACGCAAATCTGAGCTTTCGACAATGGAATGGTTTCTTAACATGCGAAACAAAAACAAAATAAGTTGACTCATGCTTAAAGCTAAAGAAATTCACGGAACAATTTTCGAAAATGGCCGCGGATTTAATGCAAGCAATAGATGACTTCATAATTTTAAGCAAAGATGAGGCATTCGACTTCTTAAAATTTCCGGAGAAAAGCTTTCTGCCCAGCCAGATTTAGGAGACCCGTTTAAAGTGAAGGGAAAAATGGAAGAGCTCGGCTTATGCGACGATCAGCTGTACAACGCTAATGAATCCGGTTTGTATTGGAAACAATTACCGGGAAAAACGAAGAAGAAGAAAGTATAACTTATTTTCTGAGGTTTGATAGAGCTAGTATATTTTTAAAATTGATCAATCGAAAACATGAACAAATTCAAAAACGTAAACACCCTTGGTACTGTATATTTAATATATATTTGGACTGTATATTTAAATAAGGGGGTCATATAAAATGTTTCAAAATCGAAAATTATGCCTTATTATATATAGTGCGATACCAAGTAATTTATAACCAGATATAGGGCAGGTATTACATTAGTCAACACTAAATAATTATTTAAGAGATAACTAAGTTAAGAATATATTAAGAATTTTTCTTAATTTATTTTCGGTTTTATAGTTTCAAAAGAAAATTTTAGAAAATAACAAAAACAATGGAAGGAAAATTTAAATAAACCGCAAAATTTTTATAAAAAAACGTTAAATAAAAAAGTGGTTGAAAATTAATAATAAATATTAGAAATTGAATAAAAACAAGTAAAAAAGGGCTAAATTCGGCTGTGCCGAATCTTTGAATACCCTCCACCAATATCCTAAAAAGATGTTCTCTTCTGTTTTTGATACAAATAATATAAAAAAACTTTAAAAGTAAAATTATGTAGGTGAAAAAATTTTTTGAGGTGAAAAACTTTTTTAGATGTGAAAAGAACTTTTTGGTGGAAAAAAAATTAGAGGTGAAAAAAAAAATGTTTAAGGTGAAAAAATTTTTTGTGGTGAAAAACAATTCTAGTGGTGGAAAAATGTTTGAGGTGAATACAAAATATTAACTGTTAAGCGACTGGTGAAAAAATATGAGAAAATATGTTATGTACCAGTCGCTACTATGAAATTGTACTAAATTTGTATAGGCAATTTAGAGGCACCTTTACATTTTCACTAGTTTTTTTAAACATGGACTGCACAAAAAACACATTTTAAAGCATAGTTTTTGTCAAATACTCGATTTCGTTTCGGCTAATGGGAACTAGCTCTGCAGCTACTGGTGAAAAAATATGAGAAAATATGTTATGTACCAGTCGCTACTATGAAATTGTACTAAATTTGTATAGGCAATTTAGAGGCACCTTTACATTTTCACTAGTTTTTTTAAACATGGACTGCACAAAAAACACATTTTAAAGCATAGTTTTTGTCAAATACTCGATTTCGTTTCGGCTAATGGGAACTAGCTCTGCAGCTGAATATGCCTAATGTATTTTTGAGATTTGAGGGATTGACAAATGTATATTTATGTTTATTTTTTCTTTTATAAAAAAATACAGATGAATAAAGTGCGATATTGTGCTCTTAAACATCTAAATGAATATTGATTTAGAAAATTAAAGTATAATATACACATAAAACATATATTTTGCATAGCTTTTGGCAAACATTCTTTTATGTTATGAACGAAATAGAAAATCAATAATATCCTGTTGTATATTGTAGCAGAATATGCCTTATAGGGAGAATTTTTTTCAGATGCGCCACCTATTGGGAAATAGTTTCAACTAATGTTCTTTCTTTAACAAATTAATGTCTTTGATTTATGTTACATAACTTTTGTTATTTAGTTTTAGCAATGTTATTTACAGAGGTCTGCTCTGTTAGCGACTCTAACATTTCTACTTACTTAGCAGAAAAAAATAGATACAGAAAAATTGTACCAATTTGTATGGAAAATTTAGAGGTATCTTCACATTTTCACTCATAACTTTTAAACCGCTTGACCGATTTTGCTCATTTTAAATACCAAACTGCTCGGGAGGATGTTTAATAATCTGGGTAAAAATAGGCAACCCCGCCTGCGTCTTCGCGTCGTGATCGCCATTTCAACAGACAGACAGACAGACAGACAGACGGACAGACAGACAGACAGACGGACATCGCTAAATCGACTTAAAATTGCATAAGGATCACGAATATATATACTTTATGGGGTCTTAAACCTATATTTCGACATATTACAAACGGAATGACAAACTGATATATACCCTCACCATATATGGTGGAGGGTATAATAATTTTCAGGTTTTACATTATTAAAATGATTCATAGCCATGCAAGAACTGTCTAAAAAAGGTGGTGTAACAAGAAATTTTTTTATTCTTTTGACAATTAAACATTTTTGTTAACGAGTTGTTATAATAAAAAGCTACTAAAAACAGAAAAAAAATCAAGACACTTTTATAATAGGAAAAATCCAATTACTGTGCTCTTTTTAGTAACGTAAAGTGATGGGTTCAATTATTTTTATATTAAAACAAAGTAAAACTTAAGTGTTTATTGGTATTCTTAAGAGTTTTTTTTAAGCATTCTATAGTACTGAGTTCTATTATTTATGTAAAAGATAAGTCTAAGGCCCATTAACTTTTCTCGAGTAGTTAACTTTAAATTAACTACGAAAACTAACCAATGTGCTTAACATTTATATCAAGGAAAAATTATCCATTATAACATCAATATTTTTACTCTGGGTGTTTAACCTTAGTATGAAATGTCAAAATAAACAAAATGAAATAGAAAAATATTTAATAATTTTTTTCATTTTTGGAAACGTAAAATTTTAAAGTTTTTTAAGCTTCGCAGCCGCTAAATACAAGTGGATTATTTGAGCTATATGTTAGTATTTCGTGGAACGGGAATACTTGTATTTCGTGAAATCGAAATACGCGGAATATTTCGCGTATAAAAATATTAATAGAAACAAAATTTAATATATATGGACATTTTGTGATAGTGCATTTAACTAATACCCCATTCAATTTAAAATTTGTATGGAATTTGAAAGTTGAACACAAAACAAAAAACGAAAATACGTATTTTGGGGTACAGTATGAATTGGGGTGTAAAGTAATTTGTGTGAACAGTGCATGATTTTGTATCCTTATAAATTGTAAGTCAAAAATACGGGTTTTTAATATTAAATAAAATGAGGTTTGACACAATTGTTTGGTAAATCTAGGCGTTTCTCACGTGTTTTTACAATATTTAAAACATGATTGTTTAATATTTTTATTCCGCCAGTAATCTCTAATAATTCGAGTCAAATTGTTTTAGAATTCGCCAACATCGGGATTTTCTTTTAATTCCTAAAGTGAGAATTTGTCCCCTTGATCCTCAAGAAGATACGTTTTTTCCATTTTCAATACCAAATTTATTAAAAATAGTACGTGCTGAGAAATTTTGGAAACCAAATTCGTAGTGATTATTTATATTGATGATTTTTTTGCTATTTGGTTTTTCAGTGTAAATTTTTTAAGTGTAAAAAAGGTTCGTGACATGTGACAATGCCAGAAATGCTCAATAAGGTTAGCCATTTCACCATGAATAGACAGACAAGACATACAAACGAACAACGCTTGCAAATCATTGAATTTTATTATCAAAATTCGTGCTGTATAAGAAATGTGTTTCTATAGGAAAATTGTTTTCAGCGGCGAAGTTAATTTTTGGCTCAATGGGCACGTCAACAAACAGAATTGCCGATTTTGGTGTGAAGAGCAGCCATAGGCATTTCAAGAGCTGCCAATGCACACCGAAAGATGCACTGTTTGGTGCGGTTTGTGGGCCGGCGGCTTTATTGTTCCGAACTATGAAAATCGCAACGTTGCAGTCAATGGATCAAGGTACTGTTCGATGATTACCGACTTTTTTTGCCCAAAATAGAAGAATTAGTCTTTGTTATGGTTGTTTGTTGCGCCACATGCCACACGGCACCCGATACCATGAACCTATTGAGACACGAGTTTGGTGAGCAATTAATCTCACGTTTTGGAGCAGTCCATTGGCCAAGATCATGCGATTTGACCCCGCTAGAAAATTTTTTGTGGAGATACGTGAAGTCCGTCGTGTACAGGGACAAGCCAGAAACAATAAGTACGGAAACCAACATTGAAAATAATAAATGATGATCAGTCAATGCACACTGTATAAAGCAGTCCTTTACAATTTTTAATAATCATCATTACAAATCCAACTTAGTTTTTGTCCGGTTATGGGAGAGGTGCTTATTTTTTATTTAAAATATTTATGAATATTAGACTATTTCAAAATGGATTGGTTAAACTTGAGCTGTTGAGTTTTAAAATAACTCTTATGTTTTTGATGTATTAGAATGCTGCAAAGTCAGCCCTAGCCTTTACAATCGGACCAGAAATTGGATTATTTCTACATCTAGCCTTAGCGAACCAATCAAAGCACATTTTGTCTATTTCAGAGCTTTAACAATCATCCTCTTGTGATGAACATTTACTTCATACTCCCATTTGGATCGAATGGCTGCTTTTTTTTATTAATTTTTTGCGGCATGTATTTTGCTAATACTGAACCTTCAAAAATAAAAAAATATGATCAAATGCGTTATTTGAGAAACAAGAAACTTCACCTCTTCACAATTTCGCGCACCAACATTTTCTCTTTTCCAATTTCATTAATTATTTCTATTTTTTCTTTAGTAGATAACATACATACATATTTGTTTTTTGGTGCTATTTTATTTATTTATTTTAATATCAATACAAAGGAAACCTGCCACGCCAACTATATATGAATTCTAAGATATTCTAATGGTCTAGGACTGATAAGCGATTATGTAATTAATTTTTAAAAAGAAAACTTACACGAGCTAAGCTTTTTGTGAAGTAATCAGTAATTTTATTGCCATCCTCAACACATATGGCATGAACTATGTACATTTGTGTTAACAAGGGATTTACCAATTTCAATGGCATTAACACAAATATAAATAATAATTGGTAAAAAGGGGAACTACAAAATTAATACAATTCTTGTTTGTGTGTTTCATCGCTTCTGTCCGCTTATGAGAGATATTTTGAACAAAGCGTCCGGTTATGGGAATGCATTTTGTATAGAAAAAATTATAACAAGTTTCGGTCGAAGAAATTTGTCTCGTTATGGAAGCTGTCCGGTTATAGGAGCTGTGCGTTATGAGAGCTTTCATTGTGTATTTAAATTGAACCATTTGTTAGAATTGATCCATTGGTTAAAATATAGATAAGTTATTGAACAAAATATTTTTTCCAATGGTTAGTATAGTATAGGTCTTAACCATGGTAAAAATTGAAAAAGGTAATGAACCTAAAAAACCGAAATAAATATTATTTTTTTATGAAATGGACATTTATGAAACATTTGTCATAAATTTTTTTGAAAACACTGATGGCAAACGATTTATGAAACTGTTTCATTAATATGATGAAATTTTTCCCCTGAGTGTACCGTTTGAAATTTTAACTATAAATTTTTAATGGGATGAAAAAATTTCTTTATATAAGTATTTATAATTATACGTTGTCATGTATATAATTCCAATTATACAACAATTTTTTTATTGACTGGTTTAAAAAGTTTTTAATGCATTTGTTGGTTAAATATTGATAAAAACTTTGAAAGTAAAAAGAAACTATTACACCACACGCCCATAATTATACATTGTCGTGTATATAATTCCCATTATACAACAATTATTTTTATTAAAATATTGATGTTTTACCAATTATTGTCAGTGGCTTGAAAAATTTTAAATGCATATGTAAGTTGTATTTTAACAGTTAAAAATAACTACATTTTAGTTATTTTAAAGGTAAATACCTTTGTCGCCTTTTTAACTCCTTTTTTAATACAATTGATTTAACTGTGGTTTTCAGTAGATTCTACCGACAAACTTTTTGAGTTTAGCTGAATAAGATTAGAAATTAGTAACAAATTAATACTGAATGCACTAAATTAAAATATTGCAGTTTTAGCAAAGTGTCCAAAGCAAGTTGAAAAATTCTACTTAAAAATTGGAAATGGTGTAAATGCTAATAAACTTTGTTGTTGAGTTGAAGTCATTACACACAATTAAAATTTTATAGTATTAACAAAAAAAATTAATAAGATATGTTAGATTTAATATTGTTGACCTTTGGTAATGTTATGAAATTGTTGATACAGTTGTTAATAAGCTTACAAAGAAGCAAGAGGTTTTTAACTCACAGTGACCGTCAAATATATTTTTAAATATCCCTTGAAGATGATTTGCGATGCAAATCGAAATATCGGAAAAATATTTGGATTTTTATTTTAAAATTTATGACCTAAGCCAAACAATTCCATAACATAATAAGATTTTTAACAATTTGTAAATACGATTAATGTTTTTGTTAATATAACAAATTTTTAATTGGAAATGCATCGATAATTTGTTATGATGTGTCCTATTTATGTTTTTTTCTAATTTGAAAAAAACGGCGTTACTAAATTTAAATAAATAATCCATTATTATTCACAAATATACTATTAAAACCAGTAGAGAAAAAAAAAGCTGGATTTTATTTATTTTTTAATTATTTTGTATAATTATTCATACCATAACTATTACATGTATAGTATATTTTTATTTACAAATTGCACTTTTTAAATTTAAAAATATTTTACTTCATAACAAAATTATAATTTTAATTGTATTTTTTAAGTTAAGATAATTAGCAAAGTTAAATTTGTTTTGTAATGTAAAGCGCTTTTTGCAAATAAACTGATTGATTGATTTAACAATATCTAAATTGTTTTTATTGTAAGTTCCGCATGTTTTTATTTTGTTTAGTTTTACAAAGAGAAACGTTAAATTTCTATTACAAGTATCGGGTGTTTGTTCGTTTCTTTTTGTTTTATTTATTTTTAATTCATTTTTAAATATTATATGCACTTGGAGAAAATAAAATATTAATTTAAGCCACACATGTATAATAACTCTTGTTTTTTTTTGTGTATTGCAATTTTTGTTGTTGTAAAAATATAAACCTGAACAAAGTAACCTTTCCGTATTAGTTGGATGATTATTTGCAATTGGCCTTTGTGTTGACAAAAAGCGCTCGCTAAATGTTGAACATTATTGATTGTCTTCTTTTAAAATGCAATTTGTATACACAAAAAACATAAACAAAAAGTACAAAATTATTTGTAATTTGTAACTCATCTATTTGTTAAAGAAAATATAGTATATGAAAATTAAAACAAAGTGGCCATTCAAGAAATCTTTAAAACATATTTTTGAAGAGATTAACCATCGATCGTAGTAAGAAATTGTATAAATAAAAAATTCTGAAAATTAATACATAATTATTTTGATAACACAAAGGCTTATTCATTTTTTAATCATCTCATCTAACGCAAAAAAGGCTGCAAAGAATTAAAACAAAAAATCTACCTTAATGTGTAGTAATAATCTAAATTCAATATACCAATCATCAATAATGGTTAAATTCTGTAATAAATTATTGTTAATCTCTTCGAAAACTTTTTTAAAGGTTTCCTGGAATAAGTACTACAACTGATCCTATTATAACACAATAAGGTATGTAGGTTTCAATATCAATTATGTATCATTTTGATGAATAGGCATAAAAAGTATTACATATTATTTTTTAATGTTATAATGGTTAATATGTACATATGTGTTATGATAAACTATTTGACTGACTCCTAACTTGTATATTTATTTCATAGACAACATATGTTTCAAAACTAAAAACAACTTCAGAGAAACAAAATAATGCAGCACAAAATAACTTTTCAAATAGTGGCGTACATTTTAAATATAGTTTAATAAAAAAAGAAACCGATGGCGATTCTGAAATTCCTTCCCTAAAACAACATACAAAGGAAGCGGCGGCATCCTGTACAAGCAGTGACACATCTCAATATATTGATTTTTCTTCCGACGAGTTCCATCATCAACAAAGTATAAATTAACACAATTATTTGTTAATTAAATATTTTGGTAACAATATAATTTTATTTATAGATTCAAACTATTCTACAGTTAATCGGGATAATTTAAATGATGTTGATCTTAACAATGAAAATCCAAATCTATTATCAACATCTATAAATGCAACTGTTGATGTACGAAACATTGATTCCATTACTAAATCATCAAATATAAACATGAACGATGAAGAATATGAGCTGGCTTTACAACAAAACATCACAAAGAGTATCAAAATTGGGTCATCATCACTATCGCCCACTATAGGAGATGAATTAAATTACATAAATTTTTCAAACGATTTCAACGTAACTGAGTTGGCTGTAAGTGTTTGCAAAGTATTTTTTAATTAACTTTTGTCATCTCCAATGATTAATTTTCAATTACAACAGAGAAATATCAGAAAAATCAGTTCGTGTTAACCGGGGTAAAATTTGTTTAATAAATTATAACTATCCAAAAAATATTTAAAGTTTCTAAAAACAATTTCAAAAAATGTACAAATTCTTCGATTGGATTTGTTAAATAAACTGTTTTAAGGAAAAATTCAGAATATTCAGTTTCAAATTTGTCAAAATACATAAAATATCAAAATTTTTATGAAGTTCGTATAAAAAACAGAAAATTATATGAACTTTTATTTTTTTGGAACAGTCGAAAACTATCAAATATGTTTGTACAAATACAAATTGATTTTTTGTTCTCCGAGCACTTTCTCAAATTTTTATATCCTCCACCATATATGGTAAGGGTATATATCAGTTTGTCATTCCGATTGTGACATCTCGAAATATAGGTCTAAGAATCCATAAAGTATATATATTCGTGATCCTTATGCAATTTTAGTCGATTTAGCGATGTCCGTCTGTCTGTCTGTTGAAATGGGATCACGACGCGAAGACGGAAGCTGGATCGTTGGACATCCTCCCGAGCAGTTTGGTATTGAAAATGAGCAAAATCGCTCCAGCGGTTAAAAAGTTATGAGTGAAAATGTGAAGATACCTTTAAATTTTCCATACAAATTGGTGTATTTTAGTACAATTTAATAGAAGCGACAGGTACAAAATATATTTTCTCATATATTTTCATCAGTCGCTTAGAAATTAATAATATTTTGTATTCACCTCAAAAAATTTTTATCACCACTAAAATTTTTTTTCACCACAAACAATTTTTTTTACCTCAAAAAATTTTTTTCACCTCCATAATTTTACTTCAAACGTTTTTTACATTATTTGTATCAAAAACAGTAGAGATCATTTTTTTAGGATATTGGTGGAGGGTATTCAAAGATTCGGCACAGCCGAATTTAAGCCTTTTTATACCCTTCACCACAGGTGGAAGGGTATATATAAGTCTGTCATTCCGTTTGTTATTTCTACAATATTGATCTTAGACCCTATAAAGTATATATATTCTGGGTCCTTATGAAGAGCGAAGTTGATTTAACGATGTCCGTCTGTGTGTTGAAATGGGTTTTCCGAAGAACCCAGACATGATGAGGACTTGATTGTTATTTATTTCTGTTACATGTGATCCATTTCTGTTTGCTATTGGAAATCAGACAGATCGGTTAATAAATGGCTGAGATATTAGCAAAAAACCAGGACTACCTCTAATTTTTTCCGTAAAATCCTTTTGTTAAATATGTATGTAGAATTTTACGCATAACAAACACATCCATTTGTTGAAATTCTTTTCTTTCATCTCCACCTTTTATACACAAACAACAAACACATACAAAGATTTGTCATTTAAATAAAAACCAAACAAATATCTAATGAACGAAGACTTTTTATATATGTACCTCTATTAACGATGATTTTGTGTGAGCTTCAATAGCTCAGTTGTCTACACGCTATGTCACAAATACTTTTTTTCTCTAAGGCCGCGGGTTCGAATCCCGGTCAATTCACTTTTTTTTGTACATTTTTTTTTATTATCTTAAGACTTCTTTTTTTGTTTATTTTTTGTTTTTTTTTAACATTTAATAATTAATTTATATAAAATTTTTTATTAATAATTAAATAATCCATAAATAGGCTAAACACATCAAAATTTTTATAAAAACCCTCTGATACAAACAAAACAAAAACGGTTTTATTTCTATTTTTTGCTCCGATTTAAAAGAATTTATAAACAGATTTTTAAACCATTTTCTCATATATTAAGAAAATTTTATACGAAATTTCCCTTTGAGTGCAACTATTTTAGGTCATAACTTATAATAATTTATAAAAAAAATTTATAAACTATTTTCCTTCAAATTCTTAAAATTAAGCTAAAGAAATTAAAAATATTTTTTAATAAAAAAGCGAAATAAAATCCCAAATGCAAATTTGCCAGCTTAAATCAAACGTTTTTGTAGAAATAAAACACATGCAGTTCTAGTGATTTCTTTTAACGATTTTTTGAAATTCTTTTCTTTCACCTCTTCACCTTTTATACACAAACAACAAACACTATTCTAGAGCTGTAATATGACCTACGGATACGTCTTATATAGCAAAAGATCGAAAATCTTTAGTATAACATATTTGCTGCAAAAACTCGGAAATATCGGTTCAGATACAAAAAAGATATGCCCAAAACATAAATTTTTTTAAAAAACCTATTTTCTGGAACCATTAATCTTCCCGAGTCCAAGTTTTATCACCAAACTAAATGGTTAATTTCCTCTTAAAGGGTATATAAGATTCGGCATTGCCGAATTTAGCCGCTCTTACTTGTTTTTATTTCAAAGCAATTTGTACTCTTTGGACTGTCCTCTTCGTATTTTTCTACATTTTATACCATTACTATTTTATTTACGCATAAGGTTAACAGTTAAAAAAATACAGCTATAGCCTCTTCGTTCCCCATGTGCAGCCTACTGAACATTTTTCAAATGCCTGCAGACGCGTTGTAAATAATAATTTTTCACCTTATGACCATTTATACAGCTAACTGGAAATGTTTTTTGTACTAAAATGCAGGACTTTTTTTTTGAAAGCTGGCCACTATAAAAAATGTTGCTTTACATTTGTAGAACACCATTTTAATTAAATATAAATATAAAAACTATAGCGTAATAATAAATGTAATGACATATAATTATTTTTATTAATTTAAAAATGAAAATGTATACAAAATAAAGTTTTTAAATCACTTAGTTAAAAATGTCCAGGCGGCTGCACCTGTAATCCTCTCGTCCTTTATCTAATTGAACAAAATTTAACTTCTATTGTTTCTTTCAGAAGCATAAACAAATATTGTTGAAGACTTTTTGGGAATAACATTTGAATAAAACACAAGAAATTGTTTCTACAGCCTACGAAAAGTGCAGAAAAGATAAACTTTCTCACATGATGATAAAGTAATACTTTTTGTGGTACTATTATAGCTTTAAAAGAATCACGACACTCCTTTGGTTCATTTGGTACAAATGTTCTCTTTGTAATTTTATTTTTTTGACGTTTTTTGTGATATAATTGTTATACCCTCCATCATATATGGTGAGGGTATATCAGTTTGTCATTCCGTGTCGAAATTTTAAACCGATCTAGCGATGTCCGTCTGTCTGTTGAAATTGCGATCACGGCGTGAAGACGCAAGCGGTGCATTGAAAATGAGCGAATTCGGTGCAGCGGTTAAAAAGCTATGCGTTAAATTGGTGTATTTGAGTACAATTTCAAAGTAGCGACTGGCAAATAAAATATTTTATTTTTGACCAGTCGCTTTGAAGTGAATAATATTTTATATTCACCTCAAATATTTTTCACCTCACAAATTCTTTTCACCACTAATTTTTTTTCACCACAAAATTTTTGTCTTCAAAATTTTTTTTCCACCGCCGCACTGTAGAGAACTGGTACTTTTAAAACAGTGCCAGGCAAACACATGCAATCTTATTTTGTCTTTGTATGAGTAAACTGCAGTTCTTTCTTACTCAATGCACTTAGCGAAACTTGTAGTAATAATGAATATATTATACAGGGTGGGCCATTTAAAATTTTAAATTTGAATCGGCTATAAAAAAAGTACTGATTAATTTTTCAAATGTCTGGATTTATTGGAAAGGTTGAACTTTGTCATTTAAGAATGGAACACAATATAATTTATATGACTACCACGACTGGCTCGGCAGTACCTCATCCGATCAACCCAATTTTTTAAATAAGATAAAAAAAATAAAATCAAATCACATGAAATCAAAACTCAAAAATAACAAGTAAAAAAGGGCTAAATTCGGCTGTGCCGAATCTTTGAATACCCTCCACCATAGGGACTGAAGATGATATACGTATATACTAAATTTTGTATAAACTGTAATATAAATATGTTTTGTCAATTTATGTAACGAACTTTTGTTATTTAGTTTTAGTAATGTTATTTATTTAGTTTTAGCAATGTTATTTACAGAGGTCTGCTCTGTTAGCGACTTTAACATTGTTGATTTTTACGTTAAGTTAGTTATCAGAGTAACATACATATAGCTCTAAGAATGATATTATTCTCATATTATGTAAGACAATAAATGTAATCGAACTATAAGAAGACTTAATAACATTTTTACTTACTTAACAGAAAACAAGTAAGAGCGGCTAAATTCGGCTATGCCGAATCTTATATACCCTTCACCATGGTATTCTGAAGGAGATGAATACATCGTTGGAATCTACTACCTCATAGCTCTCCACAAACAAGCGGTATCCCCATTTATTTTTTCTTAAATGTCCAAAAATTTTAATCCAAAATAATATGTCATGTAAAATCTCAAATTTATATTTTTCCATATGTTTCAGCGCTTTTCTTGTCAAATTTGGCATTTTCTAGGCAAAAAAAAGTTGGCGACACTACTATTTATTTTTTATTTATATCATTCACAATAGTTGTGAAACGTATTTAACCTACGTATTTATCTTCACACTCTTATTAAACAAAGGGATTTTACTGGAAAAATTAGAGGTAGTCCTGGTTTTTTGCTAATATCTCAGCCATTTATTAACCGATCTGTCTGATTTTTAATAGCAAACAGAAATGGATCACATGTAACAGAAATAAAAAAGAATCAAGTCCTCATCATGTCTGGGTTCTTCGGAAAACCCATTTCAACACACAGACGGACAGACGGACATCGTTAAATCAACTTCGCTCTTCATATGGACCCAGAATATATATACTTTATAGGGTCTAAGATCAATATTGTAGAAATTACAAACGGAATGACAAACTTATATATACCCTTCCACCTATGGTGAAGGGTATAAAAAATAGATACAGAAAAATTGTACAAATTTGTATGGAAAATTTAGAGGTACCTTCACATTTTCACTCATAACTTTTGAACCGCTTAACCGATTTTGTTCATTTTAAATACCAAACTGCTCGGGAGGATGTTCAATAATCTGGGTAAAAATAGGCACCCCCGCTTGCGTCTTCGCGTCGTGATCGCCATTTCAACAGACAGACGGACATCGCTAAATCGACTTAAAATTGCATAAGGATCACGAATATATATACTTTATGGGGTCTTAAACCTTTATTTCGACATGTTACAAACGGAATGACAAACTGATATATACCCTCACCATATATGGTGGAGGGTATAAAAATATAAATGAATATAATCCATTACAGTTAAAATACAACTGCTACGATACAGGGAAAATGCCATGAAATTGAAGCTTTTTAATGGGTAGATTATCGATGGCAACCGAACCTCAGTGGCGTTGCCAGTTGCCAAAATGATATTACGTAAACTGATGGCAACTGATAGTTGTCAATTTCTGTTGCCAAATAGTGATTGTATTGGCAACCACAAAGTTTTGGTTGCTGTAGGTTTTTAAAGCAAAAGAAAAAAGGCGGAAACATTAAAATGTAAGCATATTTATTTATTGTTATAAATATTTCAAAATCTGCAGCAACCTCTTGCTTTAATGGGCTGTTGTTCCATATGAAGGCATCTTGAATAGATCCAGGATACCTAGCATCAACATACCTTATTTTCATTTCGTAATCGCACAACTACAAAGAAATCATCTTGATCAAAACATTCAAACTAAAATATCCTTGCCTTTTTATATATAAGGGACGAATGTCTTCCTTCGGTCCCATTATATGTAAGTGTGTTCCATCAATACATCCAACAATCCCTGGAAACTTCGTTTTCGAATAAAAAAGGTTTTTATTTTTTGTTTTTTCTTCTTCCGACATTTTTGAAACTATACCGACAACGTTGGTTGAACCATTCCTAAATTGAAGTCATTGCCGTGAGATTTTTGGAAACTTCCTTCAGCAAAAAATCTTAAAGCGACTTTGTTTAAGGCTTCCACTTAATATACCACTGCGTCTTTTGGAATACGAAATTAAGCTTTGAAACTATAAGAAGCAACTTTTTATTGAAAATTATTTTAAACATCAAGATATACTCACAGTACAGATGGTAATTCTAATGGATTGAAAATGTGCCTCAAGTTCCGTCTAATGGATGACACGTTTGAAGCCTTTTCATCGTCATCAAAAAACAGTTCCACTGAACTGGCAAATTTAAAATAATTGCTTACACAATTTCTTTTTATAATTTGTTTTTTTTTTTTAATGAATTCACTTTTATTAACTTTTTTCCTTTGTCAATCTTTTTATTTGTTTACATTTATTTTCAGTTGCTTATCTGTCAAAATTACATTATCGATAACTTTTTGGCAACTGGGGAAAGTTGCCTTATATAATAATTTATATTTAATTTATTGTTGCCTTATATAATTCGCAACAATAAATTATGCTTTTTAAAAGCAATATTTTGTTTCTTCTTCAACTTTAAACTCTTAAGAATCAACTATCATTTTTTTTTTTTTTATAAAATCTTTGTTTTAATTCTAAAAATAACAATTTTTCACCATATGGTAAATTTTTATATTCATTATGACTTGTGTCAAATTGACTTGCGATGTCATTTTCAGCGTAGCGTGACAACGAACGTTGATAAACTAAACATTCTGCTTTCTCGCGTAAAAAGATCAGATCTGAAAAGATCTTAATAGATCTAATTGCACCAGATCAAATTAGATCTCAAAATTTTGGTAAATTTGAGATCTAGTTCAGATCAAATTTAGACAGATATGGCGCACCATATATAATCAGGTCAAATTTGCTCTGGATATTTTATGTCCATCAGGTTTAGCAAGAAATTCAAAAGCACTTGTTTTTGTATACATTTTTATTTTGGTGCCTTTGATAACGGCTCAAATGGCTACTTGTACTAGATCTGATATTAGATATGAACAGATCTGGCACCAGATATGATCCCATATGTGAGCATATTTGCTCATTTCAGGCCACAAAAATCAACAAATTTTACATATCCCTTTAGATATGAACAAATCTGGTACAATATCTGTTCAGATCTGTCCATAAAGTGGATCACATATGCTATCTAATTAGATTCAAGAATATCTAATTCGATTTAAGCAGATTTTATAAGATCAAAACTTTTTTACACGGGTTACCTAAAAAATTTTCGCTACCCGTGTAAAAAAAAATTGACCTTGCACACTATTTAATCATATCCAATTTTATATTCCTTAATATCTAAATTGATCCGAAAAATTGCAGATCAAGTTTGATCCAACAATATATTTCAGAATTAAGTAAAATTTATCCATATCACATTAGATCCAACAATACTGTATATACGGAATCTAGTTTATCGAAAAATCCAACTTGTTGTACTTTTGAAATCTACTTACAAATTTCTTGATCAATGTGGAACATTTTTATATGAAATTTTCGCTAAATACGCGACTAAATTTAATTTTGATTTCAAATTCGTAGTGTACACTCAAAAATATATTAGGTATGAGAGTCGCGATCGTAACAATTATATTTAATTTTTCTCAACTTTTAATTAATTTAAAATTATAGAACAAGAATAACTTTAAAACTTCAATGGCGATGTGCTACCACTAAATAAAACCTTTTAGAGCTTTTTTTGGCAGACCATATTTTTTCATAATGTCATATTTGTAGGCAGTGGCGTGCCCAGGACTTTCTAATTATACCCTCCACCATATATGGTGAGGGTATATATCAGTTAGTCATTCCGTTTGTAATATGTCGAAATATAGGTTTAAGACCCCATAAAGTATATATATTCGTGATCCTTATGCAATTTTAAGTCGATTTAGCGATGTCCGTCTGTCTGTCCGTCTGTCTGTCTGTTGAAATCACGATCACGACGCGAAGACGCAAGCGGGGGTGCCTATTTTTACCCAGATTATTGAACATCCTCCCGAGCAGTTTGGTATTTAAAATGAGCAAAATCGGTCAAGCGGTTCAAAAGTTATGAGTGAAAATGTGAAGGTACCTCTAAATTTTCCATACAAATTTGTACAATTTTTCTGTATCTATTTTTTTTTCTGTTAAGTAAAATTGTTATTAAGTCTTCTTATTGTTCGATTACATTTATTGTCTTACATACTATGATAACTAAGTTAACGTAAAAATGAACAATGTTAAAGTCGCTAACAGAGCAGACCTCTGTAAATAACATTGCTAAAACTAAATAACAAAAGTTCGTTACATAAATTGACAAAACATATTCATATTACAGTTCATGCAAAATTTAGTATATACGTATATCATCTTCATCCCCTTTGGTGGAGGGTATTCAAAGATTCGGCACAGCCGAATTTAGCCCTTTTTTACTTGTTTTTTTTTTAAAAGCTGGCAATTTCTAAACCAATTTTTTTGACTTTTTTGAATTATTTAAAACAAAATTGACAGCTTTTAAATTCATAAACAATTTTTATTTAAGAACAAATATAATTCTTAACAAGTTTCAAAATTGCAAAGCTCTAAGACGAATGTCATAGAAAACTATTCGCTCTAAAATTTAATAAGATCGTCGGATGCTGCAAAAACCGTATATCAGAAATTGATTGCTCTTCCATTGTTACCAGCAAATTTAATAAGAACTGGGAGGACACACTCATGGTCCGAGTAGAAATTTACTTAATTTTTGAATTATTTTGAGAGGCAGTGGTTGCGCATCACTAAAATATTTGATATATATAAAATGATTTTTATTCTAATTCTTTAAAATAGTTTAATTTAGGTTGGCCTACTTTAATGTTTATAAGGAGTACATTCGGATGTTATTGATCCCATGCAATATAAATGCGTATAATGCTGTACATAAGTACCATTTCTTTGCTTTGCATATTTTGGAGTCATTTTTCATTTCATCATATTTGGGGTAATTTTTCGTTACTTCAAATTAGTTTTATTTTACATAATGAATAAATGCCTCAATCTAATAAATTAAAATATGCCCCAAACTTAATTTTGGGGGCTAATTTTCATTTGTTTGGGGTAATTTTTTATTATATTTTTAGTGTTAATTTCCATTATGAAATTTTGCCCCAAAATATGTAACTTAAATATATTTTAATATTATGGTCATATTTCTTGGGGCCACTTTGTACAACGCCACCGTGAACTACAGATATTATGGGAACGTGGAATAGCCACGTGCAAATTTTTACTCAAATTCAAAAACCATTTCAAAAACGATTAGATTGTATCAAAAACTTTTGGATGACTCCAAATGTAATTAATAAAGCATCAATTGAAATTCAATAACACCAAATAAAATAAATATTTGGTGAATTTCAATAATTTTTTTTATTGCATTTGGTATTTTTTAATTTTAAGTGATCTTTTTAAGTATCGATTGCGAATTTTTGAATTTTATTTGTAATTTTTTGAATTTAAATTTTGTTCTTTCATTTCGGACTTTTTTTTAATTTCAATTGTCATTTTTGGGCAATTTTGTCTATTTTTTTATAAAAAAAAAACTTTTATATCTCTATATCTATAACTACTTTTTTCATATATGGACTTCAACGGAACACGAAATATAGCAATTATATTGTATGCCATGCTCTAACGAACACGAAATATAGCAATTATATTGTATGCCTTGACTAAATTTACTAACAACATAATTTATTTGTTAGCTTTTTAAATTTTTTTAAATTACAAATAGAAAAATTTTAAATATTTTTATGACAAATATTTTTGTTTACATTTAAAAGAGAAAAGCCTAAAATTTCCAAGACGACAGCATTTTTAAAAAATCTTACTTTTTAACTACTATAACTACTTTGAAAGTCTATATAACTAAGTGTTGTTAATTTAAATTGTTCAATTTTAAATACATGTTTTGATATAAAAATAAACTCATAAATATGAAATTTTGGGGATTCTAGTTAAGACTTAATGTGGTGTTTGAATTTCAGATTTTTAATAAAAAAAGTAATACAATTGGAAACACATTTTTTTCCACTTTTTAATTCCACTTAGGACCTGAAACCTGAATTTAGTTTAGATTTTATTTAGCTAGCTCACACCCACACAAAATACAACATTTAAAAACAATAAACTACATATATTTTTTTCTAACGTGTTCAGTATTTTGTTGTTTTGCTGATTTTTAAACCCATTACTGAGTAATAGCAGATAAGGATAGTCGACGTTTAAATCAACATTTAATTACTCTTTAAAAAATAAACGTTGAAAAAAGATAAAAGGCGTTAAATTAAATAAAAAGGCAATTGATCGGCTTTTTATTTATTTATTTATTTATTTATTTATCCATATTGTAATACAAAAAGCCTTCAGGTTCAAAAAATATACATTACATAGCAATAGACTCCTGAACAATTCTTACAAACTAATTGAAACTATACATACAAATTACATAATATGTATAAAATAAAAATTAGTACACTCAAACATGATTTACTTTATTTGGCTCCCCAGCCGAAAGAAAAAGTATAATTACATAAAATAATCCAGTAATCATTATATTAATAGCTCAAAGAATAGAAAAAAAATTGAAAAATAATGAAAATCACGAAACCAAGCTTGAAAAATGAGCTAACAGCATTATTCGAATGTGAAAAAGTTTGTAATTCAAGTGGTAAAAGGTTCCAACAATGTGCATCTCTAATAGGAAAAATTTGATCATAAGTAGCACATCTGCTCAATGGAATTTCAATACGGAGAATCCTCTCAGAGTTGATAAAAGTAAACTCATTACATAACGGCGCCACTAAACCACTCTTAAGAGTCTTATAAAAAAGAAAACCATTACGAAATTTTACAAAATACTTAAGGTAACACCCCAATAATCTCTTAACTTAGCCAGACATGTGTTCACGCCTCCTTGTTTTGTATATGTATCTAGCTACCGAATTAACAATACGCTCAAGAGTTTTAAGATAAGTGGTAGTAGTACCAGAGTACACTTCAAGGCCATACAAGGCCATTAATAGAGCATTAGCAACCTAACATCTTACTTTAAAAGGTAAATATATATTAGTAGAATATATTCTATGTAAAACGCCAGAAATACTGCAATGCACAGACTCAATGTGGGGGACAAAACACCAATAATGGTTCACAAATTCAATGCGGCAATCATTAATAGAAATACCAAAGTTTGAAAAATTTCGGCTAGTCGAACCAAACATAAGAGCCCTTGTTTTGCGAGGATTTATTGCTAAAGAGTTTCTAGACGACCAGTTCGATATCTGATCGAGATAAAACTTAATATTAACTTGCAAAACATCTGCAAACGCATGATCAGTTTTAAACAACAGAAAATATCATCAGCAAATAAATAAGGTTTACACATACCCATATCAAGAACACCAGGAAGATCATTAACGTATAAAATAAACAAGAAAGGCCCCATGACAGATTTCCAGAATAAGTCCCATGAAAATCAACAAATTGCGTTCGACCACACAAAAAAGACATGATAAGTTTACACGCCGAACTAGAGAAACTAAAATTATCCCTTAGTTTAGTAATCATGGTAACGTAACGTATAGAATTAAAGTCCTTAGTTAAATCAAGAGAAATAAGTAACGACAGCTTTTTATCATTCTCACATTTTCTAACAGTATCAATAAAATTTAATAACAGGAGGTAGTGTTATGACCTGCCCTGCCATCAAATAGAGCAGTACGCACAAAGGCTAGCATCTGTTCTCTAATTAAATGTACCATAACCTTAGACAATGCGTGTAGAATCGAAATCGGTCTCAGATCTTCAGGACCTCTGATCCTACCTGATTTAGGAATCGGAACTACACGCACATTCTTCCACATTACTGGAAAAGTCGAAGTGGGCAAAATGGAATTAAAAAGATTTAATAAGGATATATAGATTTAATAAACTGAATGGTAATGCCATCGGTACCAACTGCCTTCGATTTAACCCTTTGTAGCCCATGAACTTAAAAATCAAAATTTTTTTGGTACGGGAAAGGTTAAGGTAAATAAAAACAAACGGGTACAGTGAAATAACTCCTAATTGAAATAAGTCCCAATGAAATAACTCCCAATGAAATAAGTCCCATGAAAAATGAAATAACGCCCAACTAAAAAAAACGAAATAACTTCCAAAGGCAAAAATGAAATAAGTCCCAATTTTTGGGACTTATTTCAAAATGTAAAAATAAATCCCAATAAAAATGAATTAACTCCCAATGAAATAAGTCCCAACAAAAATGAATTGACTCCCAATTTTTTTTGGTTTCCTTTTACAGAACGCTTTTTATTTCACAATTATATGTAAGCATATACATAATAGTAATAATAATTATAGGTATAAATTTATGTATATTATACATAATTTGATAACAAAAATTATTTAAAAAAAATTAAACATTCATTTCATTCTACATTCATTCATTTCTTTGATAACAAAAATTATTTAAAAAAAAACCCCATCGTGTCGTTAACTTTTGCACGACAAACAGGACAATTGAATGTTTCGAGTCCATTTGCAATACTTGCAGCTGGTAGTTTTAGGACGCAATAATTGCACGTTTGTATGTGTTTGCAAGGAATCATCAGAATATTGGGCTCAACCTCCAAGCAAACCACGCTCAGAATTTGAGAGCGCGGTAGTGTTGGTGGCTCCGATACAGTATCATCCTCCTCATCTTCAAGGTACGAGTGTTCCTCAAAGAGATCTTCATCTGGCTCCATTTCATAAACAATTTTATTTTTCGAAAAAACCAATCGATTTATGAATGCGGTCGCAGTTATGGATTCAGAACGTAGCTCTTCATTGGCTTTTTCAATCAGTTCCGCTTTTTCGATAAATTTCCTAATTTTTTTAGTTTTTCCCAAAGCTCCACCGCTATTAGTCAGCAATTCAAAATCTCGGGACTTGTTGAACTCTTCTGTTTGTAAAACTTTAACAAACTTAAAAAAGTTTCCCTGTTTGGGAATCATTTTGCCCAGCACTCCATTATATCCTTCGACGGCGGAAGTCGTTCGAGTCGTTGTTTAAAAAACAGACAGTACGTCTGGCCCAATCTAGGTTGGAGACCAATAAAAAACAAATAAGAAATTATGTGCAAGACAATTTATACTAGTATTGTTTAAAAGTATTTACCTTCTGTAACCATTGCTTTTCAAAGTATTCCAAAAAGTTCGAAAATTCGAAATGTCTTTCTTTATTTTCACGAATGCGATAATAGTTTATGATATTCCAATGACGCGTTATTGTTTTGTCGAATCAATTGAGATAATTGTTTATGTTTTGTAGCTATTTGTCGTCTTACTGCCTGGCAAAAGTGGAACCAACAGCCATAGATTTTTGTATCCAAAAATAAAGTTTTAATAGCCCTTCTTAGACTCGCTTCATAGTCGGTGATAAAGGTCGCACCATTTAAGTTTAATACATTAGAATTGATGTAATTAAATAAATGGGCATAGCATTTTGCTGACTTTTTATTCGTCAGAATAAAAAATACTGGAAAAACCTATTGGAAGTAAAAATAAAAATTAGTCTAATTATTGTATAAGAAATCGCGTGGCGGCGCGGCGTGATTTGCTTTCGCGAGCGCGGCCGCGCTCCCCACCCCCCAACAGCGATGACAAACCTTTCCATAATATTCGATATGCAGTAAAATCAATTGTTTAAAACATCCCAGCGGTACAATTGAAAATGTGCGATCGATCAAAAACTTTTTATTGTTGTTGTCGAGAATATTTTCATTAATGAGCTTGACTATCTTATCGGATCCAAAGACGCAGTATGCAAAGTCCTTCGAGTCGTGGCACACTTAAAAAAACGCTGTTTTTTCTTGACCCTCATGCAAAGTAAGTCCAAAATTTGTGAAGATATTTTCCCTCTGAAACATACTGACAACATCGGTTGGAGTCTTCGGAGATGCCGCAAAAACTTTTGATGTCAAATATTGCAGACCTCGTTTGACTTTGTTAAAATCCATATTTTTCGTTGCTTCCTGGTTGCTTTATTAAAAAAAAGCATTGGTAATCACACAATGACAGTAAAAATGGTTTACACCACTATGCACTTACCTTACGCAAACGTTCTCAAAATTCGCCCGTATTCCGTTTACAACGTTAGCTGCGCCCAAAGTACTTGAAACATCCAAACATTTATCCTTAATTTCGTTGAGGGCTTTTAGCTCATCATACAGTTGCTGTTGGTCTCTATGGTTATGTTCAATGAAATCAGTTGCCTTACGACACTGCCCCTTTTCTAAAATCACTCGCGACTTGCAATTTTGTTCGTAACACGTATAATATTGCCTTCCTTTGGCTTTAGATTTTTGTAAATCAAATTGTTTTTCAGCTATAATGTATAGCACTTTACTATTTCTTCTTTTGCCACTCATTATTTCAAACGCAAGAGTTGTCATTTTTTTTTTTTTATCACTTTAACACCGATCTTCACTAAACAAAATTCTAACAAGAACTGATGATGTTTACACTGTTTTATTAAGTGGAATATCTGATTGCTTTGCAACTACTTGTTTCAAGACAGCTTTAAGAACCGTTACAAAACCATCAAAATTTACTAAAATGCAATTTTAAGAGAAATGAAATAACTCCCAATGGTAAAATAGTGTTTGCAATTAAAATGAAATAAGTCCCAACTGCGATGAAATAGGTGCCAATGGTAGCTCCCAAATGAAATAACTCCCAACAAAAAAAACTGTTGGGACTTATTTCATTTGGGAGTTATATCATAATGAAATAACTCCCAACAAAAATTATGAAATATGTCCCAATGCATTGGGACTCATTTCATAATGATATAAGTCCCAATTTGTATGAAAATTTTTTTGGGATTTATTTCATTTTTCCATTGGGACTTATTTCATTTGGGAGTTATTTCACTGTACCAAACAAACGTATTACTTAGAAATTTAAAAATATCCTTTATTTATTATTTATTTTACATTTTACATTTTAGGAACTTGCAACGTATTCTCTTTTCTACCCAAATTGGCCAGTGGCCGATTTGATCCTGACGAACTGCCTTTGGAGGAACATGTTGCGCCGGCCCCTTATGTCTTTTGGTTTGAATTTCGTTTTTTATTGAATTTCGTCAGTGGTATGTCACAGTAGGGTGCACAAATTTGAGCGAGCTAAATAAATTCAGTATGTATTATTTCGGGGTTTTTGGGGTTTGCTAAAGTAATGTTACATGAGGCTATAAAGTGTTTACTTTACTTAAAGCAAGTACAACATCTGTTTCATATACAGAATGAAATGAAAAAGATTTGCCTAAATCGGTAAATGAATTGAAATTCCATACAAATTTAAAATCGAAAACGAAAATACGTATTTTAGGACTCAGAATGAATGGGATATTACAAACATTTTGAAATCCGTATTAAAGGTCTTTGAAATATGCCTGGTCAAAGTGGGGTAAAAAAATTTAAAATTACTAAGTCTTATGTCTACACCAATTTTCGCTTAAGAATTCGAACTTTTGCTTTCATATATGGCCATATCTGACAAAAAGAAAACATATATAGAATAATATATGCATTCATGAACATATATGGCATATACAAATGGTACAGTGAAATAACTCCCAAATGAAATAAGTCCCAATGAAATAGCTGCCAATGAAATAAGTCCCATGAAAAATGAAATAACGCCCAACTGAAAAAAATGAAATAACTTCCAAAGGCAAAAATGAAATAAGTTCCAATTTTTGGGACTTATTTCAAAATGTAAAAATAAATCCCAATAAAAATTAATTAACTCCCAATGAAATAAGTCCCAACAAAAATGAATTGACTCCCAACTTTTTTTGGTTTCCTTTTACAGAACGCTTTTTATTTCACAATTATATGTAAGCATATACATAATAGTAATAATAATTATAGGTATAAATTTATGTATATTATACATAATTTGATAACAAAAATTATTTAAAAAAAAATTAAACATTCATTTACAAAAAAAAAACCCCATATTGTCGTTAACTTCTGCACGACAAACAGGGCAATTGAATGTTTCGAGTCCATTTGCAATACTTGCAGCTTGTAGTTTTAGGACGCAAGAATTGCACGTTTTTATGTGTTTGCAAGGAATCAGCAGAATATTGGGCTCAACCTCCAAGCAAACCACGCACAGAATTTGAGAGCGCGGTAGTGTTGGTGGCTCTGATACATCTTCATCTTCAAGGTACGAGTGTTCCTCAAAGAGATCTTCATCTGGCTCCATTTCATAAACAATTTTATTTTTCGAGAAAACCAATCGATTTATGAATGCGGTCGCAGTTATGGATCCAGAACGTAGCTCTTTATTGGCTTTTTCAATCAGTTCCGCTTTTTCGATAAATTTCCTCCTTTTTTTAGTTTTTCCCAAAGCTCCACCGCTATTAGTCAGCAATTCAAAATCTCGGGACTTGTTGAACTCTTCTATTTGTAAAACTTTAACAAACTTAAAAAAATTTCCCTGTTTGGGAATCATTTTGCCCAGCACTCCATTATATCCTTCGAAGGCGGAAGTCGTTCGAGTCGTTGTTTCAAAAACAGACAGTACGTCTGGCCCAATCTAGGTTGGAGACCAATAAAAAACAAAAAAAAAAAAACGAATAAGAAATTATGTTCAAGACAATTTATACTAGTGTTGTTTAAAAGTATTTACCTTCTGTAACCATTGCTTTTCGAAGTATTCCAAAAAGTTCGAAAATTCGAAATGACGCTCGAGCGTTTCTATGTCTTTCTTTATTTTCACGAATGCACCCAGTATGTGCATGGCAGGCAACAGGGGAAGAGATAATAGTTTATGATATTCCAATGACGCCTTATTGTTTTGTCGAATCAATTGAGATAATTATTTATGTTTCGTAGTTATTTGTCGTCGTACTGCCTGGCAAAAGTGGAACCAACAGCCATAGATTTTTGTATCCAAAATTGAAGTTTTAATAGCCCTTCTTAGACTCGCTTCATAATCGATGATAAAGGTCGCACGATTTAAGTTTAATACATTAGAATTGATGTAATTAAATAAATGGGCATAGCATTTTGCTGACTTTTTATTCGTCAAAATAAAAAATACTAGAAAAACCTATTGGAAGTAAAAATCAAAATTAGTCTAAAATTAGCGATGACAAACCTTTCCATAATATTCGATATATGCAGCAAAATCAATTGTTTAAAACATCCCAGCGGTACAATTGAAAATGTGCCATCGATCAAAATCTTTTTATTGTTGTTGTCGGGAATATTTTCATTAATGAGCTTGACTATCTTATCGGATCCAAAGACGCAGTATGCAAAGTCCTTCGAGTCCAAAATTTGTGAAGATATTTTCCCTCTGAAACATACTGACAACATCGGTTGGAGTCTTCGGAGATGCCGCAAAAACTTTTGATGTCAAATATTGCAGACCTCGTTTGACTTTGTTAAAATCCATATTTTTCGTTGCTTCCTGGTTGCTTTATTAAAGAAAAGCATTGGTAATCACACAATGAAAGTAAAAATGGTTTACACCACTATGCACTTACCTTACGCAAACGTTCTCAAAATTCGCCCGTATTCCATTTACAACGTTAGCTGCGCCCAAAGTACTTGAAACATCCAAACATTTATCCTTAATTTCGTTGAGGGCTTTTAGCTCATCATACAGTTGCTGTTGGTCTCTATGGTTATGTTCAATGAAATCAGTTGCCCTACGACACTGCCCCTTTTCTAAAATCACTCGCGACTTGCAATTTCGTTCGTAACACGTATAATATTGCCTTCCTTTGGCTTTAGATTTTTGTAAATAAAATTGTTTTTCATCTATAATGTATAGCACTTTACTATTTCTTCTTTTGCCACTCATTATTTCAAACGCGAGAGTTGTCATTTTTTTTTTTATCACTTTAACACCGATCTTCACTAAACAAAATTCTAACAAGAACTGATGATGTTTACACTGTTTTATTAAGTGGAATACCTGATTGCTTTGCAACTACTTGTTTTAAGACAGTTTTAAGAACCGTTACAAAACCATCAAAATTTACTAAAATGCAATTTTAAGAGAAATGAAATAACTCCCAATGGTAAAATAGTGTTTGCAATTAAAATGAAATAAGTCCCAACTGCGATGAAATAGGTGCCAATGGTAGCTCCCAAATGAAATAACTCCCAACAAAAAAAAACTGTTGGGACTTATTTCATTTGGGAGTTATATCATAATGAAATAACTCCCAACAAAAATTATAAAATAAGTCCCAATGCATTGGGACTTATTTCATAATGATATAAGTCCCAATTTGTATGAAAACATTTTTGGGATTTATTTCATTTTTCCATTGGGACTTATTTCATTTGGGAGTTATTTCACTGTACCTATACAAATCAATATATGGACCAATATATGCAATATATTATCATATATTTCCATATATGATATCATATATTACCATATATGAACCTTTTCTTTGAATGTATTTGCCCATATTTAATCATATCTAATTAATATCCTAAATCCTTAAACACTGTCATGAAAAGATAGAAATAATTTATCGCAGTCGTAAAGCAAAATTAAATTTACTGTTTTATAAAGGATTTGGAGTTTAATTTATTGAAAAAACGTTATAATTAAGTGCATTTAATCGGAATATAGTGGTTATATGTTTCTAAACGGAATAGTATTAAGTTTTGTGTTTTTAAAATAAACGTTTTGCTGATCATGTTATGTGAAAGGACAATAAAAAATGCACAAAAATTACAACAGAAAGAGATTAATAGAGAAATTTTAAAGATGAAATCAGATGTGAATCATTGTTACTCCATGATTAAAGAAGTTGACAGGGCAACAAATGCTAAGATTGATGCATTGATTTCAAGAATCAATGTTTTGGAGAGACGTCTCTACAGAGCTGATATCCTTATTAGCGGTTTGCCGAATAAAGTGGAAAAAATTCGGGATCATGTTATAAAAATAATACACTTGGTTGGAGTTCAGGTTGTTATATCTGATATAAACCATTGTTGCTACATCAAGAGTCGGAAATGTGCACTTGTAAAATTTGACTCAGTCTACCTAAGAGATGCTATCATGAATTATTATTTTAAATCTGATCCTCTGCTGTTTATAGATATTGTGAGTCATGCGCTCGTAGAAGGTGAAGGTGTGGTTCAAGATAGCGTTGTTAATGGTTATGATGGTGGTGAAACTGATTCTATGTAGCCTATCGTATATTCAAAAGATAATTTGTCCTTTATGTCCAGCAAGTTGCCGGAAGCTAGTATTGAAGAAAAAAATACGTAAATCTTATCTAAAGAACATGATTTTTAAACATGATGGCTCAATTGTATATCTCGACATTGAACAATGCGCTGGTTTACTTGAAGGTGGTTCCGGTGGTGAAGATGCTGCTGGGTTAATATATCCGATTTTAGTATTTCCTTTTTTTTATATTGGTAATTGTGTGGTTTTTTGTTATCGTATAAAAATAACATTGACGTAGTACTAGTTTAAGCAAGTACCCTACACTCATCAGAAAAAAAAGTTTGTGGAAAAATTTGTAAACGGTTTTCAATCCCACTTTACTATTTTTGTACTGATTTTTAGTAAACAAATTATTGTTTAGCAAATCTTTTTGCTATTTACATTTTACAAATTACAGAGTTTTTACAGAATATTTACAAATTTTTGTTGCTAATTTCAGAAATCATTTTACAAATTTTTGAAAACCGATTTGCTAAAATTAGGAAAAAAAATTACTAATTTTAAAAAAGTCGATACTGAAGGAAATGTTATTTCTAATAATTAAAACTTATACATACAAACTTAAATTGCCTTAAAATGTTACATAGATTAAAAAAGGGAGCGGAAGTAAATATACCGACTCATGTCTGAAAATAGGACAAAATAGCACTAAAAAGTTTTTTTAGTTCCAAAAATCAGTCCTAAAAACAATTAAAATTTTACATAAAAAGTAAAAAAAGAATATTGACTAAAATATTTTTTAAGACAGAAATTAATTTTGTATAAAATAAAATTTGTTATTACTTTGTATAAAATATTTTTTTTAAAAAATAAATAAAATAAAAAAAAAAATTTGATGCTCGATAAAAAAAATTAATATAAAATTTTACTCATAATATTAAGTAAACTTTTTTGCTGATTTTAGCAAACCGGTTTTAAATTCCGCTTTACAAAAAGTTTACTAAAATTTAGTATCGGCTACTAATTTTTCTACTAATGTCATTGTACTACACGTCAGCAGACATGTGTTGCTAAGATTAGCAAAAAATACCGCTGGGCTCAAATTAGCAAAATTTCCCGTAATAACAGCTAAATTTTCAGTTGCCATTACAGACTTTTTTTGGTGAGTGTATAAACCAGGATGTACAAACTGCAATGACATCATGGCTAAACTGGTGGCTAAAAATATGCAGGGTCCTTAGTTGAAGTAAGAATTTCTAAGTTATGCACTTTGCCTAACTTTTTAAATTTTTATTCTTTTTATGATATTGTAAATTGAACAGAAACTGTGAACTATTGGATTGTAGTTCATTTGCTATTTTTTTTATTGAGTATTTTTATATCTACCTCACAATTACAGCTATAATATAATTGTTAATATTATTTTTCGATATGGTCTCATTTTTGTGAAATGAATATTAAGCACTATTTTTTAAAGGTGACATATTATGAAGAGTATACTGTTATTTGCACAACCATAAACTTTTTTATTTTTGGTGGAATAGATTCATAACTGGGGCGATATAGCCTGTAATAGTGGAGTTGTAAATTCTGCATTAATTCAGGGAAAGTTTAACGCGCAAAGTCTTGTTCCACGTGGTAATGAGGTGTTTTTTTATACATTCGAGAAAATCTCAAGGCTAGAGTTATTTATGGTTCTCGTCGTAATAGTAATAATAATCAAAATTGTGCTTTTAATGATTCTGATGAGCACGATGGTATATAATTCTAGACCAACGCATTTTTGTACATGGTTGTTTCCGATATTGATCAAGTTACTGGCGCAAATCAGTTTCAGATCCCTGCACTTAATTCTTATCATTCTGTGATACAGATTTCGTACAATTTACCCATTATTGCTAAGTTCATGTGAGTTTTTTTTTATAGGGACTTCAAGAATTTTAACACAGAAAATGTGTATTTCACAACTCTAATTCATTCATTTTTTCTCATGTTATAATGGTTCATCAGTTGATGAAATTATTAGTTTCTTTGTGTTGTAGAAAGAGCTTTTGATGTTTACGTTCCTTTACGAAGATTTGTTAGACATAGTGACAATGACTCGGATTTGTATCGCAAAACGTAATAGAAATATAGCTTACCATGCTTATAGAGAAAATAGTTCGGAAGATAATTTTAGAACGTTTTGTGTTTATCGTTATTAGTTAAAATCAGTCATTAGTGAGATTCGAAGGCAAAAATATATAATTTTTTTTTTTCAATTGTGATCAAACACAGTTGTGGAGCAAGTTAAGGTCTGTTGAAGTGCTAAAGGAGAATGCATTAGATTTCACATTAAATTTAACTGAATTTAATGATTCCTCCCGAATTCATCACCTGTCGAATTTGGATTCTACATTTAATCCTATGTCTAACAATATTGATAGTTTCTCCTTCAGTATTGTGGCTGAGCAAGAAGTATTCACTGCAATATCAAATATTAAATCTCAAGACATTGGTGCAGATGGGATTCATCTCAAGTTTTTGAAGTTAATTTTTCCAGCAATATCATGCCATTTTGCACATCTTATAAATACATTTATTATCACTTCTGTAGTACCAGATATTTGGAAAATTAGTAAAATTATTCCGATTCCGAAGGTTAAATTTCCAAGAGTTTCATCGGATTATCGACCTACAAGCATTCTTCCTGTATGCTCTTAAATCTTAGAAGTTATATTAAGATAGCAAATGTTGTCTCATTTAAGCGCTTTTGACTCAAAAATGTCCTTTAATCAGTATGTAGACTATATTGCCCAAAAGCATATTCTATGCTAGCTTTCTTGAAGAGAGTTTTCTGATCTATCTTCATTAAAACTAATTTACACTGCCTTTGTAAGATCTAAATTAGAGTATGCTGCTATAAATTGGCTCCACATTGTGGTATTTATATATCACGTATTGAAAGAGTGCAAAGAAAATTTGTTAAATTTGCAATCTCATCATTTAGGTTTGGTGATCCCATAGATCTATGTAAGGGCTTATTAATTGGTTTAGAAACCCTAGAGTTTCGTAGGTTGTTGCAATCAGCTTTATTTTGATGGTTTTAGGTTTATAATTAAAATAGGGAAAAATAATAATTTAATATTGTAACGGGGGAAAAGATTCAATTTATTTATAAAAAAATAATATTATTTCCTGGGCCAAAAGAGACGCAAAGGTCAGCTATTGTCCTCAGAATAAACAACAGCTTTAAGAGACTTAAGTTTTCAAAAGTCTTGTTGTTTTTATTATTTTATTTTATTTAGTAATGAAAACCCTTTTAATTTTGTGCGGTATGCTGGTCTTTATTGCTCGAAAATAAAATGCAGAGTGATATGTTTTACAATGGAAAACTTAAAATAAACCTCTTACTAAAACAAAATGAAATGTCAAAACAAAATAAAACATAAAAGTGACTTTCAAACTATATAAACGTCATAACTTTCTCATAGTTGTATTTTAAAAGTAATCGAAATCATTGATAACTATAAAGAATATCAATGAATATTTTAAAATGACCGTTAACTTGAATTTTGAATTTAACTTGAATTGGAAACAATTTTAAATAATTATCAATTTCAATGATTTAAATATAAAATAGTAATAATTACAAAACAAACAAATAATTGCAAAATTTAACATAATTAATATAATGATTATAACGATTGGAAATTAATACAAAATAATATATCGGCGCTACAAGCTCCCCCTCTGTTGCATCAGATCGGCCCAATTTCGCAACAGCACTCGAAGCTTAATCGTCATCATTTGTATGGCCAGCTTGCTGATTTTGTAGACGTACTGATCTTCTATGTGTAGTAGTAGGTTGTTACTTTGCATTTGTATCGTTGCGGCTTGTAGAATTCTTGTTTTGAAAAATTTGTTGCATAAAGTTGCTGCTGTTGTTATTGGTGTTTTTGTTGGTGTTATTTGACTTCTCAATAGCTTTTGGACGACCTCTTTGACGTATAGGGTATATCGGCTTGGATGAGGAACCTTCATATGGTGTTAGAGCTGATATGTGATGTGTTGCCAAAGGTATAGTTGGATTTTCTTCTGTTGCTATTGTAAAAAACGATGATCCTTTCTTAGATATCACTCTATAGGATCCATCTCGACGTGGTGTAAATTTAGACGTCAGCCCTGACTCGCTTTGCTGAGTATATAAGTTGAAACCAATACTTTGTCACCAATATTTATGTTTGCTTGGGGTTTACGGTTACGATCTGTAAGATTTTTATTTTAGTCTTGCATTCTCTCTTGAAATTCATTTGCTAGTTGTAATGTATTCGCCAAACGTAACAAATGTGGAGTAATTTGTGGTATAACGTTTTCGGTTTTTACAATCGCTTTAAAATCATGTTGCACTTCTGTCGGCGTTCTCAATTCTCTCCCAAACGTGAGATATGCAGCGGTGTAACCTGTGCTGTCGCACCTTGCGGTGTTCATGGCAAATCTTATACACGGCAACATCAAGTTCCACTTTGTGTGTTCCGTTTACACGCAAATAGATAATTGAGTTTTTAAATCTCGATTTTTTCTTTCAGCAGGGTTTGTCTCTGGATGGTAAATCGGGGTAAATGTTTGTTGAATACCCAAACAAAATGTTAATTTTTGCATCAGTGATGATATGAACTGAGTACCATTATCTGTGTGGATTCTGCGTGGAATTCCATATCTTAAAACTACTTCGTTCAATAAAGTTAAAGCACAATTTTCAGCCGAACCTTCTCTTATCGCAAATAACTCAACCCAACGGCTGCACAAGTCTTCAACGATTAAGATCCATTGGTAGCCATCACTGGTTCTAGGCAAAGGCCCGAACAAATCAACTGCGAGTATTTCGAATCTTTTATTACTGCTGATCGTTTGCAATAAGCCCATAGGTTTCATGTTTGTTGGCTTGTACTTTTTACACTCGTCACATGATCTTACGTACTTTTCGATATCCGCTCTAATGTCAGACCAATAGAATAGTGGTGTTATCCGACTAGTAGTTTTTGTCAATTCCATAATGACCACATAGTGGATCGTTATGATATTTGTAAAGGATTTCTTGACAAAGAGATTCAGGAATAGCTAATTGGCCGTTTTCCGAATCTTGTTTCGAACAATATCTGTAAAGAATACCATCAACCATCATGTATCCACGATTAGTATAACGAATAACGTTTTCATCATTATCTTCAAATGACGTAATGATTTTCTTTAGTTGTTCATCTTCTAGTTGTGCGGCTCTAAAGTCCTCAGCCCCTTTCTTGGAAAATCTATTTCAATATGATTATATTCACATACTTCGAAGCATTGCTCATTAGTACAAGGTGGCATAGATAAGGTATTAGCAATCACGTTCTGTTTACCAGGAGTATACGAAAAAATCAAATTATAGCTTTGTAACAAGAGCGACCATCTGGCCAATCTTCCGGTAGGAGATTTTAATGTAAATAACCATTTTAACGGCTGGTGGTCGGTTAAAACCATGATTTCAGCTCCCTCAAAGTAACTTCTAAACTTTTGTACTGCCCATACCACGGCTAAAGCTTCTCTTTCGGTAGTGGAATAATTACGTTCGGAAGGAAGTAACAGTCGGCTTGCGTATTCTATAGGCCTTTGTTCTTCTTTCTCCGCCCGCATCAAAACTGCTCCCAAGGCATATTTGCTATCATCGGTTCTTAAATAAAACTTTTCATTCTCCTTCACTTGTTGTAATATAGGGGGTGTGGTTAAAAGTTCTTAAAGTTTATCAAACGATGTTTGTTCTTCAGCTAACCATTTCCAAATAGATTTCTTCTTTGTAAGATTAGACAATGGCTTTGAAACCTCAGCAAAATTATGAATAAAGCGGCGAAACCAGGAACATGTTTGAAGAAATGAAATTAGTTGTTTTACGTTTTTCGGTTCTGGATGTTTGAGAATGGCTTCTGTCTTTTCGGGATCGATTTTAAGCCCATTTGTAGTTAAAATGTGACCCAAAATTTTACCTCCGGGCGACAAAAGAAACACTTTTCACGATTCAAATGAAATCCAAGTTTCTTTAACTTTTCTAGCGTAATTTTTACATCAAACTCTTTTGAACAAATTATTAAATCGTCCAAGTATGCCAAAATAAGGACATTAGGTAAACTAGGACGAAATTTATCTATAATACGTTGAAACGTGGCTGGCGCGTTTTTCAATCCAAACGGCATGCGATTGAAAACAAAAATGCCATATGGTGTAGTAAAAGCTGTCTTAAGTTTATCTTTATTAGCGACTTTAATTTGCCAGTACCCTGATTTTAAATCTAACGTGGTCATAAAAGGTGTAGTTTTCGCTGCGTGCAGTACATCATCTATTCTCGGAAGCGAATAAGTATCTGTTATTGTTATCGCGTTGAGACGTCTGTAATCTACACAAAATCTTATACTATTATCCTTCTTGGGTATAAGTACTACTGGGAATGCCCATGGCGATTCGGTTTCTTCAATTACCTTCTTTGCCAACATGTAAGGAACTGTTGCAATTGGTTCATGATCACCATTATTTACTGTGTGTTCAACACGATGTATTGGTTGATTTACGTTCTCGAATATATCTTTTTGTTCTTTAATTAGTTTTTCCAGATTTGCTTTTTCAGTTTTTGTCAGATTAGGGGCTTCATCAATTCTCAAACAAATATCAATAGAGTTTAGTTCAATATAGCACAACTCAAGTTCCTGATTTATTGGCGACTGTTCATTTGATTTTACTTTTTTAAGTGGGGGGAATAAATCGGATGCTTTTGGAGTTTGATATGTTTCTGGTAGACAATTATAAAATATTTTGTTTATACCATCGGGAGAATACGCAGTTTTCATCGGAGAACTTCTATTTGGAGTTTTATTGTTTTGTACGAACCATGACCAAAAGTCATCTATGGCTTTTGGTTTAGATGTTGTAGGTTGTTGTTCAAAATTAGTTTGACTGATGGACACATTTTGAGTTATCTTTGGCGGATTGTTTTTGAACTCAAATATCTTGTGAGGCTCATCTTTAAAATACCAATTTCTCTGTGGCAAGTCCATAACTATGCCAACCTGCTCTAAAAAGTCGATGCCTAGCAGAGTTCTGTTGTCTCTTGCATTCGGCAAGCTAATTAATCTTATACGTTTAAATCGTTTTCCTATTATAATGTTAGCTATAGTTGAAAATACTATTTCTTTACGAGGAATTCCATCAGCTAACGCATTTACTGCAGGTACTTTTTGAAAAACGACTCATTTTTCTCGTAGTTTTTTAAACAAGTAGTAACCTGCCACACTGGTTCTAGCGGCTGTGTCGATATAAGCTTCTCCATTTAGTCCGTTGATATTAATATTTATAGTAGGAACATTTCTACCTACAAGTGTGGTTTGAATGCTATTAAAATCTAACTCTCTTGGACTTTCCATACTACTTTTATTATTACAGGATGGACAATTTGACCTATAGTAACCTGCAGCACCACAATCGTAGCAGTTCAGTTTAGTTTCCTCCTGCTTACCTTTCCTTTCTGCTTCTATTCTTTTGTAACAAACGTCTGCGGAATGATTTTTTTTTCTACAGAATGTGCAACGAGCATTTGATTTTTCTTTAGGTTCAACGTGTTTTTGTATGGGATCTTTGTTTTTATGTATGGTTAATTCTATTTAACGAGCCTTATTCAGTTAATCTTGAAAAGTTTCAACATTTTCCTTATTGATCTTTTCTCTTATTTGAACATTAATTTGGTGAAATATCATATTATGGATTTTTCGGGCAGTCTGTCCTTAAGTTGGGCAAACAATCTCCTTCTTCTGCAAACAAAACTATCAGTTGTCTCCAGAGGTTTCTGTTTTTCTTGAAATATTTTCGAAAAATTTCTCCAATCGGGTTTTGGAGGTGAAAATGCAATTCGTTAAAGTTGGATTGCTTTATCAAAAGTCCCAGCTTCATGTTTTACACCTTGCCACCAGGAGGAGGCATATCCTTCGAGGAGAAGAGGAAGGCTAGTAAGAGCAAACGAATCGGACACATTTTCTGCTTCTTTGTATACGAGTATAGTGGCAATGAAATCTTCCACTTTCGCTGAGTTACGACCGCCGTTAAATCTAGCATTGCAGGAACTAAACGTTGACTTATTATCTTGTCTAACATTAAGGCTACCTAGCAGATCGGAAAACTGACGTTGCGTAAGGCTGTATTTGCGTTTTGCATACTACTTGAGGCAGATACTGTAGATGAAGTAGAATTAGTACCATTCAGGGGATTCTGGGTATTCACATTTGGTTCTGTGGCAAAATTATTTGCGTTTTGAGAATTTATTGTGGTTCTTGGCATTTTGCACTAAAAGTTTCTATTTAATGGTATATCGCAACCCTGTTTGAGATTTTTCAGAGAGCACCAAAAAGCGTATGCAAAAAAATTGAAATAGATACCCAAAACAAAATCGTGACGTCACAGTATGTAATACGAAGAATAGCAAGAAATTTTCAATAATGTAAAAAAAAATAAAGAAATTATAGCAACAACATCAACATTAATATAAGCGCAGTAACAACAACAACGTAGTATGTAAGAGAACAACAAGTTATTTCAATTACAATGAGTGGTTTCAAAATGCAACAAAAACAACAACGTGACATCAAACGGTATATTTCCAACCACAATTCTATGATGATTTTGTTATGGGCAAATTATATTGATGAGTGACGAATTATTTTAATTTTCGTCAAAAATAATAATTTTTATTTTAAAAATTACAAAAAAAATTATTAACGTTGGGCGCCAGTGTAACGGGGGAAAAGATTTTATTTATTTATTGAAAAAATAATATTATTTCCTGGGCCAAAAGAGACGCAAAGGTCAGTTATTGTCCTCAGAATAAACAACAGCCTTAAGAGACTTAAGTCTTCAAAAGTCTTGTTGTTTTTATTATTTTATTTTATTATATTTAGTAATGAAAACCCTTTTAATTTTATGCGGTATGCTGGTCTTTATTGCTCGAAAGCAAAATGCAGAGTGATATGTTTTACAATGGAAAACTTAAAATAAACCTCCTTTTAAAACAAAATGAAATGTCAAAACAAAATAAAACATAAAAGTGACTTTCAAACTATATATAAACGTCATAACTTTCCCATAGTTGTATTTTAAAAGTAATCGAAATCATTGATAACTATAAAGAATAGGTGTGTTTGACGTACGTTACCGCGGGTGCCCGCGGGAACCCAATCTTACCAGAAAGCGTTTCTTGTAACAAAAATTGGTTAATGAGAGCGTTCATGAGAGAGTAATTGTATTTCTCATTTTACCAGAACTTACCCGTACTTTTTGTTTGGGTAAACTGGTAAAATTGTCAAATCATCAGCTGTTGCTAATAAATCAGCCGTTTTGCATTTTTGAAAAAAATTAAAGTTAAATAAAAATTTACTTTAAATAACTTTTCCTTCTTAATAATGAAAAATACATTTGAAAATGTAAATAGATATTTGCCATTTCAAATATATTTATTATTTAAGCTGTTTTTTAATATGAATAAATTTGACGTTTATTTTTGGGTATGAAATGTGGTTTTGTGCGTTCGCAGTATTTTGGGCATTTTTATGGTTTTGTGGGAGAATTTTTTGATTGCTCTCATTTTACCAGACTTTACCCAAAATTACCTCGTACAGACCTAATATCAATAAATATCTTAAAATGACCGTTAACTTGAATTTTGAATTTAACTTGAATTAGAAACAATTTTAAATAATTATCAATTTCAATAATTTAAATATAAAATAGTAATACAGTGGATTCCCGATTTAACGAACTCTCGATATAACGAATTCGCGATTTAACGAACAGGCAAGATTTTTACATTAGGAATTAAAATCCAATATAGTACTCGATTTAACGAACACTTAAAAAAATACATATAAAAAAATATGTATTGCCATATAGCTTTGATTTTTTATCTTTTAATTTGTGATGAACACATCGTTAAATAAAAGTTTGTATTTTTTTCAAAGCATTCGAAAACATTAATTTTACGAGATCTTCAAAAGGAAGCCATTAAAACAAGTTTTAAAGAATCGCAAAAGCAAACGTCAATAACAAGTTTTTTAAATAATTACTTTTTTCTTTAATTTTTTTTAATAATTACTTTTTGATTAAATTTTTTTATAAAATTAATTTTTAAGTAAAGCCCCTATGACTACATTTATTTTGTATTGGATTTATATTGACAGCAATGTAAACTAAATGGGAGCGCTGCGTTGCTGATATCCATTTGACAGATACTCATTTGTTCTCTATAGTTGAACTTCACACTCTCATTATTTTCCCATAAGAAAATTCATCAATTTTTAGTCAATACAAAATCAATATTAAATCTAGCAAATGTCACACGGGATTAATAAGATGTGATATGAATTATCCTTTTAAATTATTATTACATGAATAAATATTTGTTTGTTTAGTACTGGATTTAACGAACTTTTCGATTTAACGAATAGGGCTGACAATTAATTGTTCGTTAAATCGGGAAACCACTGTAATTACAAAACAAACAATAATTGCAAAATTTAACATAATATAATGATTATAACGATTGAAAATTAATACAAAATAATATATCGGCGCTACAATATTTAATTATTTTATTTATTTGTTTTGTATAGAGGGCGGATCAATAAGTCCGTGACTTTTTGAATGAAACACAGTTTTTTTTGCAAAAAAAAAAAAAATATTTTTTAACATAATCTCCTTTTAGCTCAATACACTTAGTCCAACATTTTTCCAATTTTTGTATCCTTTTTGAAAAAAATAGGATTTTTCGAGGTCCATAAAATAGGCATTTGTTTGATCAATAATTTAATCGTTGGAGCTAAATCTCTTTCCACCGAGCCATTTCTTTAGGTTTGGAAATAGGAAAAGTTACTGGGGGCTAAATCCGGAGAATATGGCGGATGAGGTACCAATTCGTAGCCCAATTCATGGAATTTTGCCAATCCATTGAAGTTGTCACACGATTACGTTTATGGTCAATTGAGAGCAAACGCGGCACCCTTCTTGCAGACAGCTTTCTTAAATCCAACTGATCATTTAAAATCGAAACCACACTGCCATATGAAATGCCTATGGCATCAACAATCTTACGCACTTTTACTCTTCGATCGGCCAACACCATATGGTGGATTTTTTGGACATTTTCGGGTGTATTGACCTTAATTGGCCGTCCAGAACGTTTAGCGTCATTTGTACTTGTGCGACCACAACGAAAGTCAGTAAACCACTTTTTTACCATTGAAATCGATGGTGCAGAGTCCCCATTGTTTTTATCAAGCTTTTCCTTGGTTTGATTGACGTTTTTTTTTCGCAAAAAATAATGTTAATGGGCACTCGAAATTCACTTGTTTCCATTTTAAAAAATCCAAGGAGTTGTACGTTTTGAACAGCTGTTAAACGCGAAGTAAATAAAGGAACTTGCTCAAAATTTGACAGTATTCTATTAACAGGTGGTACTTAATGGGAGGGAAGTTCGAAAAGTCAAAGACTTATTGATCCGCCTTCGTATTGTACATTTCTGTAAATACAATTACAAATGTTTTTTCACTACGTTATTGTATGCAAATGCAAAGCAATAAATATAATAAAAAATTATCGAAAAGATAAAACCTTCTAAAATATTTCTGCTTAATATTTTACATCAAGTATCCTCTTTTTCCATATCGACCAGTTATAATATATTTTTGCATTTACCCAGCCAGAAATTGCCTATGGAAATAAAAATAAAAGTACTGGCAGAGCAATGATTGCCAATGGTACAACAAAAAAGTGCTGGCAGTGCACTTATTTAGAACGGTATATCTGCCAACGTTAGTAAAAAATGCTTTGCCAGTACTTAATTAACAAAATTTACAATCGTAAAAATAATAAAACCGCTTGCACAGCCTTGGTTTTAAAAGCTTTCCCAACGTCAGCAAAAAGTGCATCGCCAATACTGAGTTAACAAAATTTACAACCGCTTATGAAATAAAAAATATATAAAGCACTGGCAAAGCTCTGGTGTACAACACTTTCTTAATGCAAGCCAAAAGTGATTTTCCAGTACCAGATTAACAAAATTTACAACCATTTATGAAATGTACTCGTATATAAAGATGTATGATTTGACAGAACTTTTTTTTATCTATTTCAAAAAGCGCTTTGTATGGGGATTCAAAACATTGAAATAACCCTTAACCCTCGAAGTGGCACATGGTTCTGGCCAGACATATTTAATTCTCATGCTTCAATTTAGCATACTTCTATTTTAGGTACATGGCTGTAATTTCAGGTAATCTCCCAAAATATTGTTGGCTTTCGATGTATAAATTAATAATTGAAAAAAGTCCTTGGAACAGGACAAAAATGCCAAATAAAAAATCTTCACCTTACTTTTGGTACATGGTGTCTGGCCAGACCCCTATGCATTTTGTATGAACGCACATGGCACGAGTTGGAAATTTGTATTTACTTTATTCTTTTATGCTTCTTTCTTTCTTCTGATTTTGTTTGTGAGTTGAACAGTGAAGAAGTAATCTAGTTTTTGTGCGGTAATTTTGAACTTGTGAATAATTTTACGCATATAGATTTGTTGCGTTGTTAGTATATTATGGCTGATTAACTGGAATTTATTTATAATACACGCTTGCGTAGCGGGAATTTGCAACCCCAATTGTCAGAGGCATTAGTGCGTGATTTTCAAAGTCAGGTAGAAGCTGATGAAAATTATGATGTTTTTGAAAACGATGGTGACGACACTGCTGATTATGTGCCAGAAGATGATGCATCAGACATGGAAAATGATTTGGAAATTGAACCTAACGAACTTTATGATAGTGATGAAGACGTAGATGAAGAAGAAGAAAGTGGATATGATGCTGAAGCAGCAAATGAAGTCGACTCAGGCTGTTTATGGTAAAGACGGTACTAAATGGAACGAAACTGAACCCCCTGCATCTCGTTTGCGCCAGCATAATATCATGCGTTTTCGATCTGGAACAAAAACAAGGCTCACCAATCCAGTTGAGGTATTCAAGCTATTTTTCTCAACCAATATTACGTTCGTCATCATTAGTGAAACAAATCGGCATGGGCGAGAATCAATTAGGAAATGGAATGAAGAACATCCAGAGTCTACCCAAAGAAAATGGATTGATTTGACAAGCTCTGAGCTAGATGCATTCATCGGGATTTTGTTGGCTTCTGGTCTCAGCCATAATAATATGCAAGACTCCAGTATATTGTGGCGTTCTGATTCGCTGCCCATATTCCGTGCGGCTATGTCGCACAAACGATTCATTACTCTGTCCAGATATATTCGTTTCGATAATAGTCGTACGCGGGCATTCCGACAGCAAACAGATAAAGCAGCTCCTATCCGGGACCTTTGGAATTTTCTCAATGAAAATCTGCAAAATTATTATGAACCTTATGAAAATATCACCATCGATGAGCAGTTGTTTCCGTATCGTGGGCGCACAAAGTTCACCCAATATATCCCATCAAAACCTGCAAGGTATGGGATCAAAGTTTGGTGGGCATGCGATGCTAAGACTAAATTTCCATTGAAAGGAAAACTATACACTGGAAAGCAAGGAGACAATCGGGAGATAAATCAAGGTGAAAACGTTCTAATGTATTTCGCAAATTGTTACGCAAACAGCGGCAGAACAATTTTTTCTGATAATTTGTTCACCTCATTGAACGGCGCTAAACGACTGGCTGCTATGGGACTGGCATTTGTTGGAACCATTCGAGCAAACAAAAGATGTCTTCCTAAGGAAGTTATGAAGAGCACCAGACGACCAATTCTTTCAAGTGTGTTTGGTTTTCATGAAAATCTTGTTGCACTTTGCAGCTACGTGCCCAAAAAAAATAAGGCAGTCAATTTAATTTCAATCGTGCATTACACGAAATATGTTGAAGGCGTAGCCATGAAACCGGAAGCAATTTTATTTTATAATTCAACTAAAGCCGGAGTCGATACGATGGATCAAATGCTAACTCATTACACAACAAAACGGTCAACCAGACGCTGGACATACGCGTTTTTCTGCAACATGATTGATGTGATGGCATTGGCAAGTTACATTATATGTAAGCTAAATGATGAAAATACAAGAAAAGAAAGAAGACGCATATTTTTATATAAACTTGCAAAGCAATTGGTACTGGCCAATGTTGAAAATCGCATCAATAATCCGCACATTGTGGCTCAACCAACAACTCGTATAGCATTTGAAGTGTACTTTGGGAGACCTCTCAATATAGCAAACCGTAATGTGGCTTCACGCAGTGGTCCAGACACACTAGCTGCCAAAAAAGATTGCAGAATTTGCCTGCAGCAAGGTGACAAAATACGCCGTAAGACACGCTTTTTTTGCTGCAAATGCAACAATCCTGTTTGTGAGCAACATTCAAAAGTAGATATAAAGTAGTAATAATTTTCTATTTTGTCATAAACATTTATTCAAATAATAAAGAGAAATATATATAGAACAAAAAAATTGTTGCCCTTTTCATTCCAAAGAATTTTTCAGGTCTATTTTTTCTTCCTCAGGTAGCTAATAACATAGTAAAAAGAAATAGAAACACAAAATATAACAAATATTTTCCTATCTTAGTAAAAAATTTAACGGCAAACAGCCCTTATTTCCATACAAATGCATGTAAATGTATAGGGGTCTGGCCAGACACCATGTGCCAGAACTAAGGGCTCAAAATATGTGCCTGACGAAGGGTTAAATGCATAGTGTTGTCATTTTGCATTAAAAAAAACACCTTTGGGGCACAGTAACGTAACTTCGTGCATTGGAAACCCTTTGTAATGCACACTGTTCTAATATTTTTTTTTCTGTTTTTATTCTTTGAAATTCTTACATAGTAGTTTTTTGCAAAAAGTGGAATTTTCCAAAAATTTAAATATCTGAAGTGTTATTTCTTCATTAATATTCATATTGGATTTATCTATCACCTTTTTTTGTTAATGTTAAATATTTTTTGTATTTTTCTCGGAATAAACATGTCTCCAATAATCATATATAACAAAATGGTTTGAAAAGAAGTTATCGTGCATTTAATGGATAATTTAAAATAAAGTGATTTTAAAGTTAATACAAAAATTTTATGTATTCCGAGAATTTTAAAAAGGTAAAGAACAGTAATTTGTACTCTAAATTAAAAAAATAATTTCCTGGTACTAAAAAAACATTTATTACTTATTATTTACATATTTTAATTTTATTAGAAATTCTAGAGTAATTAATTTAATTTGTTACACAGACAAAATTTACTTAAATTCTTTTTGTATTATTAAACAGGCATCAACAATGGAATTTGTAAATTCAAACAACTTCTTTGTAACTTTTTATTTGTTTTTCAAGTTTTCTTTTTTTTTAGTTTAAAAAATGTTATGTTGTTATAACAATAATGAAACAATAAAGTTTAAATTTCTAATTTAAATAAAGCTTTTATTAATTTATTAAAGACCATGAGGTCGACAGTGAAAAATTTTGAAAACTAACTGCTGCTAGATGTCATGTTCAGATAAAAAATAGGCAGGGTTGCCATAACATCTCCCTTCTGAAGTTGAAGACGGACTTCTCGATAGAGGTTCAACTGGTTGTCTTCTAAATGTAATTCGTTTGGGCACGAAGTTAGCCGGAGTGCTAGGATGTGTTAGAAATGTTTCCTCTGTTGCGGTTGTAGGGATGTTGAACTCTTGGAGTAACATATCGAGAGGTAAAATTAGTGTTGCTTCCGGATTTGCATTATTTGATGTTCTTGGTCGAAGTTGATCTGCGTGTGCTCGGATGAGTTTATGACGGTTTCCGACTTCGATGGATGTGTTGTAAATAACGTTTCCAAATTTTTCTATAATCTCACCTGACACCCAGAAGCTTTTGTTGTTCTTATATTCTTTGACAAATATCAGGTCACCATGTTTAAAACATTTTGATTTTGTTCCATGTTTGGAATTGTATTGAGACTCCATTTTATCGTTTCTTTTGGGTAGAGATGTTTTTGGATTTCTTAGAGAATCCAAAATTGTTCTCATTTTACGACCAATGAACGACTCGGCTGGAGATGTTCCATTTGGTGAATTTGGGTTTGGTGTGAAGCGATAAACTTCGAGGAATGTGTTAAGTGTTTCTGTAGTCGTACCTTCTCCTTCTGATTTTTTAAAGCTAATTTGAGGGTGTCAACGAATCTTTCAGCTTGACCGTTGGAACTCGGATAGTAGCGTACGGTTCTTGTGTGTTGTATTCCACGTTCTTTGCACCACTGTTCGAATTGGTCAGAACAGAACTGTGTTCCGTTGTCGGATACTATTCGTTCAGGGTTTCCAAATTGAGAACAGTATTCATTTAACAATTTAAGAGTCGCGAATGCTGTCATCGATTTGGTTTCGTATATAGCTGGGTATTTATAATATGCATCTATGATAACTAAGTAGTAATTACCTTTGAGTGGTCCTGCATAATCAATGTGGACCCGTTCGAGGACTCTTCTTGTGATAGGCCACGAATGCAAATCAGTTTTGATTGGATTTTTCGCTGATAGTTGACAATTTTGACATTTTCTTACAAAATCTTCAATTTCCTTGTCTATATTAGGCCAGTATACATAACTGCGTGCAAGTGATTTGCAACGTTCCATAGCGAAATGTCCACGATGTAGTTGTTTAAGTATACGATTACGATATAGTTTTGGTATAACTATACGAGAGTTAAAAAAGTAGACATCCATCAACATACAATAGAGAATCTTTACGATTAAAATACGGCAATAGATCAGGATCTAAATTGTTGGATTTGTTTGGCCAACCAGTATTCATATAATGTAAAATTTGTTGAAAGAGTTTATCTTTTTTAGTACTTTTTATGATCATGTTGTGTGTGACTGGAAGTGTTGATAATGATTCACTAAGATCATCTTGAAAATCTTTTTCCAGGTTGATGCATGCTATGATGTAATCGTCTGATGGTTTTCCATGAGAGCTGATGAGTCTGGAAAGCAGTATTTGTATATTTGATTTCAAAATCATAAGCAAGTAGCGTTAACGCCCATCTTTGTAGACAGTTTGCTGTGTATACGGGAATACCTTTCTTTGAACCAAATATTGTGAGTAACGGTTTATGGTCAGTATGTAATGTAAATTTACGACCAAAAATTATACGATGAAATTTTTGAACAGAAAATATGAATGCGAGACCCTCCTTTTCTATTTGGCTGTATTCCTTCTCTGGAGCTGTTAAAGATCTTGGTACATGGTATATGGCTTAAATACTTTTGTCTGGAAAAGTGTGATAGATTACGGCACCAATACCATGACTGAATGCATCAGCTGCTACGTGTATAGGTAGAGCTGGATTGAAGTGTGTAAGGAGTAAATCTGATGTAAGAATTTTCTTAAATTCCTCAAGAGCACTTTGACACTTTTGTCCATTGGAAAATGTATCTTTCTTTAAAAAATCCTCTAATGGTTTACGTAACTTTCTCATATTGGGTACATATTTTCCATAATGGCTGATGGATCCCAAAAATGATCTTACTTCTGAAATATTTTCCGGCACCTTAAGTTTCTGGATAGCCTTAATTTTTTCAGCATCTGTGCGAATGCCAGTTTTGTCGATAATCTGCCACAAATATTTTATTTGGTTTGTGAAAAATTGGCATTTTTAAAATTTAAGACGAATCCAAATTCTTGAATCCGTTGTAGTAATTTTTGTAAATTTTGTTTATGATCGGATAAGGTAGTGGATATGTAGGTAGTGGATATTGATTTGATTCAATAACGTTGTGAAGGCCTGTAGAGTAGTCTCCACAGATTCTAATTTTTCCATTACGTTTGCTTACGACGATGGGAGCTGCTCATTTTGACGTATCTACTGGTGTTATGATACCAGAGTTTTCTAAATGTTGTAACTCACTTTCAATTTCAGCCCGTGTAGCGTATGGAACTGGACGTTTTGGTACAAAAATTTCTTTGGCATGTGGTAAAAGTTGAATGTGTACCTTTGTCTTGGTGCATAGACCCAAAGACTTGTTGTCGAAAACTGTACTAAAGTTGTTTTTAAGATTTGTAATATTTGACGGCACCATGCTGTTATGGGCTTGTCCCAAAGGTTGAATGCTTGTATCCAATCTCCTCCCATAACGTTGAGGGTTTTTACGTCTGAAATGTAGCATTGGAGTATTTTTGTTGAATCTCCAATCGAAACTAGTTGTGAATTCTGCTAGAATTTGTAATTGGTTGGTATTTGCGTCACTAGCTGTTTCTTTAGTTTCCCAGGCATCTGGTTCACCAATACTTCTCCATGTTGATATTGATATGATCGTAATATCGGAGGCAGTATCGATTTGTAATTGAAGAAAATGATTATTCATTGAAACTGAAACATACGTACTTTTTTGAAATCTATAATTTTTGTTGAAAAAACTGTATTAGCACGATATTTTGATTGTGGTTTGAATGGCTTGCGGTGCGTTTTGACAGACTTATCCTTTTCTGCAGTGCTGCAGTAAAAATCCTTGTGTCCCTTTTGTCGACACTTGACGCATTTATTTTCTGAGAATGGACAATCTTTTACATAATGCATATCGCCGCAGAACCAACTCGGTGTTTTTGGAATTTTTTTATTTTTTTTCTGGTTTAGCTATAGCGTTTATTAGTTTTGGCTGTTGTTCGATTAATGTTGTATCACTTTTCAAATCCTAAATCTTTTGTGTTTCATCCACAAGGCTGTTTAAATTTGTTGAGTCTTTTTCCTCGTTGAGAACCCTTAATAAGTGAGTACGGATATCACTATCCTTGCTGGATTTAAGGCCTAATACAAAAATTAAACACTTAAATTGGTCTACTTTTAGTTGATTAAGTTTGAAAAGTTCGCATTAAAGATTTACACGACTGGCGTATTCTTTAAAATCTTCGTTATCCGATTTGCTTAGCTGTAGGCACTTGTAACGTTGACTGACTTCGGTTTCTACTCTGCCAAAAAGTTTGGCTAGCTTTTCAATTGTATCCTTCCTTTTGAATCGTTCATGGACTTGGTTCCATAAAAGAGACACTTTGCCAGTATCCTCTAGCGTATTCGCCTCGCGTTCGAATACATGGTTGTATCGGTTGTACCATGCCTCAAATACTATGCCGCTTTCTGGTTCATAAATAAAATCAGTCATGGAATTTGCCAATGATTCCATAAGTGTTGCCTTTGATGTAGATGGCTGTTGTATATGACTACCACCTGTTGTTGCTGTTGAACTTGTTTCCTAGCGTTGATACAGTTGAGTTAGTTGAAACATCAATTCTGTCTGTTTTTCCATAGAAGCTTGATGAGAAGCCAGTAATTTCACAATTCTTTCCTCCGCCATCTTGATTTTTTCTTTTTTTTGTTGAAAGAAAAAAATGTTTTTCCTTTGTTATTTTGTAATAACAATAATGAAACAATAAAGTTTAAATTTCTAATTTAAATAAAGCTTTTATTAATTTATCAAAATGAGGTCGACAGTGAAAAATGCTCAAAACTAACTATGCTGCTAGATGTCATGTTCTGAGTTGATATAAAACAGGCAGGGTTGCCATAACAAAAAGATAGAAATCGAATTTATTGCTTCTAAATTGAAGTAAAACTCCAAGATTTGAGCTGGCAAAAAGCACTTATGTTATTATTCCGAAAGCACTTTATTTAAAATCTTTTATTCTGCCAACAGTGGCACCACCGGTAAAAGCACTGGACCGACGCTTTAACGTTCGTATTTCTCGGCTGGGTGGGTTTAAAATCAGCTGTTTTACAAACTGAAATTAAAAATTTTCCGTTCGCGTACTTTTGTAGAAAATTTTCTTTTTGATAGTAAATTTGTCTTATGCCTGGTTTTCATTATGTCATATGAACTGTCAACAAAAACTGACTCAAATGAATTCTCGCCATTTTGTGTCAAATGCGTTTTTATTACATCTTAAAAACTGGCAATAAGTCGATAAAGCAGAGCTTGTCAAAGACTTACGTCAAATTTTGGTGTGAGTTGACTGACACGCCGTTTTTATTAAAAAATATTAATTGTGTTAAATAAAAAGTTAAAAAGTAGAAAAATGATAAAAAAGAAACAAATGGCTATAGGTGGTGCCGCGCTTTGCGTTATTACAACACTAAGGGCTTGGAAAAATAAAAGGAAGCAGTTAAAAAAAACTATTTTGGATTAGGCCACTTCGGATCGCGGCATTTTTATTATATCTGCCACTTCTTTTTTTCAAGGAGCCTCTCGTAGATTTCTGTTCCGATATTCTCTGGACAGGAAATTCCAAGTACCTTCCCTCGCTTCTACCTCTTGAATGAGCCCCTCCGTTTGCTCACACGTCCACTTTTCTTTTATTTAAAAAAAAATACAATTTCTTTCTTTTATTTAAAAAAGTACTATTTCTTTCTTTATTTCAAAAATTACCATAGAAATTTATTTTTCCAGCAAAAAAAATAAAAAATAACAGCTTTGCGATCGCCAAACAAATTGTCAATTTTATTTTAGATAAAAAAAAAAATGCTGCTGTCGTTTTAGACGGCAATTCGTGTGCATAACTGACTGCAAACTCAGATGACACCATATGACAACCCGTTTTCATACAATTGCCAACAATTGGACAAATTGACATTGAAAATGACATATTGAAAACCATGCATAATTCCCTGTAAGTTTGTTAAAGGAATTGACCTATTGTAGACAAACTAAATTGAATTTCAAACTTTTTTTATATCAAATGCTGAAAACATATCTTCAGAGAGAAGACTTATTTTTCATTGTTTGTTTATATATTGTATATATTTTTTTAGCAAACATTGGAACGGCACAAGAGTATTCTCAAAAGTAGTATTTTAAAAAAACGTTCTTTACTCGAGCGCAGTTTACAAAATGAAATTAAAGATGAGATGACTAAAAAGATGGTTTTATCCACAAAACAAGATGATGATGATGATGATGATGTTGACGATGATGATAGTTTTATTCAGTCTCCATCTCATATGGATTATAAAAAGTAAGTTAGATCGTTTATTAACCCTTATTCTTAACCTAACCTAAATCGTTTATTACTATCACAACACATAACAGCTCTAAAAATCAGCTCATAAACAATTAAAATTTTACTATAAAAATTGACAAATGAAAACAAATTAATTCTTTTAAACGTTGTGTTTATGCTTTGACACAATGTTTTTTAAAGTCGTTTGAATTTTTTTTTTATTTAAGGAAATATCTTGCATAACAAACATAATTTGTCGCTCAAAATAGTATGAATTTTTATTTATAATATTTAAAATAAATTAACAGCTTTAAATTTGAAAGAAATGAGAGCTTTTAGCGTTTTTAAATGTATATAGTAAAAAAGATGACTTAAAAATAAACACACCCAAAAAAGTTTGTGAGTAAAACCTATTGCAAATGACAGTTAACACAAATCTAAAACAAAAAAAAACTAACAAATGCACTTTTGTTTGAAAGTCAAAATTTCATGATTTTTTCTCAATTTCTTGTAGTTTTTACAGTAAAATTGTAATTGTTCATCTTACTTAAAATTTAAAGTCAAATTACAAACGGTATCTCAGTTTTAATGTATTGGATATACAATTAAATTTTATGATTCGTCTTTGCAAACTAAGAATATATCAATAATACAAATATAAATTAACAAGAATTTTCAAAAACTCAACGAAATTTTTTATTTTTTAAATTATTCAAAATTAACTTCTTACTGGAAAAATACTGTTATGGTAGTTGTTTATTATAATATTAAAATATCTACTTTAAATACTATGATAATAGTAGTATAACTGATAATAGTTGTTTTATATACGAAAACAACTGCGGTTACAGTTGAAAACAACAACTAACTCTCAAACTTTTTCGAATGCAAGTATTACGAGCAAAAAGAAAAAAACAATAGTTTTATACAAAAATAAACCGTTTTTTATAAAAATAGCAAAATATTAGCTCCTACCACAAAAAAAAATAAAACCAGCCCTAAAAAGTGAACCTTAAAATAGTTGTTGTCTCATGAATCGCGTTTAAATTAAATCCCCACTTGTCTAGCAAAAACTAATAAAAGTAGACTTTGCTGATTTCCTCCCTGTTTTTATAAAGCGAATGGGATAATTCAGCCAGAGGAATTGTGTTTTTTGTTATTTTAACAAAAACGCATGCAATTCTTCAGATGGATGTATTTCCTTCTCATTATAAAATCAGGGGGTTTTTGTTGTCCAGTTTATTACCATCTGTTAAAATATACAATTATTTGCAACTTTACAGACAAAACAAACAAAACACCACCATTGCACAATCAAATGGAAATTCAAGCAATAACGCTTCGCCAAGGAATCAATATACAACAAAACCGAAAAAGCTAACTAAGAAAAAGGAGAAGCTGTACTGTGTTTGTCGTACTCCCTATGATGATACCAAGTATTTTAATGAAATTCAAAACAAGCTTTCTAAGGTTTATTGACTTTTTTTTTTGTAGATTTTATGTTGGCTGCGATATATGTAGTAATTGGTTCCATGGTGATTGCGTCAATATAACAGAAGAAGACTCAAAAAAGTTATCGGAATTTATTTGTGAGGATTGCAAAAAGGCAAGGGACACGCAAGAACTTTACTGTTTGTGCAAACAGCCATATGATGAATCGCAATTTTACATATGTTGTGATAAATGTCAGGACTGGTTTCATGGCCGCTGCGTTGGTATTGTCCAAAGTGAGGCGGAATTTATTGATGAATATGTCTGTCCAGCTTGTCAAAAAAATAATTCCGTAAATATGGCTAATATGAAAGATTTGACCGCGAATGAAATAACCGAGTTAAGTAAACTTATTAAGCAAATACAGGTAAAACATTTTTAATACATCTGTATTAAAATATAATTAAAAAATATGGTATGTTTTCGTATTCCATTTTAGTCTCACAAGAGTGCCTGGCCCTTTATGGAACCTGTGGATCCCAAGGAAGCACCAGATTATTACAAAGTTATCAAAGAGCCAATGGGTTAGTATCAAATTTAGGAATAGAAATGTTAATGATAATAAGTATGCAACTGGATAAAAATAAAACTAAGGGATCCATGATTTTTTGAAAGTAGAGATTGTTTGAAAAATATAATTTTCCAGTCAAGAAGAAAATGAAAACAATTAACAAACATACAAGTATTCTGAAAATACTACGTATGGTAGTTGAAACATATCTTTAGTGTTTATAGTGTTATAGCACACTTAAATGATAACCCAGATTATGTTGGTTTTTTTAGTATTGTTTTATAGTAAGATTGTAAAACCCAAAATACGAGCCCTAACCATTATTAACATGTTCGCTACTCACCAATTTTTTCCGCTTTCAATAAAAACTCACGAACAAAAATTAATATGTCACATATATGTGACATGAGTTTTCTAAACAAGTTTCCTAAGAGAAACTAAGTGTCACGTATATGTGACATACATAAAAGTCACATATAAGTGACAAGTGTTTTGTAGACTTGGTGTCACATATGTGAGTCACTAAATGGTTTGATTTCTATCAATAAAACAAATTTAAATAATTTTATTATTATATATTCAAAACATTTTTTAATTACATATATATACACTTTATTGGTTGTTCCAAATTTTGAAGTCTCTGCAGACTCCACATATATGCATTGTTGCGGTCGTCTATTTTTACTGCACTGACGGCATCGTTTTCTTGAAGTGCTTACACCTCGAAAATGACCAGCAGTAGATGTACTGGCTGTTACTTTATGGGATGATCTTTGTCTTGGAGTCTCAGCAAAATATGCTTTTATAATTCAAAATAGCCTCAAGAATTTTCTCTTCAAATACTAGTTTTTTTCTAGGACAATCCATTCTAAACAATCACCCAAAAATAAACATATGTACATACAAGTTTTCTATATAAGTATATAGCTAGTTAAAACATTATAAAATAATAAAAAATTTACCTTAAAATTATTAATATTAATAACAATATTTACGTTTTTAAAAAATACAACCTTCTTATATCTGACACCTTGCCAGATACTAAACATACAAGAAAATTACTTCCTTCAAACTTTCGTGAAATTAAAGCTTAATACATTTTATCAATTATGCGACACATATATGTGACATGAGTTTTTAAGAAAACTCCCACGTCACATATATGTGACGCTTAGTGGCGAACGCGTTAATTCTTACACCAAGCATTTTTATGACAATGTAACATTTAAATCTACATATTTTACGAAATAATATTGACAACACTAAAAACGTTATACCTTTTTGAAAGTTTGTTTTATTATCTTTAAATTCATAAACTAATATGTGCACATAATGTGTTAAAATGTTTTGAAAACAGAAATTGACCACTATTAATTCGTACAGTGGAAAATTTTCTAATTTAAAACTGTGTAACGCCCCCTTTGCTTTTTTAGCAGCTTCTAATCGCTTTGGCATTGTATCTGTTAATTTGTTGCACTCTTCAGAGGTTATAAAGTCCCAAATTTCCTGAATGTTGGCTTTTAATCCGCTAAGAGGACGTTGTGGGTCATTTCGCAACTTCCTTTTCATGAGTGCCCACAGGTTTTCGATTGGGTTGAAGTCTGGGCTAGATGATGGCCAGTCCAGAACATCAATACCATTTTCTTGTAGCCATTTTTTGTTGTTTGTATGGGAAGATGCACCTTCATGTTGAAATACATACAGGTTGGTTGAAAAGTTCCTGCGCTCGAAATGAAAAAATACTGTTTTTGTTACGAAATATATTTTTTTATTCAATATAATCTCCTAGAAGCTTAATACACTTGTTCCAATTATCTTCCAATAATTTTATCCCATCATAATGGTTTTCCGGAAACTAACCGCCTACGGCTGCTATGGCCTCTTCATTCGACGAAAAATGCTTTCCACGAAGGAATTGTTTAAGATTTCTGAAGAGATAGTAGTCACGAGGAGCCAAATCTGGTGAATACGGTGGATGTTCAAACAATTCGTACTTTAATTCTTTGCATTTAGCCATCGTCAGGTGCATTGTCTTGATGAAAAATGATTGTTTTCTTCTTTAAACCAGGTCTTTTCTCACGAATTTTTTCATCCAGCTGATCGAAAAGGCTGCAATAATATTCAGAGTTGATTGTTTTACCTTTCTGAAGATAATCAATCAACAAAATTCCTTTTGCATCCCAAAAAACTGATGCCATAACCTTCTTTGCTGATCGTTGTGACTTCACCTGCTTTGGAGCTGAACAACCAGCTTCAGTCCACTGTAAACGTTCTTGTTTCAATTTAGGATCATGGTGGTAGATCCAAGTCTCATCCATAGTTATAAAACGACGCAAGAAGTCGGTTTTATTAGGCTTAAAACGCTCCAAATTACGCTGAGAAATTTGTTTTCGATCCAGTTTTTGTTGAATTGTTAATGTGTGCGGCACTAACTTTCCAAACAGTTTTTTCATACGTAATTCTTCATGTAAAATATGGAGTACTCGTTCGTCTGAGATGCCTATGGCATTAACAATTTCACGCTTAGTCAAACTTGGATCTTCACTAACCATATTATGTACCTGCTCAATGATTTCTGCTGTGGTAGTAGTTTTTGGTCGTCCTTCGCGTGGATCGTCTTCAAGGCTGGTACGACCACGTTTAAATTCACCAGATCAAAATTCAACGGTGCGTTTTGAAGGTGAGGACTCCTTATTTACTTCTAAAAATTGTTCATAAATTTCCTTTGCTTTTAAACCCTTCAAAACAAAGAATCTAATGACTGCGCGATATTAAATTTTTTCCATATTAAAAAAAATCAATGACACGTCAACTTCAAATGGCTTGCAAACAAAGAAAGAATTGACAGAATAACTTGCAGTTTTGCATGTGTTCTCAGGACAGTTATATCAACTTGAGAAAAAAAAAAGTTTGGAGCTAGCGGTGCCATCTCTTGGTGAGCGCAGGAACTTTTCAACCAACCTGTACTCGCCAAAGTCAGCTAGCTTTGGTACTGACGGAAGGAGATTTTCTTGCAATATATTAATATATTTTTCTGCACGTACTGTTCCATTAATAAAGTGAAGCTGGATTTCCTTTGAGGACATACATCCCCACACCATAAGGCTAGCTGGAAACTTGACAATACGCTTTAAGCAGTCTTTTTGATATGCCTCTGTGCTTTTACGAATCACCCTTTTTCTGGCATCACCGCCGCATACGTCAAACTTAGATTCGTCGCTAAATATAATGGTGTCCCATTGCATTTGTACCAAAGAACGTCTTTCCTTTGCCCATACAAACGTTTTTTCATTTGAAGTGCAGTAAGTAAGGGCTTTTCTTTGGCCTAAAAAAATTAATTTTCAATAAATGGTTTTTGCAACACCAGGTAAATTTTAAACTTTATAAAAACCATAACCTATATCTTTCATTTGCTGACGTGTCCATTCACATTTTATGGTTTCCAACTGTTTCAGATCACTTTGAAGCTACGTCTCTAACAGTGCTTCGACGATTTTTTTTAATTATAGCTGCTAAAGCTCTTGTCGCGAAGCGTTATTTTGGAGACCAGGCCTCTGTTTGCCACGTTATTGCTATGATTTCCATTTTTTACGTATTTTTGAACAATACTTTGTACTGTTGATCTGAGAAGCTTAAGATCAATCGATATTTCGCCAAAGCTTTTTCCCGATTTGAATTTCTCAATAATTAAAATTCGGATTACTTCACAAACTGGCTTACCACGTGTCATCGTTTAACAATTAATCACAATAAAAATAAAACAACATAAAAAAGATTGTGTTATTGTTCTATTGCATTTCTTTATTCTAATATAACGGTAAGTTTTCATTATTTGTATACCTTTCGATTTTTGGAGTTATTTTGAGCTGAATTTATACACTGTACGAATTAATAGTGGTCAAATTATTTTTATTAAGATTAATGAACTTTCGGTTAGTTTCTGTTTTCAAAACATTTTAACATAATATGTGCACATATTTGGTTATGAATTTTAAGATAACACAGTAGCACATTTTTCAACTTCATAATCTTGAACCAATTGAGACCCCCAAAATCTGAAAGCTTATAATAGTAGAAGAAAAGCCCTAAATGGGTTTTGAATTATTAGCTAAGGTTTTTTTTTTTTAATTAATTTTTGAACTTTTCGACTGGGAGGAGGATTTTAGTACATTTTTCAAAGAACATGTACTGATTCTTAAGCCAATAACTCGTGAACTATTCAAAATATTGCTTTTCTCTCTTCGGCAAATTTTTAACTCTTAATTAGATCTAAAAATTTGGCCTTGAGATAAAATCAAAAAAACAAACAATATCTTACTCAAAACAGCAAAACTGTCAAAAAACGTAAAATTTCGTCATATATTTCTATGGTTTTTCACACTTATTTCAGAAATCGCTACGAACTCGACCAGACTATATATGACAAAAAGATAGCCAAAAGCCAAATAAACAACTCTTCTTAACAAGCCGATTTCATTTGATGACTCCTTCACATAGTTATAGCCTGACAAAGTCATCACAAATTCAATGAAGGACCAAGAAATCACTTTCAATTGTATGTGTATCGAAATTAAAAATGCTATGCTTTTTTAAATGATATAGGTACAAAATAGAAATAAATAATGAAAATGTTTGAGGCCCTTTGAGTTTTTTATTAAAGACATGTCGCAGCGACATATGCACCGCGCAGAGAAATCTGTACCATGTAAACACCGTCCGTTTGAATCATTGTTTGATGCAAAGTAACGGCATATTTCAAATGTCAAAAAATTTGCATTGTTTTGATTGCACGTTAGAATTAAATAAATTTGGGGAATTTAAATATTACGGCATACATTGCAGAAAGAAAAAGTTGGTATGGAAAAGTGTTGGAAGCTGAACTTGTTTTACTATGTTAGTGGTATTTATGTGTCAAAACGTTAAATGAAAAAGCAAAACCCAAATTTTACTGCTGAATTTAGAAATGAGTACATCTTATATTATTCTGACCAGTTGGACTTATTCGATTGTTCGTGGGACGAAAATAAAGCTAGCGAAACGGTCGGAAACATTTTTTCAGATGATGAAACTAACTCCGAAAGCGACGACTAAAGTTCAATATATATTTAAAAAGATTTGAAGTGTGCTTATTTTTTATTCCTTATGTTCAAAATTATCAATTTTTCTAAGTATCTATTTACAAATATTTGTAGTGTATTTTCCATCATCAACAATAAAAATCTATGACGAAATTTTACGATTTTTTGACAGTTTTGTTGTTTTGAGTAAGATGTTGTAGTTTGTTTGATTTTATCTCAAGGTAAAATTTTTAGATCTGATTAAGAGCTAAAAATTTGCCAAAGAAAGACAAGCAATATTTCGAATAGTTCACGAGATATATACTTAAGAATCAATGCATGTTCTTTGAAAAATGTACTTAAATCCTCCTCCCAGACGAAAATTTCAAAAATTAATTTGAAAACAACCTTAGCTAATAATTCAAAACCCAGCTAGGGTTTTTCTTCTACTATCATAAGCTTTCAGATTTTTGGGGTCTCAATTGGTTCAAGACTTTAGTGCTGCACTGTGTAATAAAACAACCTTTCAGAAAAGTATAACGTTTTTGGTGTTGTCAATATTATTTCATAAAATATTTAGCTTTAAATGTTACATTGTCATAAAAATGCTTGGTGTACGAATTAATAATGGTTAGGGCTCGTAATAGTGATTTCAATAATTGAGTTTCTTCGTAGAATTTTAAATACTAAATGTGGAATAATTTTCCGGTACTCTAAATACCAAAAACAAAATAATTTTCCAGTACATTACTCATTTTTAGTAATTAAATTTGTTTCAAATAATAAAGTAAAAAAAGTTAACATTAAAATGTACTTGAAAAATACGTTGAATTTTCATGGTGTAGGACTCTGACGACCTTTTGATGCAGCTAACCAGAGACTAGTTTTCGACAAAATGAAACTCACGTGCATTTAGGAGATGCTGCAAAAGTCATACTCGATTCTTTTCTTGTGAAAGGTGTACTGTAAAGGGCGAAACAATTAATAACACACGAGTATTTAAAGAAATTAAGAACGAACCCTACAGAGGTTTAGAGATCAAACTAATCTCAAGCCTCATTCAAACAAAATAGACAGTCCACAATCCAGTTATGTTTGTAGTTCTGGATGAAATGCATATGCTATGTTATATCTCGGCATAAGCAAATATTTACTACAATAGTTAAAATTAATATATTTCGTAGAAAAATGTTTCAATTCTTCATAAATATATAAATGGATGGACCGACGGAATTCCAGAGAAAATCATTTGACTTGTTAGATTTATCAAACTGAAGAGCAACACAATTTCGTTTTTTTATGCCGGTAGTTTTTTTTTAATGCATGTATTGGAAATTGAACAGTACAAACATTTTCTTATATACATAGCCGTAGTATGTCTTCAAATAAATTGGCTACACTATGAACACATTATGTTAAAGCGATTTTAATAAAATTTCAGAAAGCTCAGTGACAATGAATATTCATAATCTAATACATAAAGTTATGTGCGAAAAAATGGGTCCACCTGCATGCAACCAATATAAAGTAAAAACCACAAATACATTTTGGGAACAACTGCCACTATTATTTTTAGATTATAGTACAACAACAACTCTTCATTGTATGCAACAATCCAAACTTTGTTCTTGCAATTGAAAAAAAAAAACATTTAAAAATATTATGATTTCCTATCGAATGTGAATTAAAATAGGGACTGTAAGTAAATTGTACGAAATATTAATATTATTTTATATATTTTTTCTATCAGTCTATATCAGGCAATTGCACTGCACGTATTTCTCTAAGCACGGTTTATTATAGTGATATGGATTAACATTAATTTTATCAAGTGTATTGTTTTTTAATTTTTTTTTCGCAAATAACTAAATTTATATTAGTTGGAAAAATATTTTTTAGTAGCATCAGCTGTTCCCCCAAAAGAAGGATTTCAGGTTCCTTCCTTAGCTTCATACAACGTGTTTCAGGTGAAAATTGGTCTCGACCACATATCTCAAGATAGTTTGGAAGTCAAGGAGTTGAAAATTGGTGGCCTGCTTATTAAGGTGCCAAGCAACAAAACAGCCGAAAAATTTCTTAAAGCTAAATTCATTAATATTATTCATGTTAAGATTACTCAACACAAAAGATTGAGTATCATTCAAGGTCGTATATTCTCTAGAAAAATTGTGCACATTACACAAGATTAATTACTCGAATTTCTAAAAGAACAAAAAGTTGTAGATGTACCAATGATCACCAAAAAGGAAGGAGATAAAATAGTAACTAAAATTGGCCTAATCTACGGCCCAGAAAAATAGAAACTTGGTTGGGAAAGAGTAATCGTTGATGAATACATACCGAAACAATAAGATGCTTAACCTGTCAAAGACTAGGTCACACAAAAAAATGTTGAACGGTGTAGAGAATGTGGTTATACTGAAAAACATCAGGTTTGTAGCCGTAAGTACTGTGCTAACTGCCAAACAGAAATTCATACATCTTATGATTCGGAATGTCCTACTTTCTGGAAGCATAAATCTGTCAATTACTTAAAAATTTCTAGAATATGTACAACACATGAAGCATGATAAATTTTCAATGATAATCCCAGCCTAAACACTCTTTAAACTGTTCTAAGAAATAACAAAATACTTACAGCATACGCACAAATAACAAATAGCGAGACAACAACAAAAAATGTGTCGATATCAACAGACATTGCCATGCAAAGCAAAACAAAACAAATCCCGCAGAAAATCAAACCAACGCCTCAAAAATATTTTATTCTACCGTCGCAAATTTAGCTCAAAGCATTTCATCAGCAACAAATAACTCAACTCCAAATTTTCATCACGACAAAATAAACTCATATAATTTAACCTACTTCAACATAGAACAACTACTAACAACCAAAATATAATCACTACATCAACTATTCAACATACAGTTCCAGACACCCTCACACTAATAGACTTCAAGAAACACATATTATAGAGAAAACCCTACTTATGTTGCATTTGCCAGGGTTTAAAGTTTACCACCACAATAAAAATTACGGTTATGCGAAATCGGGTAATGTTACCTAACATACTACATCTTCTGGTAACTTACTTTACCAAACCATTTCGGATAGTAGTGATACGGATGTTCACATTACAAATATATTGTTACGATTTTACCCTTTATAAAATCGGTGATTTATTTATCTTTTAAATAAATCGAGTTTTTCTATATTGCAAATAAACACTGTTTGAAATTATTTATAGCTCTATTTATTTATAACAGTCACTAAAAATTACTAAAAAACACTTTAATAGCACACTTTATTTACACCGTATAAATAGACTAAACGTTAGCCACACTTCAGTTCTTCACACTCAGCATTTTACTTTATAAACTGAACTACTGCGTCACCAAGTACCAGTATTTATATGAGTAGTCAGGTATTCTAGTTATTACTTCACTAGATTTTTCCAGCTGTCAAAGAGTTTGTGTTTAGTGTTTAGAAACTTCTGTAACAATATATAAGGAGACCTGAGTAAACCTAACAACATCAATGATTAACAGCATCCCTCCTGACAGAGATGCGCATCATTTATTTTTAGAAGACTTCTATTCGCAGAATGTCTTGTGGGATTCAGCTTCAAATTCACTAAATGGTAGAATTTTGGGAGATTTAGCTGACGATCGGGGCTTAGTAATTTTAAACGATGGTTCTCCTACTCTTCTCAATAACAGAAATACACTTACTGATGGGATGTTTCCATGTCTAGTGTTGACATGGCACCCAGTCTAATCTGAAATTTTCTACCTATGCCGGAAGTTGGTGACCACTTGTAGTGAAAAGAAAATCATCACCACGTTTTCAGGACCGTAAAGCTGACTGGCCTCTTTTCGAAAAGAGGGCTGCTTTAGTGAACGGGCAATTTAAAAAAACCTTGAATATCAACAAAGCGGTGGCACAGATTAAACGTATTTTTAGAAAAACAGCTAACGAATCTATAACCCTTAGTCGTAAGCCAAAGCAAAAACACAATCCTGCATGTTTTAGTTCCGATATTAGTAAATTGATTCGTTGAGGCGTAGAAAAACTTTCAGGTACGTAGAAATCAGCAAAATGCAATAGAGTACACAAGGCTATGTGCAAGGGTTAAAAGGGAGTGCAAATCTACAAAAAGAACTACATGGAAAACTTCCTTAATTCCTTGAATCCCTCAATAGACATACGAGTATTGTGCAGTAAAGTTAGAAATTTAAAATAGAACCATCCTTTGGAGATTGTTGACAGATTTGCCCGGTTTTGGTGCTCTCTTTGGATCAGATCCTGAAATAGTGTCGGCAAAGAAAAATCTAAATATTAAGGATCTACCACAATCAAACCAACAATTTCCGATATTGACCCAAATGATAAACGTTCCTTAAGTGAATAATGTAATGAAAACACTAAAAGCCTCAACACCGGCTCGAGATAAAATCACATACTCAATGGTTAAGATTGCGCCCAAAAATCTTAAAATACGTGTCTGTGAACTTTATAATAACATACTTGCCATTGGTATTAACCCACAAGACTGGAAAACAGCTTTCCTTTCACCGATTTCAAAGTCAGGTAAAAACCCAAACCAACTGGAGGGTTATCGTCCTATTTCGTTGCTTCTAGAGGTTTACAACGCAAAAAATTTCGGAATTTCATCACGCTTTCATGCCCAGACACGGTGTACACACCATATGCCATCAATTAGAGGAAATATTACATCAGAACTTAAAAAATGCCAAACATAATTTAGTCCTTTCAAAGGATATTGAAAAAGCTTTCGACCGAGTTGTGTGTACATATATCATATTGGAACTAAATGAGTGTGGTCCCCAAGAAGATTATGAAACTTTTGAAATCTCTCCTCGATAATAGCAAGGTATTTTTTTATACGGCTTACCCGCTGAACAACGGAGTTGCCCAGGGCTCTCCACTCAGTAGTTTTGTACACCATATATGCGAATTCTTAGGCGAGGGCAGTGAAAATCTGCATGGTATCAATGAGAGTGATGGGTATTAAATTTTTCAGAAACTTTCTTTGGAACAGTCATATTAAACATTTAACATATAAATTAGCCAAGATAAATAACCTTTTGAAGATAATCTACTCTCGAAACAAAGGGCCTCAAATTGACACGGCCATAGATATTTTCCGATCATTAACAATCGGTAAAATTTTAAAAGGCATCACCATTTATGGATGGACCTCAAAGAGAAATATTCAGGCTTGCTACGGACAACTCCACCTGGGATGCTGAGAGTAAAAGCAGTATTCACCGACTTTTAAAATGTCTTAGAGAAGAGTGCTGTTAGTATGGCAGCCAGATCGATCACTATACCAACCGATCATCTATACACGACATTTTGGAAGTATTTGGATTCACTTTCAAATGGTCCTTCATCTGCCATTATCAACATAATTTTACCTTTACGAAAATCAAATATTTCCATGCCTCTTAAACCAAACAATCCTGCATACTCAAACGCAGCTGTTAAAATGGATGACAGTCTAAGCGTTTACAACAAGAACTTCACCAACCAGCTATGCTTAAAAAAGATGCTTAAACAAAAAATGCAGATTTCTCGCCAACTGTAATTTATTATACTGATGGATCGTTTCGGAATGGTGTTACATCTTATTCTGTTGTTAAACAAATATCAGAAACATATTTCGATACACTCAGAAAAAAAGTTAGTAGAAAATTTTGTAAACGGTTTTCAATCCTACATTACTATTTTTATAAAAATTTTTAGTAAAAAAATTATTAATTAGCAAATCTTTTTGCTATTTACATTTTACAAATTACAGAATATTTACAAATTTTTGTTGCTAATTTCAGAAATCGTTTTACAAATTTTTAAAAACGATTTGCTAAAATTCGCAAAAAAAATAATTTACTAATTCTTAAAAATGGATATTGAAGGGGAAATGTTATTTCTAATTAAAACTTACACCTACAAATTTAAATTGCCTTAAAATATTACATGGATTAAAAAAGGGGATCGGAAGTGAATATACCGACTCATATCTAAAAATTAAAATAGCACTAAAAAGTTTTTTGGTTCTAAAAATCAGCTCTAAAAACAATTAAAATTTGACCCTTAAAGTAAAAAAGTTTACTAAAATATTTGTTGAAAAAGAAATTAAAACAAAATGTTTAATTCGTTTGTTTTTACAATTTTTAAGCCTTTTTTTTTTTTTTTTAATTTTGTCTTAAATATTTTTTGAAAAAAAAAAAAAAAAATAAAATAAAAAAATTCTGATGTTCGATAAAAAAAAAATAAATTTGAAATTTTGTACTAATAATAATAATATTTATTAAATTTTTTTTGCTGATTTTAGCAAACAGATTTTAAATTCCACTTTACGAAAAGTTTACTAAAATTTAGTAGCGGCAGCTAATTCTTCTACAAATTGCATTGTACTACACGTCAGCAGACATGTGTTGCTAAGATTTGCAAAAAATACCGCTGGGCTCAAATTAGCAAAATTTTCCGTAATAACAGCAAAATTTTCAGTTGCCATTACAGACTTTTTTTGGTGAGTGTATGATAAATGAAACTCGTTTGCCCGACCATACCGGAATTTTTACGGCTGAAATTGCAGCGATTAAAACTACCATTGCGAGAAAACATTGATCTGTACGGATAGCTTAAGTGCCACAAAGTCTTTAACTAAAAATCAAAATGGTGCGTATGATGATATGCTGCAGCTACAGAACTATAACCATCAAGTTCGGGTCCTTTGGGTTTCTTTCCACATTGGAATACAAGGGAATGAAAATGCTGATAAAAGCGCAAAAGAAGCCTTAAATTTACCTCCGATAACTGGGGTACCGTGTTCTTCTAAGACACTAACTAACCCCTTTGCTAGATTATAAGCACAACAAAACAACATGTAAAAGGCCCAAGTACAGTAAAAATTTAAGGCGTTCCTAGTGTATAATGCTTGCCCGCCTTAGAGTGGGTAAAACCTTCATTAACTTAAAACATTACTTCGAGAAAACAGAACCTTTAAAATGCAGCTATTGTGATGCCATTTTTACTATTCCTCATATGCTAACGGCTTGTCCTAATTCTAAAATAGACGAAACGCCAGAAAAGATCCTTGATTATGTCAATGACAATTTGCCAAAAATCCAAAGATGTCTACAAAAACATAACATACGTGATGTTTTAAGCCTTTTTTTTAATTTTTCCTTTATATTTTAATTTTTATAAAATTTCTCTATTTAGGATTCCCTTTGTATATATATATATCGTAGTAGTTTTTTAATTTGACTAGACGAGCGCATATGGTCTACACTCACTAAAAAAAGTCTCTAGTAGCAACTGAAAATTTTGCTCTTATTACGGGAAATTTTGCTAATTTAAGCCCAGCGGTATTTTTTTCCTAATCTTAGCAACACATGTCTGCTGACGTGTAGTACAATGCAATTTGTAGAAAAATTAGCTGCCGCTCCTAATTTTAGTAAACTTTTCGTAAATAAGCAAAAAAAAATTTTTCTAAATATTATTATTATTAGTAAAAAATTTAAAATTTATTTCTTTTTATCGAACATAAAAATTTTTGTTTTTTTTTTTTTATTTTTTAAAAAAATATTTTGGACAAAATTAAAAAAATTCAAAGGCTTAAAAATTGTAAAAACAAACGAATTTATCATTTTGTTTTTAATTTCTTTTTTGAAAAATATTTGAGTAAGTTTTAATTGTGTCTAGGGCTGATTTTTAGAAAAAAAAAACTTAAGTGCTATTTAAATTTTTGGTCATGAGTCGGTATATTCACTTTCGATCCCTTTTTTGTAATATATGTAACATTTTAAGGCAATTTAAGTTTGTAGGTGTAAGTTTTAATTAGAAATAACATTTCCTTCAATATTCACTTTTTTAAAATTAGTAAATTTTTTTTTGCTAATTTTAGCAAATCGATTTTCAAAAATTTGTAAAATGATTTCTGAAATTAGCAACAAAAATTTGTAAATATTCTGTAAAAACTCTGTAATTTGCAAAAAGATTTGCTAATTAATAATAACTAAATAACTAAAAATCAGTACAAAATAGTAAAGTAGGATTGAAAACCGTTTACATATTTTTCTACTAACATTTTTTTCTGAGTGTAGTTACCCGGCGCTCTTTCTCTTATATTTTGTAAATTTTTTTGCAAAATATAGCCAAAATAAATAAATTTTATATTTTTTGATGGTAATATAATAGTGCTCATTATATCTAATGGATAGACCAAGGGTCAAAAAGTGCTGGGATGTAGAAAATCAGAACAGATTGCAAAATGCAAGGAATTTTCAAAATTTTTTTATGCCTGACTATTGGTATTGTTTATCAATTCTAAGCAAAACAAAAGAAGGCCTGATCACTAAACAGACTTCCCACCAATAAACATTGCAATTATTTGTTCTTAAAAGTATATATGTTTAACTAAATAAACTAAATACTTTAAAATTGCAAGACCAGGTAAATTATAAGTACGGTTTTATTTGATTCCTAAGTCCCAGCACCCGGAAAATAAATGATACAATTAAAATGGAAATGATCAAATAGCTCTTGTTTGTATTTATTATTATCAAATAAGTGAGGCATTTGAAATAAAATATTTAATGCATATAAATCTTATTTTTCATCATCATAATTTTTTGTTTGTTCTTGGACTGTATATGAGTACAATTATGAAGATCAAAGTTTTTTTCAACGTCTGAGAATTAAAAACTAGAAGTGTTACAATAAAAGCCCAAATTACTTGTGCATAAATAAATAAGAGTTAAATAAGAATAGAAGATGCTGTGTTGTATTTATTTGTGTCATTCTTATGCATTCAAGATATACAATACATACACAAAACGAAAATCTGTTTTGATTAAAGCTGGATTAACCAGACGTAAACGTATCTGTGTATAGAAAATTCAATAAGTTAAATAAGAATAGAAGATGTTATGTTGTATATATTTGTGTCGTTCTTGTGCATTGAAAATATACAATACATACACAAAACGTAAATGCACAACGAAAATCTGTTTTGATTAGATTTTTGTTGTGTATTTACGTTTTATGTATGTATTGTATATGTTCAATGCCTAAGAGTGACATAAAAAATACAACACATCTTCTATTCTTATTTAACTCATTGAATTTGCTATACACCGATACGTTTACGTCTGGCTAATCCAGCCTTTAGATTTTTGTCGCATATTTACGTTTTGTGTATGTATTGTATATCTTCAATGCACCAGAATGACACACATATATACAACACAACATCTTCTATTCTTATTAAACTCATTGAATTTGCTATACAGAGATACGTTTACTCTCAAGTAATAAAACACATATACTTTTAAGAACTACCAACTATTAACTACAATGTCAATTGAAACCCTTCAGTCAGTCTTTAAAATGCTAGCGCTTTTTCAGCAAAAGAACCAAAATTTAACTGTTTCAACAGCTAAGCTAAAAACAAAACTAAAGTTTTAACAATCAATTTAACTTGAACTGGCATCAAATTTCAATAGCATTAGCAAAGTAAAAGTTTATTTTTTTCTAAACGAAAATCTGTACTGAAAAAGTCATTGGAAAAACTTTCGGTTTTAACAAACAGCAATAAAGAATAAAGCGGTAAAAATAAAAGTTAAGCAAACAGTCATACACATTTGACAAGCACCAGCTCGCCAGCAATAAAAACGGGTTTTGTCGTATAATACATTAAACACATAGACGACAGCAGCTACACGACTACATGACTACAAATGCTGCTGGCTGCAATTGTAGCCGTGTAGTCAGCTACTATATTTTTTTGAAAACGACAGCAACATAGTAAGTAGCTGATCCTAAAAATTTGAAATTTTAATAAATATAATCTTTTTTGGTTTAAAAAATAAATATGGCTGAGGAATATTTTGTAAATTTTGTAACAGCCATTGCTGAAATAGTTCATAACACAAATTCAGTGCATGAAGTAAATACATTTCGAACAAAAAGTAATCGTAGATAGTGGGTTCGTCCTGTGAATCTTACTGGAGATGAAGAAGGATTCTATAAAACATATGAACAGTTGAAAAGCAAGGACGAAGAACACTTCTTAAAGGCTACACGCATGACGGTAGCTAACTTCGATTTATTGCTGACACTATTAAAAGAAAAAATGGAGCGATTTTCCAATAGAAAAGTATTTTTCACTAAAAAGACGTATAATTTTAGTTACTTAGCACAATATGTAATATTCAAATTATTGCTCGGGCTTATAAGCTAGGCATTTTAACAGTTCGCAAAATCGTGTATGAAACATGCGATGCTATTTGGGATGACCTACATTCTATTTATTTGTCACCTTCTAACGCTTACGAATTTAAATATCGAACAAGTTTTACGTAAAAACAGGAATGCCAAATTGCTTAGGAGCTATTGATGTCAAACAAATACGCATAGTTTGCCCACAAAAAGCGGTTCCTTGTACTACAATTAGAAAAAAACGTTTAGCATTGTGTTATTGGCAGCTTGTGATACTATGTTTTTACATACGTTGTTGTCGTGGATTTAGGTAGCCAGAGTGTTGGTGTACTTGCACGAAGTGACTTTGGAAGAAAATTGTTAAATAACACATTGGACGTTCCTGCCAATGCAAACTTACCTGGAACTTCTATCAATTTTCCCTATTATTTTGTTGGTGATAACGCATTCCCACTAAAAGACAATATGCGACCATTTACGGAACATTGCTTACCACAAGATAAGGACAAATTTATCTAAGGCTCGAGTGCATATACAAAATGCTTTTGGCATTTTGGCCAATAGATGGAGAGTACTACATACAACGATCTATATGTCCCCAAAAATGTAGACAAAATTGTTTTAGCCACAGTAGTTTCACCAATGATCTTGTCAGTGGAGGGCAGAAATACATCCTCTGCCATCATATCAAACTATATCTGCTAACCGCTCATCTACAACTTCATTTCAACTACGAAATATTTTAAAAGATTTCATTCATAATAATGTTGTGTAAATAAATGTAATTTTATTAAAAATAAACAAAGAACATATGTATATATTTCGATATTATTTTTAATTTACGAAGCCCTTTCCACCTTTTCTTCCACTTCTGTAAATATACTAACAATTATAATTTGAAATTAAAAATAATGATCACTACATTACCATTTAAATTTACATTTGCAGCAACTTCTTTCCATGCGTATTCCTTTTTCTTTAAATTTTTATAATCGGGGTGGCCCAGATCATATAACAAAGTACGGTTGCGTACCCCTTTAATTATTGCTTCGTCCAGATCCATTTTTTCCAAAATATCACAATAAAATTTTTATAACTTTAAACTAATGAAACCACCAAACAATTGTAAAATATGAACAGCTCTTTCCTAAACAAATGCATTTGCCATGTAACTTTATTAAAATAGAACAACATGCATGATTGTAGACTCGTATAAAACTTAACTTAAAAATACAATTACTTATTTATAATACATTATAATAACGTAAAAATAAATAAATGAATGTATCTAACCCATTATTAATGCAATTAGAGCTTTTTTTTTTTTTTTTTTTTTATTATTATAAACAAAAAAAATTTGTTTTACATATTTTGTTATATTGTCAACACTATTTTTGTTTTGTAGCCAACAAAAATATAAATTATCCTAGATTGACTACAGCGGCAAAAGTAGTCGTGTAGCTGTGCTGCTGCCAAAATAATCGGTTTCATATAAACGTCTTGTATCTGCTGTCGTCTATGTGTTTAATGCATAACTGGTAGCTTAAAAAACAAAACGAAGAAATACTGGAAAACCGATATACAAAATTAAAGAATAGCTTTTCCAAATAAAATGAACAGTTTCATACATGTGCAGGCGGCAAATGCAGCATTTGAGCTTTTTTTTATGAAGATCTGTTATATTGTAGATTGTTTGCGTATCTCTATGCACGAAAAAAATAATGAAAAAGAATCTTTTGAAAAAAGGAATGTGTATGTATTCATGTAAAATTTACATGAAATTTTAATGAAATATAATAATATACTATATATTTCTTTTTAATAAATTCAATTTATTTTTATAAAAAGATTTTTTTTTGGAAATGGCCAGGAAATATTTTCCCACTAACTTTTACATCTCGGACCCCTTGAAACATTTTCACTTTTTAAGTTTAAATAAAAACATTTACTTTCGAAGATTTTCGGGAAAAAAGTAGTAGTAAACAAGTAAGAGCGGCTAAATTCGGCTATGCCGAATCTTATATACCCTTCACCATGGTATTCTGAAGGAGATGAATACATCGTTGGAATCTACTACCTCATAGCTCTCCACAAACAAGCGGTATCCCCATTTATTTTTTCTTAAATGTCCAAAAATTTTAATCCAAAATAATATGTCATGTAAAATCTCAAATTTATATTTTTCCATATGTTTCAGCGCTTTTCTTGTCAAATTTGGCATTTTCTAGGCAAAAAAAAGTTGGCGACACTACTATTTATTTTTTATTTATATCATTCACAATAGTTGTGAAACGTATTTAACCTACGTATTTATCTTCACACTCTTATTAAACAAAGGGATTTTACTGGAAAAATTAGAGGTAGTCCTGGTTTTTTGCTAATATCTCAGCCATTTATTAACCGATCTGTCTGATTTTTAATAGCAAACAGAAATGGATCACATGTAACAGAAATAAAAAAGAATCAAGTCCTCATCATGTCTGGGTTCTTCGGAAAACCCATTTCAACACACAGACGGACAGACGGACAGACGGACATCGTTAAATCAACTTCGCTCTTCATATGGACCCAGAATATATATACTTTATAGGGTCTAAGATCAATATTGTAGAAATTACAAACGGAATGACAAACTTATATATACCCTTCCACCTATGGTGAAGGGTATAAAAATACGAAAAATAGAAAAACGTTTTTATTATTGTAGGATTTACAAAATTTAAGAGATTTACCAGATAAAATTTTTGGAAGAATCTTTCAATTAAATTACACAGAACAACTTAAAAACTCTACTATTTTTAATTGGTTCTCTATAAAAAAATGTGTGATTTTTTAAAAGGATAAATTGGAGAAATAAAAAAATACACATTAAACAAAATAACTGCCGATGTCTGAAAAGTCCTAAGAATTGGAATATCTCAACTTCTTATTAGAATTTCGTTTTAAGCTACACATTGTTCTTATTTCCTTCAAATGTTTTGAAAATATATATATATATATATATATATATATATATATATATATATATATATATATATATATATATATATATAGTCATTATTTGTATTTTTAAAATAAAATTATCGCAACTGACGGAAGATTATTATTACCTTCTTATTTTTGAAGAATTTTTTTCGAACTCTTCTCGGTCCGCTTTGGATATAGTTACTGACTTCCAGAGGAACCGTTGAAATAGATTGATATCACTAACTCCCCAGCCTTTTATATATTTCTGTCCTGCTTTACATACGAGGGCGGATCAACAAGTCCGTGACTTTTCGAATGAACACACACAGTTTTTTTTTCAACATAATCTCCTTTTAGCTCAATACACTTAGTCCAACATTTTTCTAATTTTTGTATCCCTTCCAAAAAGTAGGATTTTTCGAGGTCCATAAAATAGGCATTTGGTTGATCAATAATTTTATCGTTGGAGCTAAATATTGTTACAAGAAATTTCTATCACTAAAAATTTCTTTACATAAATTTTGACAGCTGGAAGATTCTAGTGTCGTAATAAACTGGAAATAACTAGAATACCTGACTACTCATATAAATACTGGTACTCAGTGACGCAGCAGTTCAGTTTATAAGTAAAACGCAGAGTGTGAAGAACTAAAGTGTGGCTAACGTTAAGTCTATCTAAATCGTGGAAATAAAGTGTGCTATTTAAGTGTTTTTCTGTAATTTTTAGTGCCTGTTATAAATAAATAGAGCTATAAATAATATCAAACAGTGTTTATTATTTGCAATATAGAAAGAACTCGATTTATCTAAAAGGTAAATAAATCAACGATTTTATAAAGGGTAAAATTGTAACAATATCTTTCCACCGAGCCATTTATTTAGGTTTGGAAATAGGAAATAGTCACTGGCGGCTAAATCCGGAGAATAAGGCTAATGAAGGGGCAATTTGTAGTCTACTTCATGGATTTTTGCCATGGAAACTAAGCTGTCCGTTGGTGGTCGATTGTGATCAAACGCGGCAGCCCTCTTGCGCAAAGCATTCTCATACCCAAGTGATCGTTCAAAATTTAAACCACTGAGCCATGTGAGATGCCGATGTCTTCCAAAATCTATCGCACATTCAATCTCCAATCGGCCAACACCATATCGTGAATTTTTTCATATAACTACTAGAGAAATTCGAAAAGTCACGGACTTATTGATCGTATACATACATGTTAACTGTTTGCAACAAAAAAAAAAACAAACAGCTAATGATCGTTTTTTGTTTTTATGACTGCCAGTTATTGTTTTTAAGCTACCAGCAGATAATTCAAAAGTTATTCTATTGATAAAGCAGAAAAATTTACTTGATGCTTAAACTGTTTAGGCAGCATCATGCTTTTTTGTGGTTCAAGTTAAAGCATATAAGAAAACAAAAACTTCTTAAAACAATGGCTGGCTGTTTTAAAAAACTGAAAGTTATTTAATGACTAGTGCTGGAACTTTTTAAATTATTGGAAGTTATAGTTAAAAGAAAAACTTCTTAACGAATCACAGTATTTTAAACCCTGCCTCCAATTAACAATAGTAAGTCGGCTTTCTAAGGATTTACTAGTGATCAGTGTAATTTAAAATTGATAAACAATGCAAATAAATTTGAAAATTCCATGTATTTGAAAATTTGTTCCGATTTTACACATACCATACATTTTTGACTCTTGGTTCCATACTTGGTACAATTTGTTACATAAATATGATACAGAATTTGATCTATTTATAAGATACAATGACCACCATTGTATTTCCATCAAAAAAATATTAAATACTATTAACATTTTTATTCACATTCGGCTATAGGAAATTATAATAGCCCTTATTACGGTTGTCGTAGTCGAATTCGACAACTTTAAAAAATTTTACCACTGAATTTATCGGATTATAAAAAATATATAATCGGGAATTTAATTTCTTAATAATATTCAATTTACGTTAAACCATTTTGTTTGGAGTCGAAAATTTCCACAACCGTAATTAGTCTGAATATTTTTAATGTTTTTTTTTCAATTGCAACAACAAAGTTTGAATTGTATAAAATAAAAAGTTTTTATGGTACTATAATCTGAAAATAAAATTGTTAGTTTTTTCCAAAATGTATGTGTGTTTTTTTTTTACTTTAAATTGGTTGCACGCAAGTGTCCCTATTTTTTCGCATATAACGAATAATATTACATGTGAACGCCTATTTCTTCTTAACTGATTAACGGCCAAACAAAATCTGGGGGAGAAAATTCAATAAAAATATATCTATGTTATAGGCAAAGGCGTCAAATTCAATAAAGTAAAATCGAAATTGAAAAAACAAAATTATGATATTCTTGTAAATTGTCAAGGAGCAAAAAGTGGAAACCGGCTCTCCCACACACACCGTTTTGAAATTCCGTATTGTTAAATTTGATTCAACAGGTTCAATTAGTGCCTAATTAAATAATGAACACTAATTACACATATATTAAAATTTTTAATCATAAATTTCAATAATGAAAATTTTACTTTAAGAAAAATGATGCCAAAATTTTAATTTTTCAATTGCCATCAAACGATCTGAATTTAAACAATAATAACAGTATTAGATTAGAAAAAACTTTTTCTTTTAATTTCTAAATTTAGTTGGCTCTCAAAAAAATATTTTACTTAAATTATAGGACGAATAGTGTCAGAGAAAATCGAAAAAATTAAGATGTACTCAATTGAGTACAATGCCGTTTAATGGGTTAAAAGCCAATCATTCGTCCACTTGCTTCTTTTTTAGTTTTTTTTTTTGCTGCCTTCGCAGATAAATTCATCATCCGCTTCTCAATTCCTTTTTTCTTTTGAAGTTTAAAGTTATTGTGGTTTGTTCGTCGTGTGTGGAGAAATGGTACGCGAACAAAACACATGCATTAATCTATCGTGTGTGGCCTACTTAAACGAATAGCAAGCTTCTGTTGTCCTCAGTTTTCTAATTCTGTTAGTTTCCTGATGTAATTTCTCTAAAAAAAACCAGCGAATACTTCGGAATGGATTAATATCAAATCAAAAAGGAAAAGCAATCGTGTTATTTTTGGTGACAATAAAAACAAAGATTTTGAGGTTGTTCCTAGCTTAAAATTGGCTCAGCTATCTTCATTCAAGCCTAGTGTTTCTAAGGAATTATGCTTCAAAATATGCTGATTGGAAAAAAAAGCTATTTAAAATAATATATCAAAAAGGATGATGATTTAATGGAATTAAAAAAATATATATAAAACGATATAAATTGGTATTACTGCCGAATTTTATAATGAGCTTTTTAAATCATGCTTGTGACCAACTAATGTTAAAGTTGCCCAATCCAGTTTTTCAATAATCTAGAACCTTAATATTAAGATTTAATAATTACACAATTTTTGTATTTTTAATCATAGTGTGTAAGAAATTTATTTTCCATAGGAGTCTTTCTATGTCAAATCAACCAATGGGTGTAACCCACCTCCTCCGAATTTTAGGGTTTTTTTTGTAGAAATACAGTATAAAATATCACTAAAACAAATACAAAGTTTGAGGGCACTGGCATACCTGGATCCGGAAATATGAGGTCTTGAAAATCGGAAAAAATACAAAAATGTACAAAGTTGTACTTACTTAATTGTCATTTTCTTGAAAAGTATTAAAGGTACGCGGCTCATAGAGGTCGAATTTGATATGAAGCTTGATTTTTTTTTTGAAAAGGTCAAAGGTCACTTTTATTGACCAATAAGTCGGGAACCTATATTTCCAAAAGCGATCTTTTTAAAAATTTAGGAAAAAAATTGTGTTAAATACGGTTTTCTTCTCTACCGCTGTGACAATTTCAGAGTGGAAGTATTTTCGGATCAAGAAATAAAAATCAAATTGTAAACGAAGATATTTTACATCAAAGATAATTTAATACCCTTTCAAATGCGACCCTTATGAGCTGCGTATCTTTAATACTTTTCAAGAAAATGACAAGTACTACTTTGTATATTTTTGTATTTTCAAGACCTCATATTTCCGGATCCAGGTGTGTCAGAGCCCTTAAACTTTGTATTTGTCTTAGTTTTATGATATACTTTATTCTTACCAAAAATAAGCAGATTCGCAAACAGTCATGTCAAAAACGGCATATTTTAAGTTGAGTTGAGGTGGTTCAACCCATAGACGAATAAATAAATAAATTTTCTAAAAATTTCTCCTTTAAAAGTGCAAATCAGAACAACAAAATAAACTTTAACGAAAGGTGGTAGGAAAAAAGGGAAACTCCTTCAAATCTGTTTCGTTCCTACTTTCGGATAAAGATTAATTTGTTCAGGGTTAGAAATCAATGCATATAGACTGTATCGAAATAAAAATATTTTAGACTAATATCTTTTTAGATAAAATATATTTTTGCAAAAAGTTTGGACTAAATATTAGTTTTAAGTCCGTTCTTCCTAAAGCCACTTTTAGACATGTATTTGTCATCTGACTTGTCCCTTTTTCCAATGTAAAATTTATACACGTCGTGTGAACCCTTTGAAACATTACGTATGTAAAACCCATATGTAAAAGTCATCTGACAATATTTCAATTAGATCGGGTTCTATTTTGATGTGACAAACCAAATGTAAATCATGTGTTTTTGGCAAAAAAAAAATTAAATTGAAAATAGTTAAAACCGACAGTTTGTTGTAAAAAAATGGATAAAGATCAATTTAATTTAAAATTAAAGAATTAATTGGTGTTTTCAAATACTATTTTAGTTTAATTGGCAAACATACGAATGCTTGTTTTTTTTTAAATTTGAAACTTCTTCCGATCGTAACAATTTCATACAAAAATCGGGGATACAAGAATAGATTTTAAAACCTGTTCCGTCGAACTAGTACCTGTTCTCTTAGAACTAGTTCCCAGGATGACAATTTCAAGTAAAAATCATGGATGGCAACGCCAAATTAGAACTAGTGTTGACCCAAAGAACTAATTGTGGAACTAATGCAAGTTTTGCTGGGTATTTTTTTGTTTTTTTTTTTTAGTTTGAAAGAAAGTACTTTCAAGACCATATTTTTACGTATCCAGGTGGAAATGTTCATATATAGTAATATGGTCATATTATATTTATTATAAGGGTGTCCCAAGAAGAATGCAATTTTTAAATTTTAAATAAAACACAGATATTTAAAAAAAATCGTGAAACTTTATTATATCGTAAAGTAGACAGAATGAGGTTATGTATGGAACAATATATCGTGCAGATGGCCGCCGCGGCTTTGCTGGCATGCACGCGATCTTTTAATGAAATTTTCAATGACCGTTTTGCATGAATGCTGCGGTATTTCATTAATGCAGCGTCCAATTTCCTCTTTTAAGGCTTGAGTCGTCGTCGGCTTATTCGCGTAAACCATCGACTTCAAAAAACCCCAAAGAAAAAATCTAATGGTGTTAAATCGCACGATCTAGGCGGCCAATTCTGATCTCCAAAACGCGAAATAACACGACCGGGAAATGACTGATGCAGCAATTGAATTGTTTCTCTGGCTGTATGACATGTGGCGCCGTCTTGTTGGAACCACATGCCCTCCACATTCATTTCTTCAATTCTAGGCAAGAAAAAACTGGTTATCATTTCACGATACCGAACACCATTGACTGTTTGCGCTTGACCTGCCTCATTTTCATAAAAAAAAGTCCAATGATTCCTCCAGCCCAAAAACCACACCACACAGTGACACGTTGAGGATGCATTTGCTTCTCGTGAATCACTCGAGGATTTTCCTCACCCCAAATGCGACAATTCTGCCTATTGACAAAGCCATCAAGATGAAAATGGGCCTCGTCACTGAAGATGATTTTATCGGCAAAATCAGCATTTTCATGTTGTCTCTCCAATACCCAATTAACGAACTCCCTTCGCTGTCCATGGTCAGCTGGCTTCAGTTCCTGAGTCAATTGAACTTTGTATGCATGAAGATGCAAATCTTTCGTCAAAATTCGCTGCAAAGTGGATTTGGAGACACCAATTTGCTGAGCTCGGTGTCGAATTGAGGTGGATGGAGTTTGAGCTGCGACATTTTCGGTCGATCGACCTGGTCGATGGCGCGTTGTTGTCTTTACATCACTAACAGACCCAGTTTCGGCAAATTTATCCATTAATCTCTTTACGGTTGACTCTTTTGGAGCATTATTGTGACCCCAAATTGATCGCAATTTGCGAACTGTAGCCGCAAAACTTTCACCATTTTGGTAAAACATGAGAATGCGTTGTTCATTCGTGTAGCGCTCCATTTTTACTAACCTCGTACCTTCTACTAGCAAACAATAACAATTGTTCAAATGTCAAACAATGACACTTCGAATGTTGCCAGATTTAAAAATTGCCTGTTGCCAGATTTAAAAATTGCCTGAATCCGTAATTTGAGGGTATATGGCCGTATATGCTCATATATGGACTTATATGAATGTTTATATATGAAAGTTCGGATTCACGAGCTCCATAACCCTACAAATATGCCATTATCGACACAAATATGGTCTGCCAAAGAAATTTAAAAAGTTTTATTTAGAAGTATCACATTGCCACTGAAGATTCAAAGTTGTACTTGTTCTATTATTTTAAATAAATTAAAAAGAGAAAAATTTAATATAATTATTTAGATCGCGATTAATTATGTCTTATATATTTTTGGGTGTACATTTCGCGAAAATTTCATACAAAAAATTTTCGATTTTCATCAAGAAATTTTCTTTGATTTACCTCTGCGCAAAATTCTTTCTTGAATGATTGTATGTCCACGGAAGGCCTTCTTATGTGAGACAGAATTTTTGTTAACAATTTAGTTTCAAGTGGCCAAACGAAGCTTTATTTCTCAAAATACAAATTTATAAACTTATTTAATATACAGCGTTAATTTGTACAGCAAACTTCGCGTCTTATCAAAATCATTAAATCACACTACACATAGTTGCCGAATATGCAGAGATGTATAAAATAGTGTGCGAACAGCTGTTTTTACATGTTGAATATTATTATTTTTGCAACAATCCTCAAAAACCTTGGCAGTGAATGCCGTACCACGATCAGAAATGATACGTTTTGGCAACCCAAGATAACTGGTAAGCCCGTTTAATATATTTAAATCGGGAGCAGATTTAGTGTTTCAAACAACCTTTATAACAACAAATTTCCTAAAAGCATCGGAAATTGCAAGTACGTGTGTATGTCCATACTAGCTTTTTATAAAAAGTCCCAAATAATCCCCGTGTATTTGGCAGAACGGGAGAGGTTCCAGGACACCATAATGAAAATTACCTTCATGTTTACCACCTTTAGTTTTATTATAACAACACTCTGTACATGCAGCGATATACTCTTGTATATATTTTTTCATACGGGGAAACCAAAACGGTTGTTGAACTGCCAAGGGTTTTCCCGAGTCCGAAATGATCTATATCATCATGGCAATGTTTCGCAATCCGTCGTCGTATTGCCCTAGGTATTACGAATCTTAAACCATTCTTCGTTTAACGATAAAGACGATTATTCTGCAGAGTATAATCACATTTTAATTGTCGACATTGATCAGATTTGAATTCACCACGTAGAACACCGATTATCTCCTTAAGATTATCATCATTTACTTGCATGATACATATAAATCCAGTATTCACTTCTTACGTTTACGTTCATTATGAACCCAGCTGGTTCCGGTTCTTTGGATGGTAGATCAGGTGATCTGCTTAAAGCGTCGACATATGCCATACGTGAGCCTTCACGGTGAACAAATTCGCAAACTCCAACAATTTCATTAGCCATCGGGCTACTTTAAGTAGTAGCTCCTTGTTGGTTTTAGCTCTAGTAATTGTTGCACAGTCGGTCACTACACTAAACGGTTTACCCAAGAGGTAAATACGAAAACGTTCTAACTGTTCTACCACAACTAGGACTTCCAACTCAAAGCTATATTTTGCCTCAGTCTCCGCTAAAGTAAAATACTGGGTGCCATTTATTATTATCACCACTACATTGTAGCAGTACGCCAGCCAGTCCTAGGCTGCTCGCATCTGTATGCACCTCATGTTGTGCCGACATGTCATAAATTGCGAATACAGGCATGTTACAAAGAACATTGGTTTATTTATTAAATTAGTGATTTTGTGGTTCACCCTATAGGAATTTGTTTTCGTCACTCTTTTAAAATAACATCGTGAGTGGTCATGATATTATGGAGTAATTTTACACAAACTTTCGGAAAAATCCCGTCAGTCCCAAAAATCGGCGGACCTCAGTAACGTTCGTTGGCATTTTAAAATTTTTAATTGCGCTTACCGTTTCATTTCCGGGTGTTATACCAGATGCACTTACAGTGTGACCCAATTATAATATTTCTTCTGCAAGAAAATTGCACTTGTCCAAGAGTAAAGTCAGGCCACTGTATTCTAGGATATTTAAAAATCGATTTAAACGTTCAATGCCCTCTTCAACAGATTTACTAGGTATTACATCGTCATCCAGACATGCTAATACCTCACCCGGTTCCGTTAATTTTTCAATTTTTGACTGTCAAGTAGATGCTTATATGCTTAACAGAGCGTTTACTAACACCCCTGTAATCCAAGCAAATCCCACTTTTTTAAACTTTTCCTCAGACACGTCAAATACAGATAACGGGACAATTTAGGAACATTTTCAATTTTCTTGCGTTACTCAATATGACGTTATTTCAACGTGCTCTCTAATAAAATCAAACGCAGTGGGAAGTGATAACTTATATCTAAAATTTATAAGATTACTTTTGCCCTGGATTTTGCCGTATGTTACTAATCTTTTTAATTATATTACAATGTCATGTATGTACCCGTTAAACTAGAAACATGCAAAAATTGTGCCATTGCCTAAGTCGAATGGAGAATACAGATCCATAGCCATCTTGTGTTTCCTATCGAAAGTCTTAAAAAAGGTTATGTATAAATAAATGATTGCATATGTCAATACTTATAATTTGCTTTCCAATACACAGTCTAGACCATATACGGGAAGGATTAGAAAATGGAAATATTAACTTTTAAGTGCTTCTGGAACATTCTAAGGCGGTAGACCATGATATACTCATTAAAAAACTGAAATTTTTTTTTAGATTTACGAATATATCAACCGAACTTATTTCATCATATCTTTCAAATAGCTTATCCCTAATTAGGGGTGTGCCTCAAGGTTCTATTTTAGGTCCACTTTTATTTTCCTTATATGCAAATGATTTGCCAGGACAACTCACTAAATGCAAAATCCATTTATACTCAGATGACGTGCAACCCACTTTAAGTAGCCCAGTTCAAAATATTGCTTCGGGCATATCCTATCTAAATGACGATCTAAACAGAATCTACCTGTGGGCTAGGGCAAACGGACTCTGAAAAGGCATGCGGTTTTATTCGTAATGACCTTCAGATTGTTTTTCAGATTGTTCTTCAACTTCAATACTGAAATAACGGTTTCCAGACAATTGAGCAAAATGCTCATCAAATACTGGCATAGGATATGGTATCTTTACGGTTATTTTATTTAATTGACGATAGTCAACGCATAAGCGGTGTTCACCATTCTTTTTCTCTACGAGAACTATACCCGAGGCGTAAGGTGAATTCGACTTTCGTATAATTTCGTTATCAAGTAGATCCTTAACAATATTAGACACGATCCGACGTTTCGCAAATGCAATTCGATAAGGTTTAGAGCATATTGGTTTAGGTGTGGCAACTTGTATTTCCATTTTAACTTATATACATTTGCATAGTTTATCTATGTCTTCAGCAAAACAGGATCTACGATTATTTAGAACTGCATTCAGTTGTTTACCTTCATCGGACGTTAATGATTTTTTGGAATCAATTGTATTTATATTCTGAACCCAACATTTATCTCCTGTAATAGTACGTTTACCCTTTTGGCTTACTATATCGTTACCAATAAGAAAATCTACTACCACTTTTCCGTTACTAGTATATTCACCTCCTGCAAACCCATCCAAGCCTAGATTGCATTTAACAATATTACCGATTAGTGTTGCAAAAGATTTTTTTTTATTAAACAGAAGTCTACTAGGATCAATAAACGCTTAAGTTTCAACATTGTTTATTTTGACGGCTTTAAAGAGTTTCTTCGTCGGCTTCGGACTTTTAAACAATTTTGTTTACATTTGCAGTTCGTTTTGTTTAAATGTGCAATCAATTGTTTTGTGCGATGTACGATTACAATTAGCACAGCGATCACTTGTAGCACTTAATTTTACCCAACGGTGTGTTACTATCTTTCCTCGTGGCTCCCGTGTTTGCTGTGATATTTTCGTTTGGGTTTCTTTCATAGGCGTTTCTCTTTGGCTTATTGTAGACTGCAGTTCATGGTGTTATTTCGGTGTAGTTGCAGTAACTTTTTATTTCGTTAAGAAGTTGATAACACGTTCCATATTCGTTGGAAATTTTCCTCTTCAAGTCGTTGATACCATTATAGCCTTTTTCCTCTGAGCTACATCTTTCATCAATTTGCAAAGATGTTAACATCTTCCCATAAGAATTATACAGGCTAAAAATTCTACATCTTTCTACATCTACAAAAGATGATCCCTTCTCATTTTGTTCCATCTTACATCTTTCGTTATTTTAAGTGTCATCACTAAAAAAAATTACAAAAAATCGATTTTCTTTGTGCCATCACTAGCAAACTGACATTTTAGAAAATAAACAGAAAAAAAATTTATTCAACAAAGAAAATGAGCGGCAGATGTAAGAATTTCATACTTTTGTCTACCAACGGAACGTGGGGCAGTAACAGTCGAAGCTATCGTTTTCGTTGCTGTACAGATGCGTATGATGACGTTGTTGTATCGAAATGTACTCGCGAACGAGGTGGTGAAATTGATGATGCTGTTGTAAAACCGTGGAAAGAAACACTGTTAGGGTTCGGTTTATAATGATCTGCTAGTGTTCGCATATTTTCTACAATCTCTTCCAATTGTACAACTCGCTCTGATAACTCAGTCGATTTCGTGACATTACGTGTATCATTTGCGTTGTGTTTCTCGATTCGTTCAATCAGTTGATCTTTTTTACCGGTACATGAAATACCAATTTCTCTGCATTTTACTTGCAGTTGCTTAACAGTGAGTTTACGTAAGTTTTCCATAGCGTGTTCTTAGAATTCAGATCCGACTTCTAAGAATTGTCAAGTGGCCAAACGAAGCTTTATTTCTCAAAATACAAATTTATTAACTTATTTAATATACAGCCTTAAATCACACTACACATAGTTGTCGAATATGCAGAGATGTATTAAATAGTACTCGGTACTATTTAGCTTGACACTACATAATAGCGAAAAACTAAAAAAAGTCTAACTGAATTTTGTTGTAAGAATAACTTTTATTCTTTTAACAATTAAAAACAATATCATGTCTAATGAAATCCCTTAGTAAGTAGATTGCAAAAATACAAGTTGACAGCCTATTTAGATACGATAGTATCACAAAAATAATCAAATTTTGATGAATTTTCATAAACCGTGCATAATTAAAAAATAAAATTTGTTTTTAATTTTGATCGCAGATTCGAAATCTTCATAAAAATTAAGATCTGATTTGAGAAATTTGTTCATATAAGGCAAGCAAGTTGAATTTTTACTTACATCTTTAAAAAAAATTTTGATATTTCGACTAAAATATGTGTTTTTATGTATAAATTTAAAAAAAAACTCTTTAAATAAAACGCAAACCATTTGAGATATTTTCAAAACTTTATTATCGACTTGAAATACAATCAAAACATTTATGAATGGAACTTGACTTCGTCCATATGGCCACCGCGGGCACGTCGGCAGCGGTCGATTCGTTGTACCCAATTTTCGATGACTCGGTCACACATTTTGCGTTCAATGTTGGCTATGAGTTCTTCCAACGTCGTCGGCTTGTTGGCATAGACCAATGATTTGACATAGCCCCAAAGGAAAAAGTCTATATGCGTTAAATCACACGAACGAGGCGGCCAAATAACTGGTCCATTTCTTGAGATAACACGCTCACCAAACTTACTCTTCAATAAATCGATTGTAACGTGTGCTGTATGGTTTGTGGCACCGTCCTGTTCAAACCACATATCGTCCAAGTCCATGTTTTCCAATTCGGGCCAAAAATAATCGGTAATCATGGCGCGATAACGATCGTTATTGTCGACGAAAAAATTTGGCCCAATGACACCGCCGGCATGCAAACAGCACCAAACAGTTATTTTTTGTAGATGAAGTGCTGATTCATGAAGCACATGTGGATTTTTACCAAACCAATAACGCATATTTTGCTTATTGACGAACCCATGAAATGAGCTTCGTCGTCACTGAAGATGATTTTGCTGTCAACGACTCCGAATTTCGGTAGTACATTTTTATAATTTGCATGCATACGTTGTTCGTTCGTGTACCATGATGAAAATGTTGAAGTTTACTGAAAAAAAGGATGATCAGTGAAATAGTGCGTTCACAAATTACATTCAAAGTTGTCAAATACCTATTGGAAAACCCTTTACTTTAAAGTTACTGATTTTTTTGATCTCATATTCCTTTTATGCACAAAATTAAGACTATATTGGAAAATTTTGTTATATTATAGCGTATAGTTTAAAAAATAATTCAATTTAGTCAACTTATGGTATAAATTATTCTAACAACAAATTACTAATTCTAAAAAGTTATCATTTTGTGCTTGGAAGTAGCGAATTTTGCTGAAACTTGGTGTAGATACTTTTTTGACACTAAGGAATATGACCAACATTGTGGAAAATTCTAATTCAAACTTGATGTTCTTTTGGACAACTCTAATGGTCATATATCAGTACTTTTCCTCTATGCTCATATTTTTCAACAAAAATATTGTTTTTTTTTATTAAAACTAAATGTAAATATTACACCTCTATTTAAAATTAGCTGATGAATTCATACATACAAACAACTTTGGAATATTTGAAGAATATGTTATTATAAAAATATTAAAATAAATACATAAATGATGTTAATTCATTTAGTTTAAAACTATTTTGTATTGTTTTAAATACTGAGATCAAAAACTGAATTAATAAAGAAAACGTATAAAAAGTATTAAAAATTAATATCAATAAAAAAAAAAGTTTTATCTAACGATGGTGCCGTTTTTGGAGATGTTCGCCAAATTTTTTGGCATTGGTCTCTATTTTGAAAGTGTTCTATTGTATCCTTCCCCTTTTAGTAGCCATATTCCAAATATAACTTTAAAAAATAAAAATAATGGTGTTAAAAGTGCAAAGTTGATTGTTGCGTATACTCACCAACAAAGGATATTTTTTGTTTGACATTTAAACATTCATATTTCACCGTTTAGCGCTCTCGACCTTGGGATTTCAGAGACTGGCCTGTCTTGCCAAAATGGCTTCTATTTTGAAAATTAATATATCTGCAATAACAAACATTATGAAATTTGCTCAAAGTGGGGTAAAAAGCATTCGAATTGAATCCTAATTTGGTAGAACAAGAGTTAAAGTTGAAAAAAATCGTTTGCTTTCATATATCGCTATATCTGATAAAAAGAAAATATATTACTCATATATGGAATAATATAACATATGTTTTCATATATGAACATACACATATTATCATATATTGCCATATATGAACTTTTTCTTTGAATGTATTTGCCATGACATACAGGGTGGCGCAAAAATAACCTTCCGATGTTTTTTGGCTGTAATTTAAAAAAAAAATGAAAAACTTTAATTCTTCTTGTGGATTATTTTTATTTGGTCTTTTAATTTTTTTTACATCAAGTCGAGAATATGATGTCATGTAAATGGCCGCCGCCACAGTTGATTTTCATTTGAGCCCTTTTTATGGCATTTTCCATCACTTTGGCCAAAACTTCCGGCGATAGGTCCTCACATTCTTGACGGATATTGTCTTTAAGAGCTGCAAGAGTCTGAGGCTTGTTGACATAAACCCGCGACTTCAAAAAGCCCCACAAAAAGAAGTTTGGAGCGGTCAAATCAGGCGATCTTGCTGGCCAGTGCAAATCGCCAAAACGGGAGATTAGGCGCCGGGAAATGCATCCTTTAGCATATGGGTTGTGGCACGTGCAGTGTGTGGCGTTGCACCGTCCTGTTGGAACCACATGTTTTCCAATCCCAATTCATCAAGTTGCGGCAAAAAGAACTCGTTGATCATTGCTCTGTAGCGCTCACCATTCACAGTAACCGTTTAGCCCGCGACGTCTTCGAAGAAAAAAGGTCCGATGACTCCTCCAGCGAAAACAGCACACCATACAGTGCCTTTGAGCGGGTGTAATGGCTCTCCGTGGGTTACACGCGGATTTTCAGTGCCCCAGAAGCGTAAATTTTGCTTATTTACGTACCCGCTAAGATGGAAATGGGCCTCATCACTCATGATTATTTTTGATGAAAAATCATCTTCATTATTGCTCAAATAAATAGTCACCAATATTCCGCGTTCTGGAGCAGTGTAGCGTAACATTGATTATTAACGTGTATTTCGCATGTGTTTACTACACAAATGTCAAAACAGAATTGAGATTAGTGGCCAATCGCAAAATTTATAGCATTTTCTGATAGGAGGATTACTTTTGCGCCACCTTGTACATACATGACACTATAAACATATGTTTAAAAAATTTGAATTTACACCACAAATACAATTTTTGAATTTTTTTTATATATTGATTTTAAATCATCAAGATATAATAATTAAAAAAATTAAAACATTTATATAAAGGAAAATAAAGATTAATTTGTAACGTGACGTTACAAATAAGCTACTTATTCATATACCTAATACAGTTACTTATGCCCATAACCATAATTCTATTCTAGTAATTCTCATTCAGTTGGCAAAATTTATTACATATAGTGTCAAAGTTTAGAGGCCAAAAGGGCGGACTAGGATCCAGTGGGAGTTCGAGTTATAATTCGGCTAGCAGCCGAAGTATAATTTGTAAGCCAACCAGATACTCGTTTCCCTGATCTAACCCGACTCACTTGCCGATTATTCTCGTGAGTCACGTAAACATAGTAAACGTAGTTAGAACCGATTTAACCCGACTCACCTGTCGATTGTTCTCGTGAGTTATTAAGAAATATTTCCTAACCGTAGTTAAAACCCTTTTCCTGATACTACGACTCACCTGCCGATTATTCTCGTGAGTTAGTTAGAAATATTTACCAAACCTTTTCGTTCGCATTTCACGAATTAACACCTTCGGGTTACTTCAGACCCCCTGTCATACTCCGACTCAGGGAATAGTGTCGCTATAACTCTAAAAGAAACTTGTTTATGCCATAAATTGTTTTCCGTTCTCGTCACCTACGGAAACGATTATACTGATCATTAAAGGAAGCAGACCTTTAATAGACCCAACCACCCCTTAGGTTTCCCTGGCTGGAAAACATAAGCTACACCTTTACCATCATTACTACTTTGCACCAATGATCTACGTTTCCAATGCTTATTTTTACTTTAGATATATGGCTTTTTTACAATAAACTTTGTTATTTCGAGCATATACAGGTTGGTTGAAAAGTTCCTGCGCTCACCAAGAGATGGCACTGCTAGCTCCAAACTTTTTTTTCTCAAGTTGGTATAACTGTCCTGAGAACACATGCAAAGTTGCAAGTCATTCTGTCAATTCTTTCTTTGTTTACAAGCCATTTTAAGTTGACGTGTCATTGATTTTTTTTAATATGGAAAAAAATGGAATATCGTGCAGTCATTAGATTCTTTGCTTTGAAGGGTTTAAAAGCAAAGGAAATTTATGAACAATTGTTAGAAGTGTATAAGGAGTCCTCACCTTCAAAACGCACCGTTGAATTTTGGGCTGGTGAATTTAAACGTGGTAGTACCAGCCTTAAAGACGATTCACGCGAAGGACGACCAAAAACTGCAACCACAGCAGAAATCATTGAGCAGGTACATAATAAATTAGTGAAGATCCAAGTTTGACTAAGCGTTAAATTGCTAATGCCATAGGCATATCAGACGAACGAGTACTCCATATTTTACATGAGGAATTACGTATGAAAAAACTGTTTGAAAAGTTAGTGCCGCACACATTAACAATTCAACAAAAACTAGATCGAAAACAAATTTCTCAGCGTAATTTGGAGCGTTTTAAGCCGAATAAAACCGACTTCTTGCGTCGTTTTATAACTATGGATGAGACTTGGATCTACCACCATGATCCTAAATTGAAACAAGAACGTTTACAGTGGACTGAAGCTGGTTTTTCAGCTCCAAAGCAGGTGAAGTCGCAACGATCAGCAAAGAAGGTTATGGCATCAGTTTTTTGGGATGCAAAAGAAATTTTGTTAATTGATTATCTTCAGAAAGGTAAAACAATCAACTCTGAATATTATTGTAGCCTTTTGGATCAGCTGGATGAAAAAATTCGTGAGAAAAGACCTGGTTTAAAGAAGAAAAAAATAATTTTTCATCAAGACAATGCACCTGCTCACAAAAGTGTTTTGACGATGGCTAAATTTAAAGAATTAAAGTACGAATTGCTTGAACATCCACCGTATTCACCAGATTTGGCTCCCAGTGACTACTATCTCTTCAGAAATCTCAAACAATTCCTTCGTGGAAAGCATTTTTCGGTTATTTTGCAGAGCTTCCGGAAAACCATTATAATGATGGGATAAAATTATTGGAAGATCATTGGAACAAGTGTATTGAGCTTCTAGGAGATTATATTGAATAAAAAAATATATTTCGTAACAAAAACAGTATTCTTTCATTTCGAGCGCAGGAACTTTTCAACCAACCTGTACATGTTGATAACCAATATCATTCAATGATTTAGTATTATCAAATTCTAATAAAAAAATCATAATTTGTATTTATAAAAGTTTCCCTGTAAAGTTCTGGAATTCGATTATGTACCCTTATTCGAGCGAAAAATTCACATGTAAAAGTAATAACTGTTACGTCCCCGAAATTATGTAGATCAAGTACTGGCAAAGCACTTTTGCTAACGTTGTAAAATTGTTCCAAACCAGGGTTTACCAGTGCTTTGATTATTTTTACGGTTGTAAAATGTCGTTAATAAAATACTGGCAAAACACTTAAGTAATGTTGGCAGAGCCAGCACTTTATTTGTTGTGCAATCAATGCTTTTTTATCATCAGCAATTTCTGGCTGGGTAGGTACAGTCCAGAATTATCTTAAGCAGCACACATTTTGAGTTTTATTTTTTTAATAATTTTTTTTTTTCTTTTATTTTTGTCTATTTTAGATTTAAAACAAATTGAAGAAAATTTAAACAAGAACGTTTATACAAAACTATCAGAATTCATTGGAGACATGACGAAAATATTTGACAACTGCCGCTATTACAATCCCAAGGAATCATCTTTTTATAAATGCGCCGAAAATTTAGAATCATATTTTGTTCAAAAAATAAAAAATTTTCGAGAAAGTGTAGTTAGTCAGTCGTAATTAAGTATTTTTTGTTTTACTTTTTAAAGTTACTAATTTTGAACCACTAGTAGTATTTTTTAAGAAAAATGTTTAAAGAATATATATTTAATATATGTAGTTGCAATCGTTAGCAACTAATTTGTTTGCTTATACTAGGAATATTATATATTTAGATTTTAGAATATTAAGAAAAACATTTTGTACAGTCGTATTAAGCAGATAATAACCATTTTTTATGGTTTTGTAAATATGCATTTTTAATCGTAACTTATTAAATTAGGTTTAAATGAAAACTAACATGTAAAATATATTTTTAATATTGCCAGCTAAATAAAGTTAAAATAAAAAGCGTTTTTCATATTTCGCCTATCATATATTTAAATTTCATATATTTAATTTAAGTATTGGATTTGCTGTAAAAGGTGAGGTGGTTCCAGATGTTGGTCTCTCCAGGGAGACGATAAAATCTTTTATTGTTATAACTGTAATAAAACGCTTATCCTCTTTAAAAATCAATAAAAACCAAGGTTGATTAACGATAACGGTATAATTTTTTTTACGGTATCGGTATTTAAGATTGTTTTGGTAACGAAATACCATCATCGAAACAATATCAGTGTTATAAATTATGTAAAAAAATATACAAACTAAGCATATTTTTTCATTTCAAATGTTTAAATACAGATTATGAGCTTTAAATACAATTCTGGTACCAGGGTTCGTACTTCCACATGTGGGAAGTGAAAATACAAACTCGCGCACCAAGATGTGCATATGCGAATTTGTACTTACACTTCACACATCGAGAAGTGCGATTTGCACTACGCACATCAAGATGTGTATGTGCGAATACTATTTTGTACAGTCGTATTAAGCAGATAATAACCATTTTTTATGGTTTTGTAAATATGCATTTTTAATCGTAACTTATTAAATTAGGTTTAAATGAAAAATAACATGTAAAATATATTTTTAATATTGCCAGCTAAATAAAGTTAAAATAAAAAGCGTTTTTCATATTTCGCCTATCATATATTTAAATTTCATATTTTTAATTTAAGTATTTGATTTGCTGTAAAAGGTGAGGTGGTTCCAGATGTTGGTCTCTCCAGGGAGACGATAAAAACTTTTATTGTTATAACTGTAATAAAACGCTTATCCTCTTTAAAAATCAATAAAAACCAAGGTTGATTAACGATAACGGTATAATTTTTTTTACGGTATCGGTATTTAAGATTGTTTTGGTAACGAAATACCATCATCGAAACAATATCAGTGTTATAAATTATGTAAAAAATATACAAACTAAGCATATTTTTTCATTTCAAATGTTTAAAATACAGATTATGAGCTTTAAATACAATTCTGGTACCAGGGTTCGTACTTCCACATGTGGGAAGTGAAAATACAAACTCGCGCATCAAGATGTGCATATGCGAATTTGTACTTACACTTCACACATCGAGAAGTGCGATTTTCACTACGCACATCAAGATGTGTATGTGCGAATACTATTCGCACATCAAAATGTGTATGTGTAAATACTATTGCACGTCTTGATATGCGAAGTTCATATGGGGCATTCCATGCCAAATAACTGAGTTTTTTCAGCCTTTTGCCACACTGGTTTTGAGTATTAATTTTTCTGTACCGTACGTCGAATTCACATATTGTATGCTCACCGTTCAAGACTAAAAACCCAAATGAGTTTTAACTATTATTGGTTAGCTTTCGTTAGTTTCTTAAGAACTTCCAAGCATTCATAATTTTAATACATTTTATAGCACTACAAATATATGTATCTTTTTAATGTCGTAAATTAAATTTTTTTAATTAGCATATAACAATTAACAAGATCGTATATTTGCCCATTAGGGCAAATGTATATTATTTCCGTTAAAAAAAAATATATTCTTTCAAATTCATAAGAAAAACTAATCCATATAAAATTATTGTATAAAATAATTGTTTTCTAATAAAAACAATTGTTGGAGCTTTTTGGTTGTTATTGGTTTTGACGTGGATACACTACTTGTGGTCGTTGACTTCTTCATTGATTGTTGTGTAGGAGGATATGTATTGTGGTAGTTTCCACATGTGTCACTTGAAGGACAACGTCGAAACTGATGACGACGTGCTAGGCGGTTGGTGCAGTAGCGATGGGTCTCTACCCCTCATCTTCGATCTCTTGCACTCATCTTTAAAAAAACGGCTACACAGTCTTAGGGCATGGAGGCTTTTACAAAGCATACACTGATGAATTTTAAGATCACAGCGTTTCCGGTTATTGTTGTTGCGATTATTGTTATGATTTCTGTAAATATGAAAGTTAGAAGGGGAACAAAAAAAATATACATATAACAATAAACTTAAATTACACAGTACAACACATGATTTTGGGACTAAATTCTAAGAATTGCACGTGAAAGTAGCCCCAAAAATAAGAACTTCTGCATCATTCGTTTTGTCAAGTTGGCTGCATTAATAATTTAATGGTCATACGATTTTTTTGCTCAATGTGGATTTTTATCACTTTTTCTAAATTTTGATACGGTTATATCCGTATACCGTACGGAATATCTCTTTTGTGTCTGAAGCAAAGTTGTAGATATTGAATAGGAGAGTAAAAAGCGGAACAAACCTACCTGAAAAAGTTGATCCAGTGCCTTAAAAATCGCAAAAATGCCCATTTCCCCCCATCTTTCACCTTTTTTGCTCAATAACTGTATTACAAATCCACAAATATGCTGGTTTTTATCACTCAATTGGTTTGGCTATTTAGTGTTTTGTTTAACTCATTAACGTGTTTTTACATACATATATACTTCGCTTGACTCTCACTCGCTACTGTCTCCGTTACATAGATACGTATTTTTTTAGTGCCTTTTTTTTGTTCATTCGGTTTTTGAAAGCTGTGGAATAAACAACCCTTTTGTTCAGAGTGAATTACATTTTAAAACCAGAAGAACATTAAATATTTCAATATGGAAAATAACAAGTGCCCAAAATTGGATGATTTTTGTCAGGTTTGTGGTCATATCGTCCCAAAAATTGGCAAACAGGATCGAAAAAAACTTGTTTACTGAGGAACTAAAAACAGCGTATTGTCATTATTTTTATGAAACGAATTTAAGTGTGCAAATTTTACGCCGAATACAGTGTGCAAAAGTTGTTATAATACCCTTATTATGTGGATACATGGAAAAGGTGTACAGTTTTCTTTTATGAAGCCAATAATTTGGGTGCAAGACCCAACTAGACATGATGAATCCTGGTGCTACACTTCCAGTACAACGCGCTGCTGTTACCGATCCACCTAAACCTCCGAGTCTGGATACTGTGTCCCTGCAAGCTGAAACCGTTTTCACCAATCCAACAAATGTGAATGATGCAGATTGGAGACCCGATATTGAAAATAATGCACCACAACCGCTAACACAAATCGAAATGGATTATATTGTGGCTAAGATGGGACTATCACAAAAAAAATTCATAATGTTTGACATTTTCGAGGCGTAAAAAGCTCACAGAGCTAAATTTCAGCGCAACGTCATACCGAAAACGCCAAGCTGATTTTCAGATATTTTAGCAAGCTAATTTTCAGATATTAGGCATTATATTAAACAGCGGTTTTCCAAAATACTCCTGCTTCTTTTGTAATTGGGATTCGCGATAAACAGGGAATCAATATCAATGTAAAGATTGGAAAGCAAAATCTCCCGAGCTCGAGAAACAATTAAAATTACGTAAAGAACCTTTGATATTATTTTGAAAAAATCAATGCATCTATGACGTTGATACCTTTTTGGCACAATTACCTCAGGAATCGGACAAACAAGGAGAGAGGTTCCACCAGATGACCATGCCAATGGAAAAGTGATTCAAAGGCAAAAAAATTACATGCATTGCTTGCGGAGGTTTGTTGGTGGAGTTCTAAAATTATGCAGTTTGAAGCTGAAAGCACCGAAGAAGAAGATGACACTGAGATTGGTGGACACACTGAGGAAAACATGCCCTTGAATATTATGTCTAACTCGGATGATGCAGACTCAACGAGGATGGATATTGACAATAATTGAAAATGTTCTAAATTTTGTTTCTATGCATAGATAACACATAAAAATCTCATAGAATAGCTGTAATATAAATCAGATTTTTTTTTTTGTTAGTTGTGAGTCATACTTTAATACGTCAAGTTTTTTGTCCAACTTAATTTGACATTTCTTTGTTTCAGTGTTTGACAAATTAAACCATGGGGAGGTACACAATTGAGCAGCGCGTAAAAATTGTTAAAGCCTTTTACGAAAATGGACGTTCAAATCAAAATGCACTTCAGTATTTTTTTCTTAATCAACCGAATGTGTCTACAACCGGGAGAATCGCGCAAATTTCAGTAAACCGGGTCTGTAGAAAATGTGAAAACACCTGTGCATGCTCGCCCAGTTCGTTCTGCGGAAAACATTGCTGTTGTTCGCGATAGCAATGTTTTTCAACCTAAAAAGCAACTGATTTCTCAACTACAATGCGAGGGAAACAACTGCATGATGTTAGTTGTGAGTCATACCTTAATACGTCAAGTTTTTTGTCCAACTTAATTTGGCATTTTGTTTGTTTCAGTGTTTGACAAATTAAACCATGGGGAGGTACACAATTGAGCAGTGCGTAAAAATTGTTAAATCCTTTTACGAAAATGGACGTACAAATCAAAATGCACTTCGTGATTTGTTTGGTCTGCTTAATCAACCAAATGTGTCCACAACCGGGAGAATCGCGCAAATTTCAGTAAACCGGGTCTGTAGGTCTGTAGAAAATGTGAAAACACCTGTGCATGCTCGCCCAGTTCGTTCTGCGAAAAACATTGCTGTTGTTCGCGATAGTGTGGCAGAAGAGCCGTCAACCTCGACACGCCGTCAGTGTTCGCTATCCGAGATGATAACGGACTTCTTGTGGCCAGAAATTGAGGATATGGACCTGGACGATATGTGGTTCCAACGGAATGGTGCCACACAGCCAACGAAACAATGGCTCTTTTGCGCGAGAAATTCAATGGCCGTGTACGTCAATAAGCCAAGAACAATTCAAGAGCCAAAGGATAGGACAATTCGGCACATTAACGACATTAAACTTCAATTATGTCTCAGTCATTGAAAATATTAACCATTGGATAGAGGTATGCCACCGAAGCCGTGGCGAACATTTGGCCGATATTTCCACACAAAATGTTATAGATCCTTCTATCATAAAAAAAAAATATTAAGATAATTCTCTGAAAACTTTTTGTTTTATTTACAATTAACGTGCATTATGGCTGGACCACCCTTTAATAAAGGCGAATGGATTATATCGTCACCTAAAATGCAAAATAACGTATCATCAAAATCAGGTTTTTGATTCATTACGATGTAGTTCATATCTGTACAAAATTTTAAACCACTATTATCAGAAATAAGCAAGTTATAACCAAAATTCAAAATAACGTATCATCAAGTACAAAGTTTTCTCAAAAAAAAAAAAGATTACCAAAGCAGATTAAATTATTTAAATAAATGGTTGGAAGACGTCCCGAAACTAGAATCCTATTACCGACGCCAGTATACAAATAAATTGTATTTTCAATCAGATTTTAAATCGTATGCAAATGTGAATGTAGCTTATTCTCAGGACTGTGAAAATGGTATCTCTCCTATATCCTTTCCTAATTTTATGGACGTCCTAAAGACACAAAAGTATTCAATTTATAAGCCCAGAATTGATATGTGTGATATCTGCATATCGTTTGAATCTAAAAATATATCGCAGGAACAATATGATAGCCACAGAAAAGAAGTGGAGGGCACAAGAAAAGAAAAAATAATGATATTTAAAGTGCTAAGGCGGGATTATGCTCACTACTGTGCATGGATATGCAAGCAGTGAAGCTCATTCTGCAGTCAAAGGCAAGTGCATCCTATTATAAAATGAAACTTCAAGTCCATAACTTCACCATTTATAATGTCATCACTCATAAATCTGAAAACTATGTCTGGAATGAAACTGAAGGAAACCTTGTTGCTTCTACTTTCGCAACAAATATAATAAAGCATATACAAAAGAAAATGTTAAATACGCCTAATATTCATCATTTTGAGATATATTCTGAATGTATTTAAAAATTGTTAAATACAGTTATTCAATCTATGTTTTTTCTTTTTTTATGTAATAAAGTTGGAGACCCTACAGTAAACATGATTCGTGCTTTGGCGTATGATCCAACAGGATCCATATATTACAAAACCTATATTAAGAACGAATATGAGCTTTTTCCACAAAGGAGTGCTAGAAATTTTAAAATTCGGAATCCTAACATTTTGCATCCCGAAACGCTAAGAACTTCCAAAAAGAAATTGCAACATCTGCCGTACCTAAAATCATTGCTTCCAGCAGACTGTCATTATTTTTATGATACTATACCTTTTAAGTAATACATAATTCAATTTTTTTTGTTTTTATGATAATTTAATGAAGTGCTTTTCTTTCTTTAAACAAATAGTAATTAATTATTTAAAAAATAAAAAACAAAATGTATAAAAAAACTTTCAACTGCTTTTATTATAAATAAAAAATATATTGTTTTGTTTAATTTTAATTTAAAAAATTATTCCAAAAATATATTTTTATTTAAATTTTTATTTTTCATACAGATTTAGTATTTTAAAAACATATTTTTTTATATAACATATGATTATATTTTAATGTTAATCCAGATTTGAACATTTTGTTTCAATATCTCAAGAATTTTCAATTTAATATAGTTTTTTGTTCTTCATGTAAACTTATAAAAGGAGATGCGACGTTATTTTGTAAAAAATATAACGAAAATAAAAACTATATAAATCAACCATTGGTCGTCAAAGGGTTAAACAACTTTAACAAATTTTTCTTTTTTGTTCAAACTATTAGTTATTTTAAATTAAAACAAAGAATATTTTACTAATTATCAAACTTATTTCACATTTTAAACGTTTGTTTCACGTTGTATTAAAACATTATGATTTATGATACGTTATTTTGCTTCAGAAAACAACAAATCATTTGAAATGGAAATGTTTTCGTATTTTAAGGCAAAGTTAGAAAAACATTTTTTATATCTCAGATATTTTGAATTTTATAACGTTTTTTGCTTCTCCTGTAAATTTGTAAAAAGTGATGTTACGTTATTTTGCATTTTAGGTGACGATATATAATATAATATCCTCTTTCTGATTCTGAAGCCCGTTTCTACATATCTCGCATCATGTCTGAGATATCTAATATCGACTTTGATCTAAAATAAAAAACCATAAGCTGACGAGATTAAATAGATGTGATTTGTGAGTATGTTATACTGCATGTCCATATACGTGTTTTGAGCAAAATTACATGGTTTGCTCTAAATATGTGTTTTGGTACTGTTGCCGTAAATGCGGGTTTATGGAAATAAAAAACAGAAAATTCAAATTTTTATCAGAGAAAAAATATCTCAACTTAATTATTAAAACATATTACCTTTTTAACAATAGTATATAAAACTGCTTGTAAAAGCGAAAATGGCTGATTTCGTACTGTACAATCTAATGTTATCCGCTTTTGTTTATACTCTTTGTTAATGATCTTCCATCGGTTTTACAATATACTAAATGCTTGATTATTATAATTTTATCAACGAACCTTAAATGGCACCCTAATTGAAGTTGCATTATGGCAATACTGCAAGTAACCAACAAAATGCATAACGATCATAAAGGGTTCTTTTTCTACGTCACTATTATATAGATATACACATTTTGTTTTATATACATATAAGCTAACTTTCCTCTTGTAAAAATGTATTTTTAATAAAATGAATTTTTAAGCTAAAAACCGCGTGCAGCTTTTTACTAAATAAATCGAAATACAATAAATTGGCGACGATCGGTGAAAGAAATTATCAAATAAAGGAGTTATCAAATTACAAAAAATTGTATCGAACAATTAATAAATCAAATAATTTTAGAGGGAAAAAAGAAGTAAATCAAAATGGACGCCACACAGTTCAAAGCATTTATGGATGTTCAACAGAAAATTCTGGAAAAAATCAACAACAGCACATCAGCAAGTGGTATTAACGTAAGCGCTAACACAGCATTAGTGCCAAATTTTGAAGTGTTGGACACCACCAAGGAATCTTTTCGTAACTACAAGTCGAGGTTTGAAAACTACACCCAAATGAAGGGCATTCATATCAACAAACAATACTGTGCCAATTTACTTTTAAATTCAATTGGTTGAAAGAATTATGGTATTGTTACAGCCCTTGCAGCACCTGACAACCCAAACAGTCTTACGTATGAAGCCTTGATGGAACTTTTACAAAAACATTTATCACCACAACCTAACGTCCTGGTAGCTCAACATCAATTTTTGTCCAAATACCAGGATAATATGTCGATTGCAGAATACATTGCAAGGTTAAAAACTGGCATTGGTGACTGCGAATTTAATTGTAAATGCAAGGCATCGGTGGCAGATATTTTTCTGCGAGCGCAGTTTATTCGCGGCATCAAGGATAATGGTATACGTGAACAGCTATTGCAAAATAAATTATGTGATTTTGCCGAAATTCAAGCAAAAGCCTTGGCACTAGAAGGAGCAAAAAGTGACTCCAAAGAGCTTAACAAAACAACTCAATCAATTCCGGGGGAAATTAACAAAATTTCAGGCGTAAAAGAGAAGTATTCAAATCAACATAACCGAAGAGCAGCCAACAACAAATCGAAGAAGGACAAGTGCAGCGTTTACTATAAAGCATTGGGTCTTGATGGACTTTGTCTAAGGTGTGGTAAAAATAACCACTATGCTAAGGATTGTCTTAGTAATAAAAATAACCTGAAATGCTCTGAATGTAAAAAAACTGGTCATGTGGTAAAGGTATGCATAAAAGCACGTATGAAGAATGGTAAATCAAGACACGAATCTACAAATCAAGTTGAAGGCATACATCAGTACGGTGTTTTAAATGTTGTTGACGCACATCAAAATTTTTCCGGAGATTCCGACATACTTTTTATAATAATAAATATTCAAAATAAACCAATCAAATTTGAAGTCGATACTGGCTCAAAGTACACGTTTCTACCAAGAGACCAATATGCTAAACTTAACCTCAATGTTCCTTTTCTTTCAACAAATATGATTTTTAAATCTTATACTTCAAATGCATTTACAACGAATGGTAAAGTTCAAGTCGAGGGAGAGTATAACGGTAGGACAATTACTGATGAAATCTATATTGTTTCTGAAGATTTTACAGCTATTTTGGGTCGTAATTGGTGTCGTAAACTAAAACTAAAAATCGATTTAGATGAAATCAACCCTATGTGCTCAATAAAACACGTAAGTGATTTTAATATAATTCAGTCGATAAGTGAAGAATTTCACGATATTTTTCAACCGAAAATTGGATGTGTTAAGCAATTTACTATTTCGCTTAAATTACGTAACGATGCAAAACCAATTTTTACTAAAGAACGTGAGATTCCTTATGCTTTAATTGACAAGGTCAATCAAGAACTTAATGTACTAGAAAAAACGGGGGTAATTTCGAAAACTGAAACAAGTGATTGGGGCTCCCCCTTAGTTGTAATACCGAAATCTGATGCAGGTGTACGCCTATGTGTTGATTATAAAGTGGGGGTGAACGAACGTTTAGTTGACGCCCATAGTCCAATACGGAAAATTGATGACAATACGGAAACTGTTTACGCAATTCAAACTCGACCTATACAAAGCTTATTTGCATATACCAGTTGATGAAGAGTCGAGTAAAATCCAAACTATATCAACACATCAGGGTACCTATAAGGTAAACAGGTTATCGTTTGGTATCAAAACAGCACCATCTGAATTTAACCGCATAATTAATCAAATTTTACTAGAAGTTCCTAAGACAGAAGCGTATTTTGATGATATAATCATACACGGAGAATCAAAAGCGGAATGTCAAGAAAATTTATTTAAATGTTTAAAACAATTACAACGATACGATTTACATCTTAATAAAGATAAGTGCAGTTTTTTTCAAGAGGAAATAGAATTTTTGGGTCACACGATCAAACAAAACAAAATCTTAAAAGCAAAATAGCAGCCATAACAGATCTTCCGAGACCAGAATCGGTTGACGACGTAAGGCGATTCTTAGGAATGGTAACTTACTATTCTCGATTTATCCCCAATTGTTCAACGGTTACAACGCCTTTACGTAATCTGATTAAGAAAAATACAAAATTGAACTGGAATGTACAATGTGAGACAGATTTCAAAAACCTTAAAAAAGAAATTGCTTTTGGCCGTGTACTAGTGCCTTATGATCCGCAATATCCGTTACAATTAGCTTGTGATGCGAGTCCAACTGGAATTGCTGGAGTTTTGTCCCACGTTATAGATGGACAAGAACGTCCAATTTCATTTACATCAAGATCGCTCACTGGTGCTGAGAAAAACTATTCTCAACTTGATCGAGAAGCATTAGCAATAGTTTTTTCAGTGGATCATTTTTATCAATATTTGTTTGGGAAACCGTTTATGCTCATAACGGATAATCAACCATTAGTAAGAATTTTTCATCAAAACGCGAGGTTACCACAAATGACTTTTTCACGTCTTCAGAGATATGCAGCCTTTCTTTCGGGATTTGATTATAAAGTTATATACAAAAAAGGTTCCGAAAATGTTAATGCTGACTGTTTATCGCGAGCTTCAATAAACTCATCAAAACTTACAGACACTGCTATCAATGAGGAAGTTCATCAACTTTGTGAATCATCAATACAGCAGATTTTAACATTAAATTTAAATTTCAAAACGCTTCAAGTGGAAACACACAAAGATCAACAACTTTCAATTATTCTGCATAATCTTCAAAATAATCTGGTGGAAGATGCCACATTTACAATCAACAATGGAATCGTTTTTAGAGGACAACGTGTAGTTATACCTACTAGTTTACAACAAGCTGTTTTAACGGAACTTCATCAAACCCATATCGGCATATCGAAAATGAAACAGCTAGCTCGCAGGTACGTCTATTGGAAGTCCATTGATTAGGACATCGAACGTTTAGTAAAGGAGTGCTCATCCTGTAGTTGTGTTAAATCCAGTCCACCCAAAGCCAGACTACATTCGTGGGAGGAACCAGAAAATAACTGGCAGAGACTCCATATTGATTATGCAGGACCTTTTCAAGGCAATTTTTATCTAGTCGTCATAGATGCTAAATCCAAATAAGCCGAAGTAGGAATAACGCCTTCAGCTCCATCTTCTAGCATTACTATGGAAATGTTGCTTGATTTGTTTGCTAGACATGGCTATCCAGATGTAATTGTATCCGACAACGCTTCTATATTTACGAGCGATGAATTTCAAACATTTTGTTCAAGTCGTGGTATTTTTCAGAAGTTTATTGCACCAGGACATCCTGCTACAAACGGCCTAGCCGAACGTAACGTTCAAACTTTAAAACATCGGCTCAAACCAATGGCAGGTGATCATCGTTCTATTCGTGAGAAGGTAAGAGATATTCTTTTTCGTTACCGGGCAACGCCACTTTTAAATGGGAAAACGCCGTCAGAACAGTACCTGAAAAGACAACTTCGTATTCAGCTTGACGCGTTAAAACCTCTTCAAATTCAAAACCAAAGTTCTGTAGATTTTTGCAAAGCTCGTCAGCTAAGCGTGGGAGATAAAGTGTTAGCTCGATATTACACTAACAATACAAATTTATGGAAATTGGGAACAATCATCAAGAAATGGGGCCATCTTCATTATCTGGTAGAATTGGATGAAGGCCACACATTTAAACGTCATATAAATCAACTTCGGTCCACCATGATCCAACAACCAAAAAGTTTAGAAGTGGAACCGGTACAACAGGATTTTGATCCCATAACGTCAACACAAAATTTACAAGATTTAGTTCAAGTTGAGGATACAAATGTCGAAGATCAGAACACAGCTGTTCCAGAACATCAACCACAACCTCATCGAAGAACCGCTAGACTTCGTCGTGCTCCAGCTTATTTGGATGATTATGTGTCTGATGCCTGAAGCTGACATATAAGCGTGGGAGAACTATTATAACTTTATCAACGAACCTTAAATGGCACCCTAATAGAAGTTGCATTATGGCAATACTGCAAGTAACCAACAAAATGCATAACGATCATAAAGGGTTCTTTTTCTACGTCACTATTATATAGATATACACATTTTTCGTTTATATACATATAAGCTAACTTTCCTCTTGTAAAAATGTATTTTTAATAAAATGAATTTTTAAGCTAAAAACCGCGTGCAGCTTTTTACTAAATAAATCGAAATACAATATTGATGTATGCAGATGATGTCAAAATACTTCTTTCCTTTAATAATTGTACTGACCAAATGTTATTGCAAATCGATATTAATAATTTTACTACATGGTGTAATTTGAACCTAATGGACCTTAACGTTAAAAAATGCAAATACACGGTGTTTTCAAGATCTCTTCCTGTTAATGGTTTGTACATGATGAATGGTATGCGGCTAGAGATGGTTGAAACATTTAATGATCTTGGTGTTTTATTGGATAGACGTTTGGATTTCCGAAATCATATTACTAAGACAATTAATAAGTTGGTGTATTGCGGTTTATCAAACGCTGGGCAAAAGAATTTTCTGATCCTTACATTACAAAAAAGCTGTTTACTACTCTAGTGAGACCAATTCTTGAATATGGTTCTGTTGTCAGGAATCCTTTCTAGAACGTACACTCTAATTCTATTGAATCCGTTCAGAAACAATTCCTTATATGTTGCCTCCGTGGACTTGGTTGGAATCCAACTGTGCATTTACCTCCCTACAAAAGCCGTCTTGCGCTTATAAAGCTTCCTACACTTTATAGTCGCTGTAAAATGTTAAATGTAACTTTTTTAATAAATTTGATTAATGGAGATTTACATTCAGATTTCCTAGTTAGCAAACTCAACATAAATGTTCCACATCGCTTATCAAGATACTATCTATTTCTTAGTGTTAAATACTTTTCTACAAATTATGCAAATTCTGATCCTTTTCGCCGTATTTGTATCGAATTTAATCAATTTTATCATATCATTGATTTTTATAAGAGCTTAGATACTATTAAAAGAGACATTATTCTTTACCTTAATAATTGAATAATATTTTTTAACAATTTCTAGTTTATTTAAAATTTTATTACTCTCTCATATGTTTGTATTTTTTTATCATTATTTTGTTTTGTTATCATAATAGTCTGTAAGGATGTTATTTTCCATAGACTAAACAAATAAAAAAAAAACAAATGAGTTAACTAATATAAAAAAGAGTATAAAAAGGTGACCAACAATGCTTAAATGGTACCGTTAGCGGTTCTATTCGTTAGATTAAGTGTAATACTGCCACCAATGTTGTGTAAGAGGGGAATAAAACTTAGAATCTAACAAATTATTAACCATACAAAGGGTAGGGGTTAACCAAAAGGTACAAGTATAAAAATTAACAAAGTTTAAGTATTTGTGCTTAAACATTGTCGGCCACCTTGCAACATTAGCGGATGTTGCAACAAAAGTTAATCAATATAATTAAACTAAATGTAGTTTTTGTTTTGTTTGTGCATTTATTTTCATATTTTTCAAAAAAACACTTAAAGCTATCAGGTTAGGTGCCACTGGTGGTCTAAAAAACCCGAATTTACCCAATAGGGCCGGGTAGTCACAAGAGTGCTGGTATCCGAAGAGCCTAGTGAAACCAAGGGAGCCGGGTGGTCACAAGAGTGCCGGTTGGTCTCCGAAGAGCTTAGATTGGTCACTGGCCAGAAATGACCCAGCAAAAAAATCGTGTATTGTGTCAGTGGAAGACCCGGGCTCGAATGTACGCCCTGAGGCGTGACCTCTGGTCCAAAAACTAAAGCGTGTTCCGTTACCCCGTCGAATTCCTGATCTATGCTGCCACCTCAGCTAGCCCGAAGCACGGTGTAAATCCCCAACCCGCAAACATAGACCGAGGGCGAACAACATAATTGTTATTAAATTTTAAACTACCTACGAAATTTAACGGTCAAATAAATTAAAAATTCTGATAATAAACGTTTTTTTTTCTTTTCTTAAACAAAACAGAAAAATCTCTGATCAAAGTATATCACTTGTATTTAACTAAATTAAAATTTCAGAATATGATCAAAAAAAATGGTATCTTAACAAAAAAAAATATTTGTCACTAAAATTATAATCTTTCGAAAAATTAAATAACTAACTTAAACAGAATGCATAAAAAAATATCAAACCTAAATTAACAAAACAAACAAAAAAAACCTACACAAAGGACCGAACAAAATTATCATATAAAGTGGTTTAAAAAGGGGTGACAATATTGGTAATTTTTCTTTACCACCATATTGCTATTTGCTAATGCCACTAAGCGCCCAACGCAGGCCACACCCACGTTCAAGAGGATGCCAGAGTTAGCCGGGCTTTAATAAACAATAAATAATTTTTTGAAATATTACATTAGCTGTTCCCAGGTATCGGATTACTCTTGAAGTATTAGGGAAGTAAATTTTAAAAAATAAAGACTTTTTCTTTGTGTAAATTTTATTTACCTTCAGGCATTTCGCTATACGGGTAAAAAAATGACACTGTGGAAGTGTAAAATTGGAGAACAATAGCAATTTCATAATTAAAAACCACAATTAACTGGAATGTTATTTCACCTAAATCTAATATTGTCCAAAAATGGTTTCGCTCCAGTAAGTATAAAAAAAATTAATTCCGCGTTAAATCTGAAATTTTTTTAAATTCATAGTTACAATAAAATTCAAAACATAAAACACTGGTCAACAAAATTTGGTGTATACTTGCCTAGGGTGTATAAATCATCATTAACGTATCAGACAAAAACAAAATTCTTAAACAAATATTGCACTAATTATTGTAAGTTACATTTTATATTTTTCTAATTATTGCACCTAACGGCTAATTGCACTTATTCCTTAAATTATTGTTTAATATCTTTAGCATGATATATTTCAATCGGAGTACCTGATAATGATTCAAGTTCATATATATTATTTCCAATTATTCTCAATACTCTACACTTAATGAACTTTTTACAAAATTTAGCATTGATGTTATTCTTAAAATCACTCAAGACGACATTTCTTTTAAAAACCTCCTGGCCAGGAACAAAATGTACTACACGAGCTCCTTTATTATAGCGTAATGCACACTTTTCATATGCATCGTGCCTATTGTTTTTGACCTTATCCCTAATCAATCGAATTCTATCAGAGTTTTCGAGGTATATTTCATTATCATCTAGGGCTTTCAATTGTTTTGCTAACTTATAATCTGAACCACAAGTGAACATATTCTGGCGAAGAAAGGACTGACTCCAGTCGCTGTGTGTATGGCAGTACGCAAGGACAATTCAATAGATGGTAAATTAATATCCCATTCGCGGTGATCATCTTTCATATACGCCCTTATAGCTGACAAAACACTTTGATTTACTCTCTCTGAGGCATTAGATTGTGGGGAGTGTACTGGCGTTCTCATGTTATTGATTTCATATTCCTTTATCATCTTTTGAAACTCCTTCGAAATGAATTGCTTCCCGTTATCTGAGTGAATAATTTCAGGGACTCCAAAATCATGAAAAACTTGCTCGCTTAAAAACTTTATCACCTGGTTAGCAACGGCATCTTTCATTGCTTTAAGAAAGACAAATTTTGTGAAATGATCCACTACGATCTGTTATAACCTCATTCCCTATTTGCGGCATTAAATTTTTATTCGTAGGTATTGTTTCTTTACATATTTTGCAATTGTTCACAAAATTTTTAACTTGAGTGATCATGTTCGGCCAATAATATTTCATTCGAAGTCTATGCAAAGTTTTTTTTATACCGCCATGGGATTTTTCTTCCGGTTCATGAGCCTGTTTTATCAATTGATGAGTCAGTGTGTTAGGCACCCATAATTTCCATTTAAATTCTTCCAGATTGTGCATTTAAGAAACCAAATTGTTTCGTTTAAAAACTAATCCGTTTACTACTTTGATATCCGGTAACTTTTCGGCATTTTTGGAGGCGGTTTCTATCAGACCCTTATATTCTGTCCAATCAAATTCTAATGTTTTAAAATCTAAAATATTTACCGCTTTCAATTCTATTTCTTCCACTAATCTTGACAAGGTATCAGCCATAATGTTTTCCGACCCTTTGCGGTGTTCTATTGCAAAGTCATATGTCTGTAGTTGCAACGCCCATCTAGCCAATCTGCCATTTAAGTCCCTTAAGGACATCAGCCATTTGAAACTAGCATGGTCCGTGATAACGGTAAAAGGCATTAATTCAATATACGGACGAAATTTTTTTACGGCTAAAACTGCAGCCAAACACTCTTTTCTCCGTTACACTGTAATTATTTTGAGCAGCATTAAATTTTTGCGAAAAGAAAGAAATAGGTCTTTCATTATTTTGTTTATCCTTCTGAAATAAAACTGCACCTACTCCGTAACTGGATGCATCGCATTGGACATAAAAACGTTTTTTTAAAACAGGGTGAGCCAAAACCGGTGCTGTTGTTAAAGCGTGTTTTAACTGTTTGAAACTTTTGTTTGCCTCTTCTGTTATTGTAAATTTTGACCCCTTTTTAATCAGGTCAGTTAGAGGTGCAGTCATTGATGAAAAATTCCGAATAAAACGTCGGTACCAACCCGCTGTACCTAAGAAACTTCGTACTTCTTTTACTGATTTTGGTATAGGTATGGCCTTTATTGCCTCAATTTTTTCTGGGTCTGTTTTCATCACCCCTCCTCCAACTATGAAACCTAAATATCGCAATTCTTTAAAACAAAAAAAAAACGATCGTTAAATTAGCTGCGTTCAGACGTTTCGCAACCCTTTTCAGCAATTCCACGTGACTGTCAAAATATGCAGAAATTAAAATCGTCCAGAGATTCAATTTCATAATTAAAAACCACAATTAACTGGAATGTTATTTCACCTAAATCTAATATTGTCCAAAAATGGTTTCGCTCCAGTAAGTATAAAAAAAATTAATTCCGCGTTAAATCTGAAATTTTTTTAAATTCATAGTTACAATAAAATTCAAAACATAAAACACTGGTCAACAAAATTTGGTGTATACTTGCCTAGGGTGTATAAATCATCATTAACGTATCAGACAAAAACAAAATTCTTAAACAAATATTGCACTAATTATTGTAAGTTACATTTTATATTTTTCTAATTATTGCACCTAACGGCTAATTGCACTTATTCCTTAAATTATTGTTTAATATCTTTAGCATGATATATTTCAATCGGAGTACCTGATAATGATTCAAGTTCATATATATTATTTCCAATTATTCTCAATACTCTACACTTAATGAACTTTTTACAAAATTTAGCATTGATGTTATTCTTAAAATCACTCAAGACGACATTTCTTTTAAAAACCTCCTGGCCAGGAACAAAATGTACTACACGAGCTCCTTTATTATAGCGTAATGCACACTTTTCATATGCATCGTGCCTATTGTTTTTGACCTTATCCCTAATCAATCGAATTCTATCAGAGTTTTCGAGGTATATTTCATTATCATCTAGGGCTTTCAATTGTTTTGCTAACTTATAATCTGAACCACAAGTGAACATATTCTGGCGAAGAAAGGACTGACTCCAGTCGCTGTGTGTATGGCAGTACGCAAGGACAATTCAATAGATGGTAAATTAATATCCCATTCGCGGTGATCATCTTTCATATACGCCCTTATAGCTGACAAAACACTTTGATTTACTCTCTCTGAGGCATTAGATTGTGGGGAGTGTACTGGCGTTCTCATGTTATTGATTTCATATTCCTTTATCATCTTTTGAAACTCCTTCGAAATGAATTGCTTCCCGTTATCTGAGTGAATAATTTCAGGGACTCCAAAATCATGAAAAACTTGCTCGCTTAAAAACTTTATCACCTGGTTAGCAACGGCATCTTTCATTGCTTTAAGAAAGACAAATTTTGTGAAATGATCCACTACGATCTGTTATAACCTCATTCCCTATTTGCGGCATTAAATTTTTATTCGTAGGTATTGTTTCATTCGTATTGTATTTCATTCGAAGTCTATGCAAAGTTTTTTTTATACCGCCATGGGATTTTTCTTCCGGTTCATGAGCCTGTTTTATCAATTGATGAGTCAGTGTGTTAGGCACCCATAATTTCCATTTAAATTCTTCCAGATTGTGCATTTAAGAAACCAAATTGTTTCGTTTAAAAACTAATCCGTTTACTACTTTGATATCCGGTAACTTTTCGGCATTTTTGGAGGCGGTTTCTATCAGACCCTTATATTCTGTCCAATCAAATTCTAATGTTTTAAAATCTAAAATATTTACCGCTTTCAATTCTATTTCTTCCACTAATCTTGACAAGGTATCAGCCATAATGTTTTCCGACCCTTTGCGGTGTTCTATTGCAAAGTCATATGTCTGTAGTTGCAACGCCCATCTAGCCAATCTGCCATTTAAGTCCCTTAAGGACATCAGCCATTTGAAACTAGCATGGTCCGTGATAACGGTAAAAGGCATTAATTCAATATACGGACGAAATTTTTTTACGGCTAAAACTGCAGCCAAACACTCTTTTCTCCGTTACACTGTAATTATTTTGAGCAGCATTAAATTTTTGCGAAAAGAAAGAAATAGGTCTTTCATTATTTTGTTTATCCTTCTGAAATAAAACTGCACCTACTCCGTAACTGGATGCATCGCATTGGACATAAAAACGTTTTTTTAAAACAGGGTGAGCCAAAACCGGTGCTGTTGTTAAAGCGTGTTTTAACTGTTTGAAACTTTTGTTTGCCTCTTCTGTTATTGTAAATTTTGACCCCTTTTTAATCAGGTCAGTTAGAGGTGCAGTCATTGATGAAAAATTCCGAATAAAACGTCGGTACCAACCCGCTGTACCTAAGAAACTTCGTACTTCTTTTACTGATTTTGGTATAGGTATGGCCTTTATTGCCTCAATTTTTTCTGGGTCTGTTTTCATCACCCCTCCTCCAACTATGAAACCTAAATATCGCAATTCTTTAAAACAAAAAAAAAACGATCGTTAAATTAGCTGCGTTCAGACGTTTCGCAACCCTTTTCAGCAATTCCACGTGACTGTCAAAATATGCAGAAATTAAAATCGTCCAGATACACGAACACATTGACCTTAAGTTCTTCTGGAATCACATTGTCCATAAGTCTACACAACCGCTGTGCAGCGTTACAAAGGCCAAAGGGCATAACAACATACTGGTACAAAGGTCTGCCAGGTATTCTGAAGGCGGTGTAGGCTCGAGATTTCTCGTCCAATCGTATCTGCCAGAATGCGAATTTAAGGTCAACGCTGCTTATATAGTGGGTCTCATCCAAGCGACTTAGAATACCTTCTATATTTTGGATTGGATATGCGTCCTTCACAGTAAGTTCGTTTAATTTTCTCACTAAAGTGCATCGGCTACTCCATGGACTCTGACCTTCTTCTATGACACCAAGTTTTAACATCTCATCTACTTCGTCGTAAATCAGTTCTTGCACAGCTGGCGAGACGGGATAACATCTATCTTTCACAGGTGTTGCTTCCTCCATCAATTTCATTTTATGCGTTTCTACATCTGTCTTTCCTAAACCATGTTGCTCATACGTTCTAAATAAATCTTTAGCGTTATTCAATTTCACTAGTTGGTCATCGGTTAGTATATGCTGCTCTACTTCATTTAACTTAAGAGGAAAATCCTTTGAAAGTGTTTCGGAATTTATTTCCTCTACGTTAAAAATCCTAGCAGCCAATTCAAATTTCTTTCAAATATGCCTCTTGGGTAAGATTTGCGCATATGTAGAACTCAATTGTCCTTACTAAATTATTATATTCTACTGATGATTTGAATTTCCCTAACACATTATACTCTTTGCCTCCCGCAGTGGTTATACCAGAGAACACTGGGGTTATTTGAACGTTTAATTGTTCGATTATATTCTCACAGTTTTTTTCCCAATAAGGTTATGGGCGCACCAGTATCTAATAACCCATTTATTTTAATTTCACCAATTTTAATTTGAGCAATAGCTCTTGGATCCTGAAAATCTTCGTTCAAATTTGAACAACATCTTGGTATGGACCTTTTAATTTCCTGAATCTGAAGCTTTCTATTCCTGAATCTTTTCCTAGTGTCCCTAATCTTTTCCAATTTACTATTACCTAGTTCTGAACCAAAAATTCTATTTCTAACTTTCTATAATTTTTTAACAGCTCCTCGTATGACTTAAATATTTGTTCGTTTTTGAATCCATTTCTTAAAACCAATCTATTATCTTTATTTGTAGTTCTTTTTAATAATTCAAACATTTCCTCAATCCCTTTCTTACTCATCTTATTTTCAGATGCCATTTTGTCGGTCTGAACGCCTATACTGTTTGAGTGTCGGTGGCGGTTTGAGTGACGCGTGACTCGGCCACTTTTAACACACCCCTCGGTCTGTTTCCCGAACATTTTGGACATGTTGGAGTAACTTCACCCAACATTCCGCACCTATAACAAAATAGGTTTCTCTGAATAGCGGTACAATCAGAAAACAGGTGTCCAGGCAGCCGGCAGTTCCAACATAAAATACCGTTGCTGTTTCCTAGAGGTAAATTAGTTTTCAAATTATTTTTCCGATATTTTATTTCATCTACTATTTCTACATATTCCTCTGCATCAGGTTGTTCTTTAACTATCTCGTCAACATGTCTTCTAGGGTTTCCATAACGTGAAGGAGCAGTAGTGGTTGTAAGCTCTCTTCTGCAGTAATTTCTTTCTACTTCCTTGCACTCATCTCTTATGTCATGACGGAGATTTCTTTTTATTATTCTGATAACTTCATATTCTGGTAAAGGAATTTTTAAACGGGATCGTAATTTTTTCATTACTTAAAAATAGGCATGAATAGATTCACCTGGCTTCTGACGACGTTCTTCAAAATCGCGCATGAATTGGTATTCACTTCGGTTTGAGCCATACTGTAGATGCAATGCCTTTTTCAAATCTTCCCAGGTTCTTATGCGTTTATGCTGGTTCTTATGGGGTTTATGAAATTCACCTTGTAGTTCATCCCATGTACAAGAATGATAACCTTGAAGATACTCTATTCTAAATATTAAGTCCTCGATATAAACATTATCAGGGTTCCCATCAATACTGATGTCCCATTTGTCAACTCTAATAGGAAATCTTTTTTGATATTGACGTTCATTGCAAGAAGTACCCATATTTATTCACTGGTGGAGTGTTCACTGAACTATTTGAGTGACCGTTTGTCGGATTATCTGGAAAATCTTATCTCCTCTGAGGACCCGGTGGATAATGAGAAACTTTTTTCCTAGGTGCCCATGTGATACAATTTTGGCCTTTTTTTCCAACATCACTCTCAATTAAATTGATTTCCTCACTAGATTTCCAAGTTATATTCATTTTCTGAATTTCTTTTAACATTTTAGCAAATCCTTCCTGAAGGCTATCCTGAATCCTATAGTCTAATTTTTGTTCTAGTTCAGACCTACAGGTTGGTTGAAAAGTTCCTGCGCTCGAAATGAAAGAATACTGCTTTTGTTACGAAATATATTTTTTTATTCAATATAATCTGCTAGAAGCTCAATACACTTATTCCAATGATCTTCCAATAATTTTATCCCATCCTTATAATGGTTTTCCGGAAGCTCTGCAAAATAACCGTCTACGGCTGCTATGGCCTCTTCTTTCGACGAAAAATGCTTTCCACGAAGGAATTGTTTGAGATTTCTGAAGAGATAGTAGTCACTGGGAGCCAAATCTGGTGAATACGGTGGATGTTCAAGCAATTCGTACTTTAATTCTTTGAATTTAGCCATCGTCAAAACACTTTTGTGAGCAGGTGCATTGTCTTGATGAAAAATGATTTTTTTCTTCTTTAAACCAGGTCTTTTCTCACGATTTTTTCCATCCAGCTTGTTTTCGATCCAGTTTTTGTTGAATTGTTAATGTGTGCGGCACTAACTTTCCAAACAGTTTTTTCATACGTAATTCTTCATGTAAAATATGGAGTACTCGTTCGTCTGAGATGCCTATGGCATTAGCAATTTCACGCTTAGTCAAACTTGGATCTTCACTAACCATATTATGTACCTGCTCATGACTTCTGCTGTGGTTGCAGTTTTTGGTCGTCCTTCGCGTGGATCGTCTTCAAGGCTGGTACGACCACGTTTAAATTCACCAGCACAAAATTCAACGATGCGTTTTGAAGGTGAGGACTCCTTATACACTTCTAACAATTGTTCATAAATTTCCTTTGCTTTTAAACCCTTCAAAACAAAGAATCTAATGACTGCACGATATTCAGTTTTTTCCATATTAAAAAAAATCAATGACACGTCAACTTCAAATGGCTTGCAAACAAAGAAAGAATTGACAGAATGACTTGCAATTTTGCATGTGTTCTCAGGACAGTTATACCAACTTGAAAAAAAAAGTTTGGAGCTATCAGTGCCATCTCTTGGTGAGCGCAGGAACTTTTCAACCAACCTGTATATTCCCTGTTTGTTTCGGCAATTACATTATGTACTATCCCGGCATAACTCCTGGGGCTATGACGCTGTTAAACAGGTGGTGGTTGCAGTGGTGGTCGATTGATTACTTTTGAATTGGTGCCCGTTGGCAGACCCGTAACATTGCTCGTGGTTTCCGACGCTTGATCCGGGAGAGTATTGTTTACAAACAATACAAATTTTAAATACAAACAAATAACATATAAGAGGGTTTCAGGTTTAATGGTTTAAAGTTCATTCTGGGTTATAGTTGGGGGTTGTTGTTGGTAATATCTAAAACGCATTCCAATCGCAAACTCCTGTAGTGTTCTATACTAGTACAAAATGTCCGGATTCGATTACACAAACTAACTATTGTTATACTGTTGGGCTATAATCATATCCAACTACAATGATATAGAATTCAACTTGCAAACTAACCTTATTCTATTCGTTAGAACACGATGAATTCCCCTACTTCCCATTATACAAACTAGCTTCTTCTATGCCAGGCTATAATGGTTTTCCTATAATAAAAAAAATATGTTGCAATATCTGAATTTTGAATGATCATATCCCCTAGCTGCAATTAACCTAATTTTGATTAAGACGTCTAGGTGATAGACACCATTGCTCACAATATTCTAGTACCGTGGAGCAATGTTGGGCTATTTATACAGGATCTCTTCTAGCTTTTCAATGGGCGCCATTTGTTGCTCCGTAACCCCGTCGAATTCCTGATCTATGCTGCCACCTCAGCTAGCCCGAAGCACGGTGTAAATTCCCAACCCGCAAACAAATACCGAGGGCGAACAACATAATTGTTTTTAAATTTTAAACTACCTACGAAATTTAACGGTCAAATAAATTAAAAATTCTGATAATATACGTTTTTTTTTTCTTTTCTTAAACAAAACAGAAAAATCTCTGATCAAAGTATATCACTTGTATTTAACTAAATTTTTAAATCTCAGAATATAATCAAAAAATTATAATCTTTCGAAAAATTAAATAACTAGCTTAAACAGAATGCACAAAAAAATATCAAACCTAAATTAACAAATCAAACAAAAAAAAACCTACACAAAGGACCGAACAAAATTATCATATAAAGTGCTTTAAATTTTTACCATAGGTATACCAAATTCTACCCTGTTTATGCGTTTCTATATATATTTTGCTTTAAATGATTAAAGTTTATTAAAAAATGGTAGTCGCTGAGTTTAATTTTTTTTAAATTGCCTAACTGGACACTCCAAACAACAAAATTTAAGTAAAAAATTTCAATACATATTTTTGCCCTTTTACACATACAAGATCTCCTGAATCGGGTTTTCTCCGGCAACCTCGCATAAAATGTATCCCTATATACAACCCTGGGTGGATACATTTATGTCAACCCTGTTATTGCTGTATAAGAAGGACTGACGAAAAGAAAAATATATAAAGCAAAACAATATCAAAAAGAATAATGGTGAAAACACTTTAAACAAAAAAAGTATTAAAAAAAAATAAATTTGCTGGAAAAAAATCTACCAAATATATAAATATAAAAAAGGTCAATAAGTGAATGTCTCATATATTATTATTATATTACTATATTTGCTTTCTTTTCTATTTTTCTTGTTTTAGCTAAGACGGAAACTAAAAACTGGGTGCCATGCATCCGTGCATCCCACCCACAACAAAACTCTGCTGTTTCTAGGCCTGTCACAGAAAAAGCAGTGAAAGGGGTGACAATATTGGTAATTTTTCTTTACTACCATATTGCTATTTGCTAATGCCACTAAGCGCCCAACGCAGGCCACACCCACGTTCAAGAGGATCCCAGAGTTAGCCGGGCTTTAATAAACAATAAAAAATGTTTTGAAATATTACATTAGCTGTTCGCTGGTATCGGATTACTCTTGAAGTATTAGGGAAGTAAATTTCTAAAATTTAAAATTAAAGAGTTTTTCTTTGTGTAACTTTTATTTACTTTCAGGCATTTCGCAATACGGGTTAAAAAATGACACTGTGGAAGTGTAAAATTGGAGAACAATAGCAATTTCATAATTAAAAACTACAATTAACTGGAATGTTATTTCACCTAAATCTAATATTGTCCAAAAATGGTTTCGCTCCAGTAAGTATAAAAAAATTAATTCCGCGTTAAATCTGAAATTTTTTCAAATTCTTAGTTACAATAAAATTCAAACATAAAACACTGGTCAACAAAATTTGGTGTATAATTTTATATTTTTCTAATTATTGCACCTAACCGCTAATTGCACTTATCCCTTAAATTATTGTTTAATATCTTTAGCATGATATATTTCAATCGGAGTACCTGATAATGATTCAAGTTCATATATATTATTTCCAATTATTCTCAATACTCTACACTAAGTGAACTTTTTACAAAATTTAGCATTGATGTTATTCTTAAAATCACTCGAGACGAAATTTCTTTTAAAAACCTCCTGGCCAGGAACAAAATGTACTACACGAGCTCCTTTATTATAGCGTAATGCACTCTTTTCATATGCATCGTGCCTATTGTTTTTGACCTTATCCCTAATCAATCGAATTCTATCAGAGTTTTCGAGGTATATTTCATTATCATCTAGGGCTTTCAATTGTTTTGCTAACTTATAATCTAAACCACAAGTGAACATATTCTGGCGAAGAAAGGACTGACTCCAGTCGCTGTGTGTATGGCAGTACGCAAGGACAATTCAATAGATGGTAAATTAATATCCCATTCGCGGTGATCATCTTTCATATACGCCCTTATAGCTGACAAAACACTTTGATTTACTCTCTCTGAGGCATTAGATTGTGGGGAGTGTACTGGCGTTCTCATGTTATTGATTTCATATTCCTTTATCATCTTTTGAAACTCCTTCGAAATGAATTGCTTCCCGTTATCTGAGTGAATAATTTCAGGGACTCCAAAATCATGAAAAACTTGCTCGCTTAAAAACTTTATCACCTGGTTAGCAACGGCATCTTTCATTGCTTTAAGAAAGACAAATTTTGTGAAATGATCCACTATGATCTGTTATAACCTCATTCCCTATTTCCGGCATTAAATTTTTACTCGTAGGTATTGTTTCTTTACATATTTTGCAATTATTCACAAAATTTTTAACTTGAGTGATCATGTTCGGCCAATAATATTTCATTCGAAGTCTATGCAAAGTTTTATTTATACCGCCATGGGATTTTTCTTCCGGTTCATGTGCCTGTTTTATCAATTGATGAGTCAGTGTGTTAGGCACCCATAATTTCCATTTAAATTCTTCCAGATTGTGCATTTAAGAAACCAAATTGTTTCGTTTAAAAACTAATCCGTTTACTACTTTGATATCCGGTAACTTTTCGGCATTTTTGGAGGCGGTTTCTATCAGACCCTTATATTCTGTCCAATCAAATTCTAATGTTTTAAAACCTAAAATATTTACCGCTTTCAATTCTATTTCTTCCACTAATCTTGACAAGGTATCAGCCATAATGTTTTCCGACCCTTTGCGGTGTTCTATTGCAAAGTCATATGTCTGTAGTTGCAACGCCCATCTAGCCAATCTGCCATTTAAGTCCCTTAAGGACATCAGCCATTTGAAACTAGCATGGTCCGTGATAACGGTAAAAGGCATTAATTCAATATACGGACGAAATTTTTTTACGGCTAAAACTGCAGCCAAACACTCTTTTCTCCGTTACATTATTTTGAGCAGCATTAAATTTTTGCGAAAAGAAAGAAATAGGTCTTTCATTATTTTGTTTATCCTTCTGAAATAAAACTGCACCTACTCCGTAACTGGATGCATCGCATTGGACATAAAAACGTTTTTTAAAATCAGGGTGAGCCAGAACCGGTGCTGTTGTTAAAGCGTGTTTTAACTGTTTGAAACTTTTGTTTGCCTCTTCTGTTATTGTAAATTTTGAGCCCTTTTTAATCAGGTCAGTTAGAGGTGCAGTCATTGATGAAAAATTCCGAATAAAACGTCGGTACCAACCCGCTGTACCTAAGAAACTTCGTACTTCTTTTACTGATTTTGGTATAGGTATGGCCTTTATTGCCTCAATTTTTTCTGGGTCTGTTTTCATCACCCCTCCTCCAACTATGAAACCTAAATATCGCAATTCTTTAAAACAAAAAAACCGATCGTTAAATTAGCTGCGTTCAGACGTTTAGCAACCTTTTTCAGCAATTCCACGTGACTGTCAAAATCTGCAGAAATTAAAATCGTCCAGATACACGAACATATTGACCTTAAGTTCTTCTGGAATCACATTGTCCATAAGTCTACACAACCGCTGTGCAGCGTTACAAAGGCCAAAGGGCATAACAACATACTGGTAAAAAGGTCTGCCAGGTATTCTGAAGGCGGTGTAGGCTCGAGATTTCTCGTCCAATCGTATCTGCCAGAATGCGAATTTAAGGTCAACGCTGCTTATATAGTGGGTCTCATCCAAGCGACTTAGAATACCTTCTATATTTTGGATTGGATATGCGTCCTTCACAGTAAGTTCGTTTAAATTTCTCACTAAAGTGCATCGGCTACTCCATGGACTCTGACTTTCTTCTATGACACCAAGTTTTAACATCTCATCTACTTCGTCGTAAATCAGTTCTTGCACAGCTGGCGAGACGGGATAACATCTATCTCCATCAATTTCATTTTATGCGTTTCTACATTTGTCTTTCCTAAACCATGTTGCTCATACGTTCTAAATAAATCTTTAGCGTTATTCAATTTCACTAGTTGGTCATCGGTTAGTATATGCTGCTCTACTTCATTTAACTTAAGAGGAAAATCCTTTGAAAGTGTTTCGGAATTTATTTCCTCTACGTTAAAAATCCTAGGAGCCAATTCAAATTTCTTTCAAATATGCCTCTTGGGTAAGATTTGCGCATATGTAGAACTCAATTGTCCTTACTAAATTATTATATTCTACTGATGATTTAAATTTCCCTAACACATTATACTCTTTGCCTCCTGCAGTGGTTATACCAGAGAACACTGGGGTTATTTGAACGTTTAATTGTTCGATTTTATTCTAACAGTTTTTTTCCCAAAAGGTTATGGGCGCACCAGTATCTAATAACCCATTTATTTTAATTTCACCAATTTTAATTTGAGCAATAGCTCTTGGATCCTGAAAATCTTCGTTCAAATTTGAACAACATCTTGGTATGGACCATTTTGATTTCCTGAATCTGAAGCTTTCTATTCCTGAATCTTTTCCTAGTGTCCCTAATCTTTCCCAATTTACTATTACCAAGTTCTGAACCAAAAATTCTATTTCTAACTTTCTATAATTTTTTAACAGCTCCTCGTATGACTTGAATATTTGTTCGTTTTTGAATCCATTTCTTAAAACCAATCTATTATCTTTATTTGTAGTTCTTTTTAATAATTCAAACATTTCCTCAATCCCTTTCTTACTCATCTTATTTTCAGATGCCATTTTGTCATTCTGAACGCCTATACTGTTTGAGTGTCGGTGGCGGTTTGAGTGATGCGTGACTCGGCCACTTTTAACACACCCCTCGGTCTGTTTCCCGAACATTTTGGACATGTTGGAGTAACTGCACTCAACATTCCGCACCTATAACAAAATAGGTTTCTCTGAATAGCGGTACAATCAGAAAATAGGTGTCCAGGCAGCTGGCAGTTCCAACATAAAATACCGTTGCTGTTTCCTAGAGGTAAATTAGTTTTCAAATTATTTTTCCGATATTTTATTTCATCTACTATTTCTACATATTCCTCTGCATCAGGTTGTTCTTTAACTATCTCGTCAACATGTCTTCTAGGGTTTCCATAACGTGAAGGAGCAGTAGTGGTTGTAAGCTCTCTTCTGCAGTAATTTCTTTCTACTTCCTTGCACTCATCTCTTAACTGTTCTACCGAAAAAGTTGCATTGGATATAAAATTTTGGAAATCTCATGACGGAGATTTCTTTTTATTATTCTGATAACTTCATATTCTGGTAGAGGAATTTTTAAACGGGATCGTAATTTTTTCATTACTTAAAAATAGGCATGAATCGATTCACCTGGCTTCTGACGACGTTCTTCAAAATCGCGCATGAATTGGTATTCACTTCGGTTTGAGCCATACTGTAGATGCAATGCCTTTTTCAAATCTTCCCAGGTTCTTATGCGTTTATGCTGGAGCATCAGCCAGTACCAATCTTTGCTTCTCCTTTTAACAATTTATGAAATTAACCTTGTAGTTCATCCCATGTACAAGAATGATAACCTTGAAGATACTCTATTCTAAATATAAAGTCCTCGATATAAACATTATCAGGGTTTCCATCAATACTGATGTCCCATTTGACAACTCTAATAGGAAATCTTTTTTGATATTGACGTTCATTTCAAGAAGTACCCATATTTACTGTTTCTTCAAATCTATTAGCCTAATTCACTGGTGGAGTGTTCACTGAACTATTTGAATGACCGTTTGTCGGATTATCTGGAAAATCTTATCTCCTCTGAGGACCCGGTGGATAATGAGAAACTTTTTTCCTAGGTGCCCATGTGATACAATTTTGGCCTTTTGTTCCAACATCACTCTCAATTAAATTGATTTCCTCACTAGATTTCCAGGTTATATTCATTTTCTGAATTTCTTTTAACATTTTAGCAAATCCTTCCTGAAGGCTCTCCTGAATCCTATAGTCTAATTTTTGTTCTAGTTCAGACCTACAGGTTGGTTGAAAAGTTCCTGCGCTCAAAATGAAAGAATACTGCTTTTGTTACGAAATATATTTTTTTATTCAATATAATCTCCTAGAAGCTCAATACACTTATTCCAATGATCTTCCAATAATTTTATCCCATCCTTATAATGGTTTTCCGGAAGCTCTGCAAAATAACCGTCTACGGCTGCTATGGCCTCTTCTTTCGACGAAAAATGCTTTCCACGAAGGAATTGTTTGAGATTTCTGAAGAGATAGTAGTCACTGGGAGCCAAATCTGGTGAATACGGTGCATGTTCAAGCAATTCGTACTTTAATTCTTTGAATTTAGCCATCGTCAAAACACTTGTGAGCAGGTGCATTGTCTTTATGAAAAATGATTTTTTTCTTCTTTAAACCAGGTTTTTTCTCACGAATTTTTTCATCCAGCTGATCCAAAAGGCTGCAATAATATTCAGAGTTGAGTGTTTTGCCATTCTGAAGATAATCAATCAACAAAATTCCTTTTGCATCCCAAAAAACTGATGCCATAACCTTCTTTGCTGATCGTTGTGACTTCACCTGCTTTGGAGCTGAACAACCAGCTTCAGTCCACTGTAAACGTTCTTGTTTCAATTTAGAATCATGGTGGTAGCTCCAAGTCTCATCCATAGTTATAAAACGACGCAAGAAGTCGCTTTTATTCGGCTTAAACGCTCCAAATTACGCTGAGAAATTTGTTTTCGATCCAGTTTTTGTTGAATTGTTAATGTGAGCGGCACTAACTTTCCAAACAGTTTTTTCATACGTAATTCTTCATGTAAAATATTCACACTTAGTTAAACTTGGATCTACACTAACCATATTATGTACCTGCCTAATGATTTCTGCTGTGGTTGCAGTTTTTGGTCGTCCTTCGCGTGGATCGTTTTTAAGGCTGGTAAGACCACGTTAAAATTCACCAGCACAAAATTCAACGATGCGTTTTGAAGGTGAGGACTCCTTATACACTTCTAACAATTGTTCATAAATTTGTGGTGCCCGTTGGCAAACCCGTAACATTGCTCGTGGTTCCCGACGCTTGATCCGGGAGAGTATTGTCTGACGTTATGATCGTGTCCGACATGTCAATAAAATCGTCCGTTCCCGAGGGTTTTTTAATACCCGGAGGTGACCTTCCATTACCCATTTGACAAAAAAAAAATAAAATTCGAGTAGTAAACGAAAATACAGAGAAACGATTGATTAAAATAAAACCGGATAAATAAATTTAAAATCTACGAGTTAGGTTACTCTATAGAAAAAAAAATATTATAGTAACTCAGATACAATTTTCTAAAAATATAACATGTAGTAAGTCAAAGATTAAAGTACTAAAATTTCGAATGTCTGAAATAATTAAAAAAAAAACGAATTTCTCAACTACCAAAAAAATAGTAGATAAATATTACGCCAATGAATTTTGAATGATCTGAATTTTGAATGATCATATCCCCTAGCTGCAATTAACCTAATTTTGATTAAGACGTCTAGGTGATAGACACCATTGCTCACAATATTCTAGTACCGTGGAGCAATGTTGGGCTATTTATACAGGATCTCTTCTAGCTTTTCAATGGACGCCATTTATTGTTCCGTAACCCCGTCGAATTCCTGATCTATGCGGTGTAAATTCCCAACCCGAAAACAAAGACCGAGGGCGAACAACATTATTGTTTTTAAATTTTAAACTACCTACGAAATTTAACGGTAAAATAAATTAAAAATTCTGATAATAAACGTTTTTTTTTCTTTTCTTAAACAAAACAGAAAAATCTCTGATCAAAGTATATCACTTGTATTTAACTAAATTAAAATCTCAGAATATAATCAAAAAAATGGTATCTTAACAAAAAAAATATTTGTCACTAAAATTATAATCTTTCGAAAAATTAAATAACTAACTTAAACAGAATGCATAAAAAAATATCAAACCTAAATTAACAAAACAAACAAAAAAAACCTACACAAAGGACCGAACAAAATTATCATATAAAGGGCTTTAAATTTTGACCATAGGTATACCAAATTCTACCCTGTTTATGCGTTTCTATATATATTTTTCTTTAAATGATTAAAGTTTATTAAAAAAATGGTAGTCGCTGAGTTTAATTTTTTTTAAATTGCCTAACTGCACACTCTAAACAACAAAATTTAAGTAAAAAATTTGAATACATATTTTTGCCCTTTTACACATTCAAGATAGAATATTTTTGAGATCTCCTGAATCGGGTCTTCTCCGGCAACCTCGCATAAAATGTATCCCTATATACAACCCTGGGTGGATAAATTTATGTCAACCCTGTTATTGCTGTATAAGAAGGACTGACGAAAAGAAAAATATATAAAGCAAAACAATATCAAAAAGAATAATGGTGAAAACACTTTAAACAAAAAAAATATTTAAAAAAAATAAATTTGCTGGAAAAAAAATCTACCAAATATATAAATATAAAAAAGGTCAATAAGTGAATGTCTCATATATTATTATTATATTACTATATTTGCTTTCTTTTCTATTTTTCTTGTTTTAGCTAAGACGGAAACTAAAAACTGGCTGCCATGCATCCGTGCATCCCACCCACAACAAAACTCTGCTGTTTCTAGGCCTGTCACAGAAAAGCAGTGAAAGGGGTGACAATATTGGTAATTTTTCTTTACTACCATATTGCTATTTGCTAATGCCACTAAGCGCCCAACGCAGGCCACACCCACGTTCAAGAGGATCCCAGAGTTAGCCGGGCTTTAATAAACAATAAAAAATGTTTTGAAATATTACATTAGCTGTTCGCTGGTATCGGATTACTCTTGAAGTATTAGGGAAGTAAATTTCTAAAATTTAAAATTAAAGAGTTTTTCTTTGTGTAAATTTTATTTACTTTCAGGCATTTCGCAATACGGGTAAAAAAATGACACTGTGGAAGTGTAAAATTGGAGAACAATAGCAATTTCATAATTAAAAACTACAATTAACTGGAATGTTATTTCACCTAAATCTAATATTGTCCAAAAATGGTTTCGCTCCAGTAAGTATAAAAAAATTAATTCCGCGTTAAATCTGAAATTTTTTTAAATTCTTAGTTACAATAAAATTCAAAACATAAAACACTGGTCAACAAAATTTGGTGTATAATTTTATATTTTTCTAATTATTGCACCTAACCGCTAATTGCACTTATCCCTTAAATTATTATTTAATATCTTTAGCATGATATATTTCAATTGGAGTACCTGATAATGATTCAAGTTCATATATATTATTTCCAATTATTCTCAATACTCTACACTAAGTGAACTTTTTACAAAATTTAGCATTGATGTTATTCTTAAAAACCTCCTGGCCAGGAACAAAATGTACTACACGAGCTCCTTTATTATAGCGTAATGCACTCTTTTCATATGCATCGTGCCTATTGTTTTTGACCTTATCCTTACCTTATGCAAAGTTTTATTTATACCGCCATGGGATTTTTCTTCCGGTTCATGTGCCTGTTTTATCAATTGATAAGTCAGTGTGTTAGGTACCCATAATTTCCATTTAAATTCTTCCAGATTGTGCATTTAAGAAACCAAATTGTTTCGTTTAAAAACCAATCCGTTTACTACTTTGATATCCGGTAACTTTTCGGCATTTTCGGAGGCGGTTTCTATCAGACCCTTATATTCTGTCCAATCAAATTCTAAAGTTTTAAAACCTAAAATATTTACCGCTTTCAATTCTATTTCTTCCACTAATTTTGACAAGGTATCAGCCATAATGTTTTCCGACCCTTTGCGGTGTTCTATTGCAAAGTCATATGTCTGTAGTTGCAACGCCCATCTAGCCAATCTGCCATTTAAGTCCCTTAAGGACATCAGCCATTTCAAACTAGCATGGTCCGTGATAACGGTAAAAGGCATTAATTCAATATACGAACGAAGCTTTTTTACGGCTAAAACTGCAGCCAAACACTCTTTTCTCCGTTACATTATTTTGAGCAGCATTCAATTTTTGCGAAAAGAAAGAAATAGGTCTTTCATTATTTTGTTTATCCTTCTGAAATAAAACTGCACCTACTCCGTAACTGGATGCATCGCATTGGACATAAAAACGTTTTTTAAAATCAGGGTGAGCCAAAACCGGTGCTGTTGTTAAAGCGTGTTTTAACTGTTTGAAACTTTTGTTTGCCTCTTCTGTTATTGTAAATTTTGAGCCCTTTTTAATCAGGTCAGTTAGAGGTGCAGTCATTGATGAAAAATTCCGAATAAAACGTCGGTACCAACCCGCTGTACCTAAGAAACTTCGTACTTCTTTTACTGATTTTGGTAATGGTATGGCCTTTATTGCCTCAATTTTTTCTGGGTCTGTTTTCATCACCCCTCCTCCAACTATGAAACCTAAATATCGCAATTCTTTAAAACAAAAAAACCGATCGTTAAATTAGCTGCGTTCAGACGTTTCGCAACCTTTTTCAGCAATTCCACGTGACTGTCAAAATCTGCAGAAATTAAAATCGTCCAGATACACGAACACATTGACCTTAAGTTCTTCTGGAATCACATTGTCCATAAGTCTACACAACCGCTGTGCAGCGTTACAAAGGCCAAAGGGCATAACAACATACTGGTACAAAGGTCTGCCAGGTATTCTGAAGGCGGTGTTGGCTCGAGATTTCTCGTCCAATCGTATCTGCCAGAATGCGAATTTAAGGTCAACGCTGCTTATATAGTGGGTCTCATCCAAGCGACTTAGAATACCTTCTATATTTTGGATTGGATATGCGTCCTTCACAGTAAGTTCGTTTAATTTTCTCACTAAAGTGCATCGGCTACTCCATGGACTCTGACTTTCTTCTATGACACCAAGTTTTAACATCTCATTTACTTCGTCGTAAATCAGTTCTTGCACAGCTGGCGCGACGGGATAACATCTATCTTTCACAGGTGTTGCTCCCTCCATCAATTTGATTGTATGCGTTTCTACATCTGTCTTTCCTAAACCATGTTGCTCAAACGTTCTAAATAAATCTTTAGCGTTATTCAATTTCACTAGTTGGTCATCGGTTAGTATATGCTGCTCTACTTCATTTAACTTAAGAGGAAAATCCTTTGAAAGTGTTTCGGAATTTATTTCCTCTACGTTAAAAATCCTAGGAGCCAATTCAAATTTCTTTCAAATATGCCTCTTGGGTAAGATTTGCGCATATGTAGAACTCAATTGTCCTTACTAAATTTTTATATTCTACTGATGATTTAAATTTCCCTAACACATTATACTCTTTGCCTCCCGCAGTGGTTATACCAGAGAACACTGGGGTTATTTGAACGTTTAATTGTTCGATTATATTCTCACAGTTTTTTCCCCAATAAGGTTATGGGCGCACCAGTATCTAATAACCCATTTATTTTAATTTCACCAATTTTAATTTGAGCAATAGCTCTTGGATCCTGAAAATCTTCGTTCAAATTTGAACAACATCTTGGTATGGACCTTTTAATTTCCTGAATCTGAAGCTTTCTATTCCTGAATCTTTTCCTAGTGTCCCTAATCTTTTCCAATTTACTATTACCTAGTTCTGAACCAAAAATTCTATTTCTAACTTTCTATAATTTTTTAACAGCTCCTCGTATGACTTAAATATTTGTTCGTTTTTGAATCCATTTCTTAAAACCAATCTATTATCTTTATTTGTAGTTATTTTTAATAATTCAAACATTTCCTCAATCCCTTTCTTACACATCTTATTTTCAGATGCCATTTTGTCGGTCTGAACGCCTATACTGTTTGAGTGTCGGTGGCGGTTTGAGTGACGGTTTGAGTGGCTCGGCCACTTTTAACACACCCCTCGGTCTGTTTCCCGAACATTTTGGACATGTTGGAGTAACTGCACCCAACATTCCGCACCTATAACAAAATAGGTTTCTCTGAATAGCGGTACAATCAGAAAACAGGTGTCCAGGCAGCCGGCAGTTCCAACATAAAATACCGTTGCTGTTTCCTAGAGGTAAATTAGTTTTCAAATTATTTTTCCGATATTTTATTTCATCTACTATTTCTACATATTCCTCAGCATCAGGTTGTTCTTTAACTATCTCGTCAACATGTCTTCTAGGGTTTCCATAATGTGAAGGAGCAGTAGTGGTTGTAAGCTCTCTTCTGCAGTAATTTCTTTCTACTTCCTTGCACTCATCTCTTAACTGTTCTACCGAAAAAAGTTGCATTGGATATAAAATTTTGGTAGAGGAATTTTTAAACGGGATCGTAATTTTTTCATTACTTAAAAATAGGCATGAATCGATTCACCTGGCTTCTGACGACGTTCTTCAAAATCGCGCATGAATTGGTATTCACTTCGGTTTGAGCCATACTGTAGATGCAATGCCTTTTTCAAATCTTCCCAGGTTCTTACGCGTTTATGCTGGAGCATCAGCCAGTACCAATCTTTGCTTCTCCTTTTAACAATTTATGAAATTCACCTTGTAGTTCATCCCATGTACAAGAATGATAACCTTGAAGATACTCTATTCTAAATATAAAGTCCTCGATATAAACATTATCAGGGTTTCCATCAATACTGATGTCCCATTTGTCAACTCTAATAGGAAATCTTTTTTGAAATTGACGTTCATTTCAAGAAGTACCCATATTTACTGTTTCTTCAAATCTACTAGCCTAATTCACTGGTGGAGTGTTCACTGAACTATTTGAATGACCGTTTGTCGGATTATCTGGAAAATCTTATCTCCTCTGAGGACCCGGTGGATAATGAGAAACTTTTTTCCTAGGTGCCCATGTGATACAATTTTGGCCTTTTGTTCCAACATCACTCTCAATTAAATTGATTTTCTGACTAGATTTCCAAGTTATATTCATTTTCTGAATTTCTTTTAACATTTTAGCAAATCCTTCCTGAAGGCTCTCCTGAATCCTATAGTCTAATTTTTGTTCTAGTTCAGACCTACAGGTTGGTTGAAAAGTTCCTGCGCTCGAAATGAAAGAATACTGCTTTTGTTACGAAATATATTTTTTTATTCAATATAATCTGCTAGAAGCTCAATACACTTATTTCAATGATCTTCCAATAATTTTATCCCATCCTTATAATGGTTTTCCGGAAGCTCTGCAAAATAACCGTCTACGGCTGCTATGGCCTCTTCTTTCGACGAAAAATGCTTTCCACGAAGGAATTGTTTGAGATTTCTGAAGAGATAGTAGTCACTGGGAGCCAAATCTGGTGAATACGGTGGATGTTCAAGCAATTCGTAATTTAATTCTTTGAATTTAGCCATCGTCAAAACACTTTTGTGAGCAGGTGCATTGTCTTTATGAAAAATGATTTTTTTCTTCTTTAAACCAGGTTTTTTCTCACGAATTTTTTCATCCAGCTGATCCAAAAGGCTGCAAGAATATTCAGAGTTGAGTGTTTTGCCATTCTGAAGATAATCAGTCAACAAAATTCCTTTTGCATCCCAAAAAACTGATGCCATAACCTTCTTTGCTGATCGTTGTGACTTCACCTGCTTTGGAGCTGAACAACCAGCTTCAGTCCACTGTAAACGTTCTTGTTTCAATTTAGAATCATGGTGGTAGATCCAAGTCTCATCCATAGTTATAAAACGACGCAAGAAGTCGCTTTTATTCGGCTTAAACGCTCCAAATTACGCTGAGAAATTTGTTTTCGATCCAGTTTTTGTTGAATGGTTAATGTGTGCGGCACTAACTTTCCAAACAGTTTTTTCATACGTAATTCTTCATGTAAAATATGGAGTACTCCTTCGTCTAAGATGCCTATGGCATTAGCAATTTCACACTTAGTTAAACTTGGATCTACACTAACCATATTATGTACCTGCTCAATGATTTCTGCTGTGGTTGCAGTTTTTGGTCGTCCTTCGCGTGGATCGTCTTTAAGGCTGGTACGACCACGTTAAAATTCACCAGCACAAAATTCAACGATGCGTTTTGAAGGTGAGGACTCCTTATACACTTCTAACAATTGTTCATAAATTTGTGGTGCCCGTTGGCAAACCCGTAACATTGCTCGTGGTTCCCGACGCTTGATCCGGGAGAGTATTGTCTGACGTTATGATCGTGTCCGACATGTCAATAAAATCGTCCGTTCCCGAGGGTTTTTTAATACCCGGAGGTGACCTTCCATTACCCATTTGACAAAAAAAAATAAAATTCGAGTAGTAAACGAAAATACAGAGAAACGATTGATTAAAATAAAACCGGATAAATAAATTTAAAATCTACGAGTTAGGTTACTCTATAGAAAAAAAAAATATTATAGTAACTCAGATACAATTTTCTAAAAATATAACATGTAGTAAGTCAAAGATTAAAGTACTAAAATTTCGAATATCTGAAATAATTAAAAAAAAACGAATTTCTCAACTACCAAAAAAATAGTAGATAAATATTACGCCAATGAATTTTGAATGATCTGAATTTTGAATGATCATATCCCCTAGCTGCAATTAACCTAATTTTGATTAAGACGTCTAGGTGATAGACACCATTGCTCACAATATTCTAGTACCGTGGAGCAATGTTGGGCTATTTATACAGGATCTCTTCTAGCTTTTCAATGGACTCCATTTATTGTTCCGTAACCCCGTCGAATTCCTGATCTATGCGGTGTAAATTCCCAACCCGCAAACAAAGACCGAGGGCGAACAACATTATTGTTTTTAAATTTTAAACTACCTACGAAATTTAACGGTAAAATAAATTAAAAATTCTGATAATAAACGTTTTTTTTTTCTTTTCTTAAACAAAACAGAAAAATCTCTGATCAAAGTATATCACTTGTATTTAACTAAATTAAAATCTCAGAATATAATCAAAAAAATGGTATCTTAACAAAAAAAATATTTGTCACTAAAATTATAATCTTTCGAAAAATTAAATAACTAACTTAAACAGAATGCATAAAAAAATATCAAACCTAAATTAACAAAACAAACAAAAAAAACCTACACAAAGGACCGAACAAAATTATCATATAAAGGGCTTTAAATTTTGACCATAGGTATACCAAATTCTACCCTGTTTATGCGTTTCTATATATATTTTTCTTTAAATGATTAAAGTTTATTAAAAAAATGGTAGTCGCTGAGTTTATTTTTTTTTTAAATTGCCTAACTGCACACTCTAAACAACAAAATTTAAGTAAAAAATTTGAATACATATTTTTGCCCTTTTACACATACAAGATAGAATATTTTTGAGATCTCCTGAATCGGGTCTTCTCCGGCAACCTCGCATAAAATGTATCCCTATATACAACCCTGGGTGGATAAATTTATGTCAACCCTGTTATTGCTGTATAAGAAGGACTGACGAAAAGAAAAATATATAAAGCAAAAAAATATCAAAAAGAATAATGGTGAAAACACTTTAAACAAAAAAAATATTAAAAAAAAATAAATTTGCTGGAAAAAAAATCTACCAAATATATAAATATAAAAAAGGTCAATAAGTGAATGTCTCATATATTATTATTATATTACTATATTTGCTTTCTTTTCTATTTTTCTTGTTTTAGCTAAGACGGAAACTAAAAACTGGCTGCCATGCATCCGTGCATCCCACCCACAACAAAACTCTGTTGTTTCTAGGCCTGTCACAGAAAAAGCAGTGAAAGGGGTGACAATATTGGTAATTTTTCTTTACTACCATATTGCTATTTGCTAATGCCACTAAGCGCCCAACGCAGGCCACACCCACGTTCAAGAGGATCCCAGAGTTAGCCGGGCTTTAATAAACAATAAAAAATGTTTTGAAATATTACATTAGCTGTTCGCTGGTATCGGATTACTCTTGAAGTATTAGGGAAGTAAATTTCTAAAATTTAAAATTAAAGAGTTTTTCTTTGTATAAAATTTTATTTACTTTCAGGCATTTCGCAATACGGGTAAAAAAATGACACTGTGGAAGTGTAAAATTGGAGAACAATAGCAATTTCATAATTAAAAACTACAATTAACTGGAATGTTATTTCACCTAAATCTAATATTGTCCAAAAATGGTTTCGCTCCAGTAAGTATAAAAAAATTAATTCCGCGTTAAATCTGAAATTTTTTTAAATTCTTAGTTACAATAAAATTCAAAACATAAAACACTGGTCAACAAAATTTGGTGTATAATTTTATATTTTTCTAATTATTGCACCTAACCGCTAATTGCACTTATCCCTTAAATTATTGTTTAATATCTTTAGCATGATATATTTCAATTGGAGTACCTGATAATGATTCAAGTTCATATATATTATTTCCAATTATTCTCAATACTCTACACTAAGTGAACTTTTTACAAAATTTAGCATTGATGTTATTCTTAAAATCACTCAAGACGAAATTTCTTTTAAAAACCTCCTGGCCAGGAACAAAATGTACTACACGAGCTCCTTTATTATAGCGTAATGCACTCTTTTCATATGCATCGTGCCTATTGTTTTTGACCTTATCCCTAATCAATCGAATTCTATCAGAGTTTTCGAGGTATATTTCATTATCATCTAGGGCTTTCAATTGTTTTGCTAACTTATAATCTGAACCACAAGTGAACATATTCTGGCGAAGAAAGGACTGACTCCAGTCGCTGTGTGTATGGCAGTACGCAAGGACAATTCAATAGATGGTAAATTAATATCCCATTCGCGGTGATCATCTTTCATATACGCCCTTATAGCTGACAAAACACTTTGATTTACTCTCTCTGAAGCATTAGATTGTGGGGAGTGTACTTGCGTTCTCATGTTATTGATTTCATATTCCTTTATCATCTTTTGAAACTCCTTCGAAATGAATTGCTTCCCGTTATCTGAGTGAATAATTTCAGGGCTCGGATAAAAACTTTATCACCTGGTTAGCAACGGCATCTTTCATTGCTTTAAGAAAGACAAATTTTGTGAAATGATCCACTACGATCTGTTATAACCTCATTCCCTATTTGCGGCATTAAATTTTTATTCGTAGGTATTGTTTCTTTACATATTTTGCAATTGTTCACAAAATTTTTAACTTGAGTGATCATGTTCGGCCAATAATATTTCATTCGAAGTCTATGCAAAGTTTTATTTATACCGCCATAGGATTTTTCTTCCGGTTCATGTGCCTGTTTTATCAATTGATAAGTCAGTGTGTTAGGTACCCATAATTTCCATTTAAATTCTTCCAGATTGTGCATTTAAGAAACCAAATTGTTTCGTTTAAAAACCAATCCGTTTACTACTTTGATATCCGGTAACTTTTCGGAATTTTTGGAGGCGGTTTCTATCAGACCCTTATATTCTGTCAAATCCAATTCTAAAGTTTTAAAACCTAAAATATTTACCGCTTTCAATTCTATTTCTTCCACTAATTTTGACAAGGTATCAGCCATAATGTTTTCCGACCCTTTGCGGTGTTCTATTGCAAAGTCATATGTCTGTAGTTGCAACGCCCATCTAGCCAATCTGCCATTTAAGTCCCTTAAGGACATCAGCCATTTCAAACTAGCATGGTCCGTGATAACGGTAAAAGGCATTAATTCAATATACGAACGAAGCTTTTTTACGGCTAAAACTGCAGCCAAACACTCTTTTCTCCGTTACATTATTTTGAGCAGCATTCAATTTTTGCGAAAAGAAAGAAATAGGTCTTTCATTATTTTGTTTATCCTTCTGAAATAAAACTGCACCTACTCCGTAACTGGATGCATCGCATTGGACATAAAAACGTTTTTTAAAATCAGGGTGAGCCAAAACCGGTGCTGTTGTTAAAGCGTGTTTTAACTGTTTGAAACTTTTGTTTGCCTCTTCTGTTATTGTAAATTTTGAGCCCTTTTTAATCAGGTCAGTTAGAGGTGCAGTCATTGATGAAAAATTCCGAATAAAACGTCGGTACCAACCCGCTGTACCTAAGAAACTTCGTACTTCTTTTACTGATTTTGGTAATGGTATGGCCTTTATTGCCTCAATTTTTTCTGGGTCTGTTTTCATCACCCCTCCTCCAACTATGAAACCTAAATATCGCAATTCTTTAAAACAAAAAAACCGATCGTTAAATTAGCTGCGTTCAGACGTTTCGCAACCTTTTTCAGCAATTCCACGTGACTGTCAAAATCTGCAGAAATTAAAATCGTCCAGATACACGAACACATTGACCTTAAGTTCTTCTGGAATCACATTGTCCATAAGTCTACACAACCGCTGTGCAGCGTTACAAAGGCCAAAGGGCATAACAACGTACTGGTACAAAGGTCTGCCAGGTATTCTGAAGGCGGTGTAGGCTCGAGATTTCTCGTCCAATCGTATCTGCCAGAATGCGAATTTAAGGTCAACGCTGCTTATATAGTGGGTCTCATCCAAGCGACTTAGAATACCTTCTATATTTTGGATTGGATATGTGTCCTTCACAGTAAGTTCGTTTAATTTCGTTTAATTTTCTCACTAAAGTGCATCGGCTACTCCATGGACTCTGACTTTCTTCTATGACACCAAGTTTTAACATCTCATTTACTTCGTCGTAAATCAGTTCTTGCACAGCTGGCGAGACGGGATAACATCTATCTTTCACAGGTGTTGCTCCCTCCATCAATTTGATTGTATGCGTTTCTACATCTGTCTTTCCTAAACCATGTTGCTCAAACGTTCTAAATAAATCTTTAGCGTTATTCAATTTCACTAGTTGGTCATCGGTTAGTATATGCTGCTCTACTTCATTTAACTTAAGAGGAAAATCCTTTGAAAGTGTTTCGGAATTTATTTCCTCTACGTTAAAAATCCTAGGAGCCAATTCAAATTTCTTTCAAATATGCCTCTTGGGTAAGATTTGCGCATATGTAGAACTCAATTGTCCTTACTAAATTTTTATATTCTACTGATGATTTAAATTTCCCTAACACATTATACTCTTTGCCTCCCGCAGTGGTTATACCAGAGAACACTGGGGTTATTTGAACGTTTAATTGTTCGATTATATTCTCACAGTTTTTTTCCCAATAAGGTTATGGGCGCACCAGTATCTAATAACCCATTTATTTTAATTTCACCAATTTTAATTTGAGCAATAGCTCTTGGATCCTGAAAATCTTCGTTCAAATTTGAACAACATCTTGGTATGGACCTTTTAATTTCCTGAATCTGAAGCTTTCTATTCCTGAATCTTTTCCTAGTGTCCCTAATCTTTTCCAATTTACTATTACCTAGTTCTGAACCAAAAATTCTATTTCTAACTTTCTATAATTTTTTAACAGCTCCTCGTATGACTTAAATATTTGTTCGTTTTTGAATCCATTTCTTAAAACCAATCTATTATCTTTATTTGTAGTTCTTTTTAATAATTCAAACATTTCCTCAATCCCTTTCTTACTCATCTTATTTTCAGATGCCATTTTTTCGGTCTGAACGCCTATACTGTTTGAGTGTCGGTGGCGGTTTGAGTGACGCGTGACTCGGCCACTTTTAACACACCCCTCGGTCTGTTTCCCGAGTAACTGCACCCAACATTCCGCACCAAATAACAAAATAGGTTTCTCTGAATAGCGGTACAATCAGAAAACAGGTGTCCAGGCAGCCGGCAGTTCCAACATAAAATACCGTTGCTGTTTCCTAGAGGTAAATTAGTTTTCAAATTATTTTTCCGATATTTTATTTCATCTACTATTTCTACATATTCCTCAGCATCAGGTTGTTCTTTAACTATCTCGTCAACATGTCTTCTAGGGTTTCCATAACGTGAAGGAGCAGTAGTGGTTGTAAGCTCTCTTCTGCAGTAATTTCTTTCTACTTCCTTGCACTCATCTCTTAACTGTTCTACCGAAAAAAGTTGCATTGGATATAAAATTTTGGAAATCTCATGACGGAGATTTCTTTTTATTATTCTGATAACTTCATATTCTGGTAGAGGAATTTTTAAACGGGATCGTAATTTTTTCATTACTTAAAAATAGGCATGAATCGATTCACCTGGCTTCTGACGACGTTCTTCAAAATCGCGCATGAATTGGTATTCACTTCGGTTTGAGCCATACTGTAGATGCAATGCCTTTTTCAAATCTTCCCAGGTTCTTATGCGTTTATGCTGGAGCATCAGCCAGTACCAATCTTTGCTTCTCCTTTTAACAATTTATGAAATTCACCTTGTAGTTCATCCCATGTACAAGAATGATAACCTTGAAGATACTCTATTCTAAATATAAAGTCCTCGATATAAACATTATCAGGGTTTCCATCAATACTGATGTCCCATTTGACAACTCTAATAGGAAATCTTTTTTGATATTGACGTTCATTTCAAGAAGTACCCATATTTACAGTTTCTTCAAATCTATTAGCCTAATTCACTGGTGGAGTGTTCACTGAACTATTTGAATGACCGTTTGTCGGATTATCTGGAAAATCTTATCTCCACTGAGGACCCGGTGGATAATGAGAAACTTTTTTCCTAGGTGCCCATGTGATACAATTTTGGCCTTTTGTTCCAACATCACTCTCAATTAAATTGATTTCCTCACTAGATTTCCAAGTTATATTCATTTTCTGAATTTCTTTTAACATTTTAGCAAATCCTTCCTGAAGGCTCTCCTGAATCCTATAGTCTAATTTTTGTTCTAGTTCAGACCTACAGGTTGGTTGAAAAGTTCCTGCGCTCGAAATGAAAGAATACTGCTTTTGTTACGAAATATATTTTTTTATTCAATATAATCTGCTAGAAGCTCAATACACTTATTCCAATGATCTTCCAATAATTTTATCCCATCCTTATAATGGTTTTCCGGAAGCTCTGCAAAATAACCGTCTACGGCTGCTATGGCCTCTTCTTTCGACGAAAAATGCTTTCCACGAAAGAATTGTTTGAGATTTCTGAAGAGATAGTAGTCACTGGGAGCCAAATCTGGTGAATACGGTGGATGTTCAAGCAATTCGTAATTTAATTCTTTGAATTTAGCCATCGTCAAAACACTTTTGTGAGCAGGTGCATTGTCTTTATGAAAAATGATTTTTTTCTTCTTTAAACCAGGTTTTTTCTCACGAATTTTTTCATCCAGCTGATCCAAAAGGCTGCAAGAATATTCAGAGTTGAGTGTTTTGCCATTCTGAAGATAATCAATCAACAAAATTCCTTTTGCATCCCAAAAAACTGATGCCATAACCTTCTTTGCTGATCGTTGTGACTTCACCTGCTTTGGAGCTGAACAACCAGCTTCAGTCCACTGTAAACGTTCTTGTTTCAATTTAGAATCATGATGGTAGATCCAAGTCTCATCCATAGTTATAAAACGACGCAAGAAGTCGCTTTTATTCGGCTTAAACGCTCCAAATTACGCTGAGAAATTTGTTTTCGATCCAGTTTTTGTTGAATTGTTAATGTGTGCGGCACTAACTTTCCAAACAGTTTTTTCATACGTAATTCTTCATGTAAAATATGGAGTACTCCTTCGTCTAAGATGCCTATGGCATTAGCAATTTCACACTTAGTTAAACTTGGATCTACACTAACCATATTATGTACCTGCTCAATGATTTCTGCTGTGGTTGCAGTTTTTGGTCGTCCTTCGCGTGGATCGTCTTTAAGGCTGGTACGACCACGTTAAAATTCACCAGCACAAAATTCAATGATGCGTTTTGAAGGTGAGGACTCCTTATACACTTCTAACAATTGTTCATAAATTTGTGGTGCCCGTTGGCAAACCCGTAACATTGCTCGTGGTTCCCGACGCTTGATCCGGGAGAGTATTGTCTGATGTTATGATCGTGTCCGACATGTCAATAAAATCGTCCGTTCCCGAGGGTTTTTTAATACTCGGAGGTGACCTTCCATTACCCATTTGACAAAAAAAAAAATAAAATTCGAGTAGTAAACGAAAATACAGAGAAACGATTGATTAAAATAAAACCGGATAAATAAATTTAAAATCTACGAGTTAGGTTACTCTATAGAAAAAAAAAATATTATAGTAACTCAGATACAATTTTCTAAAAATATAACATGTAGTAAGTCAAAGATTAAAGTACTAAAATTTCGAATGTCTGAAATAATTAAAAAAAAAACGAATTTCTCAACTACCAAAAAAATAGTAGATAATATTACGCCAATGAATTTTGAATGATCTGAATTTTGAATGATCATATCCCCTAGCTGCAATTAACCTAATTTTGATTAAGACGTCTAGGTGATAGACACCATTGCTCACAATATTCTAGTACCGTGGAGCAATGTTGGGCTATTTATACAGGATCTCTTCTAGCTTTTCAATGGACGCCATTTATTGTTCCGTAACCCCGTCGAATTCCTGATCTATGCGGTGTAAATTCCCAACCCGAAAACAAAGACCGAGGGCGAACAACATTATTGTTTTTAAATTTTAAACTACCTACGAAATTTAACGGTAAAATAAATTAAAAATTCTGATAATAAACGTTTTTTTTTTCTTTTCTTAAACAAAACAGAAAAATCTCTGATCAAAGTATATCACTTGTATTTAACTAAATTAAAATCTCAGAATATAATCAAAAAAATGGTATCTTAACAAAAAAAATATTTGTCACTAAAATTATAATCTTTCGAAAAATTAAATAACTAACTTAAACAGAATGCATAAAAAAATATCAAACCTAAATTAACAAAACAAACAAAAAAAACCTACACAAAGGACCGAACAAAATTATCATATAAAGGGCTTTAAATTTTGACCATAGGTATACCAAATTCTACCCTGTTTATGCGTTTCTATATATATTTTTCTTTAAATGATTAAAGTTTATTAAAAAAATGGTAGTCGCTGAGTTTAATTTTTTTTAAATTGCCTAACTGCACACTCTAAACAATAAAATTTAAGTAAAAAATTTGAATACATATTTTTGCTCTTTTACACATACAATATAGAATATTTTTGAGATCTCCTGAATCGGGTCTTCTCCGGCAACCTCGCATAAAATGTATCCCTATATACAACCCTGGGTGGATAAATTTATGTCAACCCTGTTATTGCTGTATAAGAAGGACTGACGAAAAGAAAAATATATAAAGCAAAACAATTTCAAAAAGAATAATGGTGAAAACACTTTAAACAAAAAAAATATTAAAAAAAAATAAATTTGCTGGAAAAAAAATCTACCAAATATATAAATATAAAAAAGGTCAATAAGTGAATGTCTCATATATTATTATTATTATATTACTATATTTGCTTTCTTTTCTATTTTTCTTGTTTTAGCTAAGACGGAAACTAAAAACTGGCTGCCATGCATCCGTGCATCCCACCCACAACAAAACTCTGCTGTTTCTAGGCCTGTCACAGAAAAGCAGTGAAAGGGGTGACAATATTGGTAATTTTTCTTTACTACCATATTGCTATTTGCTAATGCCACTAAGCGCCCAACGCAGGCCACACCCACGTTCAAGAGGATCCCAGAGTTAGCCGGGCTTTAATAAACAATAAAAAATGTTTTGAAATATTACATTAGCTGTTCGCTGGTATCGGATTACTCTTGAAGTATTAGGGAAGTAAATTTCTAAAATTTAAAATTAAAGAGTTTTTCTTTGTATAAAATTTTATTTACTTTCAGGCATTTCGCAATACGGGTAAAAAAATGACACTGTGGAAGTGTAAAATTGGAGAACAATAGCAATTTCATAATTAAAAACTACAATTAACTGGAATGTTATTTCACCTAAATCTAATATTGTCCAAAAATGGTTTCGCTCCAGTAAGTATAAAAAAAATTAATTCCGCGTTAAATCTGAAATTTTTTTAAATTCTTAGTTACAATAAAATTCAAAACATAAAACACTGGTCAACAAAATTTGGTGTATAATTTTATATTTTTCTAATTATTGCACCTAACCGCTAATTGCACTTATCCCTTAAATTATTGTTTAATATCTTTAGCATGATATATTTCAATTGGAGTACCTGATAATGATTCAAGTTCATATATATTATTTCCAATTATTCTCAATACTCTACACTAAGTAAACTTTTTACAAAATTTAGCATTGATGTTATTCTTAAAATCACTCAAGACGAAATTTCTTTTAAAAACCTCCTGGCCAGGAACAAAATGTACTACACGAGCTCCTTTATTATAGCGTAATGCACTCTTTTCATATGCATCGTGCCTATTGTTTTTGACCTTATCCCTAATCAATCGAATTCTATCAGAGTTTTCGAGGTATATTTCATTATCATATAGGGCTTTCAATTGTTTTGCTAACTTATAATCTGAACCACAAGTGAACATATTCTGGCGAAGAAAGGACTGACTCCAGTCGCTGTGTGTATGGCAGTACGCAAGGACAATTCAATAGATGGTAAATTAATATCCCATTCGCGGTGATCATCTTTCATATACGCCCTTATAGCTGACAAAACACTTTGATTTACTCTCTCTGAAGCATTAGATTGTGGGGAGTGTACTTGCGTTCTCATGTTATTGATTTCATATTCCTTTATCATCTTTTGAAACTCCTTCGAAATGAATTGCTTCCCGTTATCTGAGTGAATAATTTCAGGGCTCGGATAAAAACTTTATCACCTGGTTAGCAACGGCATCTTTCATTGCTTTAAGAAAGACAAATTTTGTGAAATGATCCACTACGATCTGTTATAACCTCATTCCCTATTTGCGGCATTAAATTTTTATTCGTAGGTATTGTTTCTTTACATATTTTGCAATTGTTCACAAAATTTTTAACTTGAGTGATCATGTTCGGCCAATAATATTTCATTCGAAGTCTATGCAAAGTTTTATTTATACCGCCATGGGATTTTTCTTCCGGTTCATGTGCCTGTTTTATCAATTGATAAGTCAGAGTGTTAGGTACCCATAATTTCCATTTAAATTCTTCCAGATTGTGCATTTAAGAAACCAAATTGTTTCGTTTAAAAACCAATCCGTTTACTACTTTGATATCCGGTAACTTTTCGGCATTTTTGGAGGCGGTTTCTATCAGACCCTTATATTCTGTCCAATCCAATTCTAAAGTTTTAAAACCTAAAATATTTACCGCTTTCAATTCTATTTCTTCCACTAATTTTGACAAGGTATCAGCCATAATGTTTTCCGACCCTTTGCGGTGTTCTATTGCAAAGTCATATGTCTGTAGTTGCAACGCCCATCTAGCCAATCTGCCATTTAAGTCCCTTAAGGACATCAGCCATTTCAAACTAGCATGGTCCGTGATAACGGTAAAAGGCATTAATTCAATATACGAACGAAGCTTTTTTACGGCTAAAACTGCAGCCAAACACTCTTTTCTCCGTTACATTATTTTGAGCAGCATTCAATTTTTGCGAAAAGAAAGAAATAGGTCTTTCATTATTTTGTTTATCCTTCTGAAATAAAACTGCACCTACTCCGTAACTGGATGCATCGCATTGGACATAAAAACGTTTTTTTAAATCAGGGTGAGCCAAAACCGGTGCTGTTGTTAAAGCGTGTTTTAACTGTTTGAAACTTTTGTTTGCCTCTTCTGTTATTGTAAATTTTGAGCCCTTTTTAATCAGGTCAGTTAGAGGTGCAGTCATTGATGAAAAATTCCGAATAAAACGTCGGTACCAACTCGCTGTACCTAAGAAACTTCGTTCTTCTTTTACTGATTTTGGTAATGGTATGGCCTTTATTGCCTCAATTTTTTCTGGGTCTGTTTTCATTACCCCTCCTCCAACTATGAAACCTAAATATCGCAATTCTTTAAAACAAAAAAACCGTTCGTTAAATTAGCTGCGTTCAGACGTTTCGCAACCTTTTTCAGCAATTCCACGTGGCTGTCAAAATCTGCAGAAATTAAAATCGTCCAGATACACGAACACATTGACCTTAAGTTCTTCTGGAATCACATTGTCCATAAGTCTACACAACCGCTGTGCAGCGTTACAAAGGCCAAAGGGCATAACAACATACTGGTACAAAGGTCTGCCAGGTATTCTGAAGGCGGTGTAGGCTCGAGATTTCTCGTCCAATCGTATCTGCCAGAATGCGAATTTAAGGTCAACGCTGCTTATATAGTGGGTCTCATCCAAGCGACTTAGAATACCTTCTATATTTTGGATTGGATATGCGTCCTTCACAGTAAGTTCGTTTAATTTCGTTTAATTTTCTCACTAAAGTGCATCGGCTACACCATGGACTCTGACTTTCTTCTATGACACCAAGTTTTAACATCTCATCTACTTCGTCGGGATAACATCTATCTTTCACAGGTGTTGCTCCCTCCATCAATTTCATTTTATGCGTTTCTACATTTGTCTTTCCTAAACCATGTTGCTCATACGTTCTAAATAAATCTTTAGCGTTATTCAATTTCACTAGTTGGTCATCGGTTAGTATATGCTGCTCTGCTTCATTTAACTTAAGAGGAAAATCCTTTGAAAGTGTTTCGGAATTTATTTCCTCTACGTTAAAAATCCTAGCAGCCAATTCAAATTTCTTTCAAATATGCCTCTTGGGTAAGATTTGCGCATATGTAGAACTCAATTGTCCTTACTAAATTATTATATTCTACTGATGATTTAAATTTCCCTAACACATTATACTCTTTGCCTCCCGCAGTGGTTATACCAGAGAACACTGGGGTTATTTGAACGTTTAATTGTTCGATTATATTCTCACAGTTTTTTTCCCAATAAGGTTATGGGCGCACCAGTATCCAATAACCCATTTATTTTAATTTCACAACATCTTGGTATGGACCTTTTAATTTCCTGAATCTGAAGCTTTCTATTCCTGAATCTTTTCCTAATGTCCCTAATCTTTCCCAATTTACTATTACCTAGTTCTGAACCAAAAATTCTATTTCTAACTTTCTATAATTTTTTAACCGCTCCTCGTATGACTTAAATATTTTTTCGTTTTTGAATCCATTTCTTAAAACCAATCTATTATCTTTATTTGTAGTTCTTTTTAATAATTCAAACATTTCCTCAATCCCTTTCTTACTCATCTTATTTTCCTCATTTTCAGATGCCATTTTGTCGGTCTGAACGCCTATACTGTTTGAGTTTCGGCGGCGGTTTGAGTGAAGCGTGACTCGGCCACTTTCAACACACCCCTCGGTCTGTTTCCCGAACATTTTGGACATGTTGGAGTAACTGCACCCAACATTCCGCACCTATAACAAAAAAGGTTTCTCTGATTAGCGGTATAATCAGAAAACAGGTGTCCAGGCAGTCGGCAGTTCCAACATAAAATACCGTTGCTGTTTCCTAGAGGTAAATTAGTTTTCAAATTATTTTTCGGATATTTTATTTCATCTACTATTTCTACATATTCCTCTGCATCAGGTTGTTCTTTAACTATCTCGTCAACGTGTCTTCTAGGGTTTCCATATCGTGAAGGAGCAGTAGTGGTTGTAAGCTCTCTTCTGCAGTTATTTCTTTCTACTTCCTTGCACTCATCTCTTAACTGTTCTACCGAAAAAAGTTGCATTGGATATAAAATTTTGGAAATCTCATGACAGAGATTTCTTTTTATTATTCTGATAACTTCATATTCTGGTAGAGGAATTTTTAAACGGGATCGTATTTTTTTCATTACTTGAAAATAGGCATGAATCGATTCACCTGGCTTCTGACGACGTTCTTCAAAATCGCGCATGAATTGGTATTCACTTCAGTTTGAGCCATACTGTAGATGCAATGCCTTTTTCAAATCTTCCCAGGTTCTTATGCGTTTATGCTGGAGCATCAGCCAGTACCAATATTTGCTTCTCCTTTTAACAATTTATGAAATTCACCTAGTAGTTCATCCCATGTACAAGAATGATAACCTTGAAGATACTCTATTTTAAATATAAAATCCTCGATATAAGCATTATCAGGGTTTCCATCAATACTGATGTCCCATTTGTTAACTCTAATAGGAAATCTTTTTTGATATTGACGTTCATTGCAAGAAGTACCCATATTTACTGTTTCTTCAAATCTATTAGCCTCATTCACTGGTGGAGTGTTCACTGAACTATTTGAGTGACCGTTTGTCGGATTATCTGGAAATTCCCCACTAGATTTCCAAGTTATATTCATTTTCTGAATTTCTTTTAACATTTTAGCAAATCCTTCCTGAAGGCTCTCCTGAAACCTATAGTCTAATTTTTGTTCTAGTTCAGACGTATATTCCCTGTTTGTTTCGGCAATTACATTATATATTAACCCGGCATAAATCCTGGGGCTATGACGCTGTTGAACAGGTGGTGGTTGCAGTGGTGGTCGATTGATTACTTTTGAATTGGTTCCCGTTGGCAGACCCGTAACATTGCTCGTGGTTCCCGACGCTTGATGCGGGAGAGTATTGTCTGACGTTATGATCGTGTCCGACATGCCAATAAAATCGTCCGTTCCCGAGGGTTTTTTAGTACCCGGAGGTGACCTTCCATTACCCATTTGACAAAAAAAAATAAAATTCGAGTAGTAAACGAAAATACAGAGAAACGATTGATTAAAATAAAACCGGATAAATAAATTTTAAATCTACGAGTTAGGTTACTCTATAGAAAAAAAATATTATAGCACCTCAGATACAATTTTCTAAAAATATAACATGTAATAAGTTAAAGATTAAAGTACTAAAATTTCGGGTGTCTGAAATAATTTAAAAAAAAACGAATTTCTCAACTACCAAAAAAATAGAAGATAAATATTACGCCAATGATTTTTCTTTTTTTTAGGAAAAAAAACAATAACAAAAATGTGTAAATGTTTAAAAATAGAAGTATCTTTTTGTTGAATATTATCACTTTCAAAGAAAACTACATAAATATTAAAAAAAAATCTAAGACTATAAAAATTCAAAAGTTTACAAACAATACAAATTTGAAATACAAACAAAAAACATATAAGAGGGTTTCAGAATTAATGGTTTAAAGTTCATTCTGGGTTATAGTTGGGGGTTGTTGTTGGTAATATCTAAAACGCATTCCAATCTCGAACTCCTGTAGTGTTCTATACTAGTACAAAATGTCCGGATCCGATTACACAAACTAACTATTGTTATACTGTTAGGCTATAATCATATCCAACTACAATGATATAGAATTCAACTTGCAAACTAACCTTATTCTATTCGTTAGAACACGATGAATTCCCCTACTTCCCATTATACAAACTACCTTCTTCTATGCCAGGCTATAATGGTTTTCCTATAATAAAAAAAATATGTTGCAATATCTGAATTTTGAATGATCATATCCCCTTAGTAGTAGGAAAATAAGGAGCCAACTTGATTTAATGGGTTTTTCATAAGGAGCCAACTTGATTTAATGGGTTTTTCATATGGAGGCAACTTGATTTAATGGGTTTTTCATATGGAGGCAACTTTATTTAATGGGTTTTTCATAAGGAGGCAACTTGATTTAATTGCCCTTCATTTTTGATGTTGACACAAAATGGTTTAATTGCCTTCATTTTTGATGTTGACACAAAATGCTTTAATTGCCCTTCATTTTTGATGTTGAGACAAAATGCTTTAATTGTCTTCTAGTGTGGCCGTCGGTTGTATGCTTATAATATAAAAGGGTTGTAATACAAAATTTTTATGATCAAGTGAAAGTCATTGATCTACATATTTGTTTTTGGTCTTTTTGAAATTATGTGGTTAGTGTGGTTGTCTGTTAATTCTTTTTATCTCTTGTTATACCCTCCACCATATATGGTGAGGGTATATATCAGTTTGTCATTCCGTTTGTAACATTTCGAAATATAGGTTTAAGACCCCATAAAGTATATATATTCGTGAACCTTATGCAATTTTAAGTCGATTTAGCGATGTCTGTGTCCGTCTGTCTGTCTCTCTGTCTGTCTGTCTCTCTGTCCGTCTGTCTGTCTGTCCGTCTGTCAATTTTTACCCAGATTATTGAACATCCTCCCGAGCAGTTTGGTATTTAAATTACATAAATTGACAAAACATATTCATATTACACTTCATGCAAAATTAAGTATATACGTATATCATCTTCAGCCCCTATGGTGGAGGGTATTCAAAGATTCGGCACAGCCGAATTTAGCCCTTTTTTACTTGTGTGTTTTTTTTCTATTCTTTGTTGTTAGTGTTGCTGTCGGTTGTTTGCTTGTAATGTAAAAGTGGTGGTTATACAAAAATTGTCATGTGTGTGTTTTGCTAGAAAGTGTTAAGTGACAAGGATCTGTTTTGAAATTATGAGTGTTGCCGTCGGTTAATTCTTTTTATCTCTTGTGTGTGTTTTTTTTTTCTATTCTTTGGTGGTCATTGATCTACATATTTGTTTTTGTATTAAGAGGAAATTTGCTTGTAATGTAAAAGTGGTGGTTATACAAAAATTGTCATGTGTGTGTTTTGCTAGAAGGTGTTAAGTGACAAGGATCTTTTTTGAAATTATGAGTGTTGCCGTCGGTTAATTCTTTTTATCTCTTGTGTGTTTTTTTTTTCTATTCTTTGGTGGTCATTGATCTACATATTTGTTTTTGTATTAAGAGGAAATTTGCTTGTAATGTAAAAGTGGTGGTTATACAAAATTTTTCTTGTTCGTGATTGGCAAGATTGACAAGGATCTTTTTTGAAATTATGAGTGTTGCCGTCGGTTAATTCTTTTTATCTCTTGTGTGTTTTTTTTTTCTATTCTTTGGTGGTCATTGATCTACATATTTGTTTTTGTATTAAGAGGAAATTTGCATTAAGTGAAAGTCATTGATCTACATATGTGTTTTTTTTTTTTTATTAATAGGAAATTTCCATTTTTTCTTTCTTGTGTTTATGTTCTATTTTTGTTTTAATTTTTTTTTTGTGTTTGGTATATACATTCTGCATGTACAAGTAGGTCATAAATTAATTATTTATTAATGTGACATTTTCATTAATCTACAAATTTTTGTGTTTTAATGAAATTCGAATCTGTTTGTTTGTTTTGTTCGGTTTTGTTTTCTCGTAATAAAGCGGTAATTGGAATCTGTTAAGTGTCTTGTTTGTTTGTTTAGTTGAGTATAATAAAAAACAATACTTAAGATTAGTTTTACATGTATTTGGTTTTATTTTACTTTCTTTTGAAATAATTCTTAAATTAAAATCTCATTAAATATTTCTTATAAATTTAAATACGTATAATATAATAATTTCGGTTATTTTTTTTTTTCTTTAATTAAAAATTTAGATGTTTATGATAGAGATTTATAAGATCGTTGACTGAATTTTCTCTAAATTTATAGATGATGCAACTACATGTATCAGGCCCTTCAGTACATCTGTCGTCAGACCATATGCAATCCTCAAAATGCTCTCCATGCACTGAATTAAGAATTCTTTTATTCTCATATAATTCGAAATAATCAGCGTTCTTTAAAAAGAAGTGTAAATCTTCTAGTAATTTTGAAAATTTCATGAGGAGCACTTAACAATATATTTGACAAATCAAAATCAGTATCTTAGAAACATTCAGTTACCGAAGAACTCAACAAAAAAGCCATCGATATATATTTTTATATTAAAAAATAGAAAAAACAAATATATCTCTTACTTCAAAAATCCCATCAACACAAGGAAAAATGAATACTCAAGCCTTAAGCAGCAACAATAGTGCCGTAACTCAATTTCTAAACGATGATTGTTTGGCAGACATTTGCAAAAAATTAGATTTTCGTGACCAGATTCTCCTTTCACACACATGTCCGCGTTTCAGTGATGTTTTTCGTATGATATCAAAGGCAGAATACAAAACGTTTTATTTAGATACAATGGGTGGATTGACGCTGATAGAAAAAATTACATTTATAAAAATGGTTGGACCAAACATTAAGTCATTCGAAGGTACATTACCTTGGGATGACTATGAAATTGTATTAGATTGCATTGTACAGCATTGCAAAAATATTCAAAGTGTCAACACAGCAGACACAGACTTTTTACATTATATAATTGATCAAATGGAGACGTGTACGAAATTAGAAATTCAACATTTCAGCTTTGATAATTGATTCGCAGAGAAAGTTAAATGCTTGGCAAAGCTAAAGGTCTTAAGTCTGAAAAATTGTTCAATAACAACAGAACATATTTGTAATTTATCTAATATCGAAAAACTGTCTCTTAACGGATGTCATGAATTTAATTTACACCAAATTTGTCAAAATCTGACTAATTTACATACCCTGGATATACGTAATTGTATGCATTTAAAAACGTCTGATTTTAAAGAAATGGTCCATCATTTACATAAACTTGAAGATCTCAAAATAAGTAGTACAACAGAGCAATATGAATGTATTGCCTAATTACCAAAATTGAAACGTTTAGAAATTTTTGGCATTGATGACTCCCACCCATTATGTCATCAACTATTGATAGAGTTGGTTAAACATCAATCGCAACAATTGGAACAGTTAATGTTGATTGGATATGCAAGTTTGAATTTTGCAGCAGCTTCATTGGTAGGAGGTTTAAAGAACTTGAAAAAATTAATTTGCCCCAACAATAGTTCTTTGGATGATAAATGTTTAAGAAAGCTTGCACAGCTGACCAATTTAGAAGATATAAATTTACGAAATTGCATTAATATTACCAATCAGGGTTTAATACATTTATTTCAGCAATGTCGTAATTTAAGTCATATTCATTTTTTGCATTGTAAGTTAATAACAGAACAATTCATCTATGGTGCTTTTAAATTATTAAAAGAGGAGGGGAAAATAACGCAACGTAAGCTTCCTGTTCTATTGTTGGCAAACCGAACAAATGTTAAAACAGTTGAGATAAGTAGTAGAGCTCAATTGAAATCATCATTGGATTTGATGAAAGTCTGCATGGATAATTGGTTTTTTGATGAATACGACGAATATTTTGATGATGGTGAATTCAATAATAATTTCAATTGCATACACTCAGAGAATCATGACAATCTCGAAGAGCTATGTGTAGATATAGATTTTGGAGTTTTCCATCCGAACTGAAGATTTTTACAAAGATATACTTAATGATTTGTAATATAATTTAATAAGTTTAAGATTAAAAGAGATTCTTGAAAAATAAATATTTTGTATTTTTCTCTTAAAATTTTTTGATTATTAAGCAAAATAAAACACTGGTATTTTAGTTTTCTATTTTAAGAATACATATTTTTATTTATAATTTTAAGACATTGTTTTTAAGTGTGTATTTTCTAAATATTTAATAAAGATAATAAAAATGGAAAATTGCCTTCATTTATTTTAAATTTTAAAAATTTTTGTAGTAAAAGAGCATTTTTCAGTGCACATGTTCCATGTTTGTGAGAACTACAACGGATGCAATCGGCAGTTGATATTTTCTATATTGAAAACGTTTTTCCGCAGCATATTCTCCAACCACTTTTTCTTTTCCAAACCCTTGACAAAAATTAAAGAACCCTCTGTGTTTGATTTGAGAAATTCGCACACAGACTTGAATGATACGGATCCATCTTCCCATTGCAGAGGATGATGATTTTTTGTTAACCAATTGACTTGTTTTTGATTCTTTGGTGATAAATAACTATAATCGAAGGGGGGTTTTATGATGAAATTTATATACTCCTTAGCGTTAAAAACCAATGCAATTTCTTTGGCAATAAAATTATTAGAATCTGCTCTAAAGCCTTGGAGATCAATAAAAACTATTTTTGGCATTTCCATTGCTTAAACAATTTTATGAACCTGTCCTGTCAAAGGCGTATATTCAATTAAACGATCATGAATAAGAATGCAGTAAGCTGATAAGTTTGGTGGTATATTGATGCCAGTCTCAAACATAATTTTTATATCAATCGGACCCCTTGCAACCGTTTCATTTTGATGGCTTACATAAATAACTGTAATATGAGCTTTAATTTTTGAATTCTTGACAAGTGAGTAGAGGTTGAGGTTCTCTCATATAGTAGTTTTGTTGAAATCTGACATACATATCATAGAGGATGGCAAAGCGTTCTTCCCCAAATTTAATGTTTAGATCATCATAAGGATATGACTCTGAGTTTAAGTGAACTTTGATGTTGGTTAAATCACAATTAATAAATTTATTCTCACGCAGGAATGCTATCAAAACGAAGCGAGGTCGTTCCCTATTTGCAGATAATTTAACATTCCAAATGTGATTAGTTCCGCTTGATAATTGAGGATTAAAATGACAGTCCCAACTGCGGAATGCTATTGGTAAATTTGTTCCATTTTGTATAATTTTTATCATATTTATTTTACTCAAGTCCGAAAGCTGTACATGTGGTATCCTCCATGAAATATTCTTAATAGTAATTTTTGGTTTTTGAACAGATGCTGTTGAATATACGAGATCATCATCACTTTTGCTACGAAGTAATATCAATTCATGTTTGGAATTCAAAATAATTTTATTAAAGTCTTCAGCAAATCCCAATAATATGTTTAATGTTACATAAAAGTTAAAGTGTCCATTTAGTACATTTAGGTCATCTACTTTACTCCAAGCAGCATTTTCCATGAGAGCACCGTCCGTTGCCAACAAAGAAACATAATTTTTAATATTAGTTGAAACTCCTAGGTGTCTTGTGCGATCAATTTCAATGCCATTTAGCTCATAACGAATTTCATCAAATAGATGAGCAACAAAATTATTTTTCAATCTGAAAGCAGAAGATGCTACCACTTTTTTACTATCGCCGCTTTCTTCTTCTTCTACTAAACCTTCAATGTAAATAAAACTTTCACTCGGCAAAACATACAAATCCTGATTTTGTATTGATATTCTTTTTTCATCGTTATTTTTAAATGATTGCAAGTATGGAGTATAAGTGTGATAATCTTTTTTTATTATGCTTTCATCCGATAAGGGTTTATCCAAAACATTAATTATTGATCTCATTCTCTTTGGTGTTGCTTCTTCAATTGGAAATTCAATGATTTGAGAAAATTTCTATTTGATTCTGTTAAATTGTTGGCTGAATGTGAAGATGAGAACAGCGTGGACGCTAATTTTGGTTTGACTGATGGCAATAATATGGATTTTGAGGATAACAATGTGGTATAAGGAATGCTATTTGAGATAATTTCTTTGTTGTAAATTATCATTATTTTCTTGGCCTTAAATGTAATCGAATAGTAATTTCTTCTCCTCGAAAATTAATTAAATCACCGTCTTGATCAACTATCCGTAGTGTTAGTGAACTTACTTCTTTGGAATTCACGGGCAAATAGATGAGATTTGTAGGTATTTCATCCATTTTATAGCCAGGTGGAACATTTATTGCAAATTCGTGTAATGTATGTGCATGAGAATTGTTTATATATGTGTTTACCACAATATTACATTCTATCCGCAAGAGATTTACATTAAAAATATTTACTGGTAGATCTGAGAAATGGGGGACATTAGGAGAGAGGACATTCTTATTGAAACCAAACAATTTTCCTATCGAATTCTTCTTGTTAAAGTATATCGAATCTTCGGAACTATACAATTTGACTTGCATTGTATTGTTATTAGCTTCTATAATAATTTTCTTCTTCCCCAACCCATCTTTCTCATATTCCCCCTTTATGAAATCAACAATATCATTCAGCTCATAGGATCCAATAGGTATTGTAATAATTTTACTACCAATGTGAAACAAATTATTGTATTTGTCCACATTTGGTATGCTGTTGTATGTGTGAAAATCTACGAGAGCACACTCGTAATCGCCGTTTAAATTTATTGGAGGACAGTATTTTGCTGATAAATTTGAGGAGTTTCCGCTCAATGTTAGTGTAATTGACATTTTGCTTACCAAATGGCTAATGTAGGAAATAAAACAAAATATTGTTTTTTTAAAGGGTTGCTTTTTTCTTTATTTATTTTAGATAATTTTATATCAATACTTAAAGTACATGTATAATATACCTATATATATATATATATATATATATATATATATATATATATATATATATCAATTTTAACATTCTTTCCAGAAGATTCTCATTTCTTAACTTTATTATCATCTTTCTTCTGATTACATTTATTTTCATTGTGATCATTACTACCACAATAATTACAATACTTTAGTTTTTCATATTTAATCTCAGAGCTCTTAAAAATCTTATCCATTCTCCTCCTGCTAATATATAAATATAATGTATTATCAAGCTAAAGTTTTTTATTCAACTAAAAAAGTGGAGAAAACATTTAATCCTTTTATACTTAATTTTATAGTCGTAAAAGTAATCACACACATTACAAAATATCATTTTTATTTATCCAAGAATTATGCTGATTTGAAAAACCCAACCATTTCACGAATACTTTATTATCTTTAGTTTTAATAACTTTTTCAACAAGATATGTATTAGGCAGTCGAGTTTTTGAGAGTTCTTCATCATAGAAGGCACCTTTAATTCTATTTCCCTCGTAATCCACCAAAATATTTGTTGCTGGATAAGTGTTGTTTATAGATTTGATTTTAAAAATTTCTGTTGTCCAGTTAGGTGTGTATCCCTTTTCAAAAATATGCTTATATTTGCTGATGCGTACCGAATCTCATGAAATTTTGAGATTTTGTACATTTTCAAGTGATTATACACTGTGTCTAGTAACATTTTCTCATTCGTAGAATTAACATTAATGGGTGCCATTTTTATGGTACGATGAATCTTGTGATTGTACTCATCAATTAAATCTTTATATAAATCAATCTAATGATATGATCCGTTGTAGCTAAATTCCTTCCACATCATACCTTTAAGAGTTCTATTGAATCGTTCAACAATAGACGCTTTCATTACACTATACGTTGAGTAGTGATTAATATTATGCTTTTTCATCAATTTACTAAAGTTTTTATTAAAGAATTCCTTGCCATCATCAGTATGTAAATTTTTTGAACTTTTAGATTTGAGAGGTGCTGCCCAAGCATATTTTGAAAACGTGTCAATGACCGTTAGCAGATAACGATAGTCCTTGTTATCCGATGAATAATTACCCATTTCAACTAGATCTGCTTGCCATAAATCATCAATACCTTTCATTACAACTCTTCGACGCTTAAAATTTTTTCGAGCCTGTTTATGCAACTCTTTTACCAGAATTCTCTTTGTATTCATTATCGACAACATATATTAGTTTATTATGTTATCAGTGTTAGACATCATATGTAACACATCTTCCCTCGGCATCAATTTTAGTAGTAAACTCTGCAAAAGTTTAATTCGTTGACGCAACAACTCAAGTTCTCTGTCAAAGTACGATTTTTGATTATGATTTATATCAGAAATTTTCTTATATACTACATCATTATTTTTATCTATATTCAAAAGTATGTCTGTCTGCATTTTGTTGACTTGTAAGAGTAGAAAGTCTTTTGTGACGGCGTCGTTTTCTTCCACAGGGCTCGCAACATTTTTAATTCTTTTGTTTTGGATATTAAAGTTCTTATCGCTATCCAAAATGGGGCCAAATATTTTCGAATCATTCTTTCTTATTATATTATTATAGTTCAGCTTAGAATTGTAATAGTGTCCGAACTTGTCGACAGACATTTTCAATATATATCCTTAACTCACAAAACTTTAAATATATTATAATATTATATCAGCTTCCTGCAGTTCTTCGATAATAGAAACAATTTCATTGTTATGATTGTTATGACCAGCAGCTTGAGAGGCGATTAATAATCTGAGGCGGTCAACTAATTCATTCGGATCATTCCAATATACATAATTAGGTTTATTGGAATTTAATTTCATTAGACCACTTCCTGTTTTGTCATTTTTAAATAATTTGCTGATAATGTTTACATATTTGTAGGCCCTTGTCCCTTTAATTTGTCCGTCTGATTTATAGTCTCTTTTGTGAGCATTTGTCTCCATTAAAATCTTTTTGTAAATCTCCAATTCTGTTTTATCATAATTTTTTGGAGTTTTATAAAACATTAACTGAACCAAACCTGGTGTTAGCAACCAATTTTGATTTCCTAGCATAATTTTATCATCACTCAACTTAATGTAGCTATTCCCAAATTTCCACTCACCATTCGAATCTTTGTGAGGACCATAAAGCGTTTTCTTTAGAAGAATTATTTATAAATTCTTTCAGCGGGTTAGTTATGGGCTTAAATGTTTTTTGTAGTCTTTCATGAGTATTAGCTTCACCCATTTTTATGCTTCGAAATTTATTCTTCAAAGCATTTCTTAACTTGACCAGTTCCTCCAACACTTCAGTCATATCAGACCAGGAATAGATCAGAAACAGACCAGGAACAGATCAGCAACAGACCAGGAACAGATCAGAAACAGACCAGGAACAGATCAAGAATAGATCAGAAACAGATCAGGAACAGATCAGAAACAGACCAGGAACAGACCAGGAACAGATCAGCAACAGATCAGTAACAGACCAGGAACAGATCAGAAACAGACCAGGAACAGATCAGGAATAGATCAGGAATAGATCAGAAACAGACCAGGAATAGATCAGGAATAGATCAGAAACAGACCAGGAATAGATCAGAAAATGTAGCAAGCTTATTTGGAATCAGCTGAATTCATAAAAGGATGTAATTATTTAAATGTTTTTAATTTGTTAATCCTATCGATTCAAGAGGTCAAACTTTACTAATATCATCATATTATTCCAACATCCTTATATTTCAATGAAAACATTAAATGTCTTTCTATATCGACCAGCATTTAAGTTATCATCTTTACATATTGTTAAAAATCCATAGTTTTCTCTCCAACATTCTTGACATATTTTACGAAATTGTTCAAAGGACATATCCGTTCCAACATGATCACTATAGACGTGTTTCATATTCATTTCATCCTGCTTAAACATTATAATCATATTGGCATTATCTCGTATCAAATGTTTAGGTATTCGGGTATAAGATTGACACAAGTAAAATGAATCCACATTTTTGTGACGACCCATACAAAAGTATGCACGTATATTATTTTGATTTTCACATGCAACGTCATCAAATATAATTATTGAGTTATTTTTAGCTTCATCTGGTGGAATAACACTTTCATTGTTAGAAAATGTAAAATAACCCATTCCTTTAATCGTTGATACGAGTTTATTTAAGTACTCATATTTAGGTTGAAATAATGATTTCGAATATAAATAGATGTTTTCGAATTTTAATCCATTAGGACTTTCAATCAAACTAATCATTACATTATTCTTTCCACAGTTCGAAGGTCCCACTATAAGTGCTCTTATAGAATTTGGCAATAGAGAACTATGTTTTCTTCTCATATCTGTACTTGTTGAGGAATCAACATTCCTAACAACTATATTTTTATGTTGTTTGGTCAACCGCATTTTAACAACTAAAACCAAAGTTTTAAATTTCCCTTTTAATTAGATTCCAGATTATATAAATAGGTCTAACAATATCATAGAATTATCAATCATATGCATTCTGTCACTGGGAGTGGATTAGTAGATAGAATAATAAATTCTCTACCTTTTGAACTTCATTTACCGGGTTATGAATTTTGTGGACCAGGTACTAAGCTAGAAAAACGTTTAAAGAGGGGTGATAAGGGGATAAGTCCGTTGGATGCTGCTTGCAGAGAGCACGATATTGCTTACTCTCAAAATAAGGAAATCAGTAAGCGACACCAAGCAGATAAAATACTTGAAAATCGAGCCTGGGAACGAGTTTTATCGAAAGACAGCAGTATTGGAGAAAAAACAAACTCATATTTTATAACTAACGCCATGAAGGCTAAAGTCAAACTCGGCATGGGTCTAAAGTCAAAAAATAAATTTGGAAAGAAAAATTTTGGCACAGCAATACGAATGGCTACGGCAACTTTAAAGAAAGAAAAACCTAAAGATATAAACGACGCAATTAAAATTGCTCGTAAAGTTTTAAATAAATCGCTGAAAGAAAAAAATCAAAAGTTGTTATACCTCGCATTATCAATGTACCAAAAGTTGGAGGGTTCTTACCATTAGTGCCAATACTAACTGCTTTAGGGACCTTAGGTGGTCTGTCATCTGGTGGAGCAGCTATTGTTAAAGCTATTAATGCTGCAAAAGATGCTAAGAAACAACTCGAAGAGGCTACTAGACATAATAAGAAAATGGAGGCTATAGCAATGGGAAAGGGTCTTTATCTTAAACCATATAAGAAGGGGTATGGTCTTGTATTCGATAAAATGTCAAAAAACTAATTAAGATGCTCCCCAAAAGACCACTTACTGATATCGATTTGATTAAGTTTACCACACATATTCCACACTTTAGAGGTATTTTTATGAGAGATTCACTCCCCAAACATCCTCGACGAATAGAATGTGGCATTGTTAATCTGGATTCTTCAATTGGAGCAGGCACTCATTGGGTAGCATACTACAAAAATAAAGATCATAAGGAGTACTTTGATAGTTTTGGAAATTTGCAGCCACCACTTGAATTAGTAGCATATTTGGGCTCAAATATAGTGTACAATTATAGAAGACATCAAAAATATAATTCATTTAATTGTGGTCACTTATGCCTGAAATTTTTGTATAAAATTATTAATAAATAAAAACGCATTTTTTTTCCTTTTGTTTTCAATGTATTTTAATATTTTTATTTCTCGTTGTTTAATACAAATTTACAATTTCATCTCCAAAGCGGATATTTACCACTTTCAGGAACAATATATTCATTTATATCAAATAACTCCAACTCTAATCGCAAGTGTTTATCGTCTACTGTAGGTAATTTTTTGATGAAGTAATTGCCAGATGATAACTCCTTTATCTCATCATCAGTTATAGCATTAAATCTTTTTGGCAGAAAGATGACACAATTTTCTCCCTCAATCTGGATACTTTCCCCATATTTCGTTTGCATTTTAATTGCTTTCAATATTTTGTATAATTTAAGATCCTCCATATCTTTAATATGGAGAATTGGTTTGTTGTTGAGGTCATCAAATTTGTTTATTAATGATTTTGATACAGCGCTCATGGTTGTTGTTTCTTTAAAGACTTTGTTAAGAATAAAACTTTCACATGAATTAAATTTTAAATAAACTTTACTACAATAAATTGCATGGACTGATATGAAAAGAGGAATAAATTTGTTTTCTCTTTTTTTCTCTTTTTTTTTTCAAAGACGGATTAATTCTTCACTCTTTATTTCAAAATATTGTGAAATGTATCCTAAAGATATTACAATAAATTGCTCACTTTATTTTCATAGTATTGTCAAATAGTTTAAATATTCACATTATAAATGCGGAGGGTACAATAAATAATAATAATTTCTGGATTCAGACAGAAAGAACGACTCAGACGATTAAGATGTCAATGCGGGAACAAATTGTAGAATTCCTTAATGAATATAAGGAGTTTATATGTCTAAAAGAATTCTTAATTCAGTGCATGGAGAGCATTTTTAGGATTGCATATGGTCTGACGACAGATGTACTGAAGGACCTGATACATGTAGTTGCATCATCTATAAATTTAGAGAAAATTCAGTCAACGATCTTATAAATCTCTATCATAAACATCTAAATTTTTAATTAAATAAAAAAAAATAACCGAAATTATTATATTATACGTATTTAAATTTATAAGAAATATTTAATGAGATTTTAATTTAAGAATTATTTCAAAAGAAAGTAAAATAAAACCAAATACATGTAAAACTAATTTTTAGTATTGTTTTTTATTATACTCAACTAAACAAACAAACAAAACACTTAACAGATTCCAATTACCGCTTTATTACGAGAAAACAAAACCGAACAAAACAAACAAACAGATTCGAATTTCATTAAAACACAAAAATTTGTAGATTAATGAAAATGTCACATTAATAAATAATTAATTTATGACCTACTTGTACATGTAGAATGTATATACCAAACACAAATAAAAAAAAAATAAAAACAAAAGTAGAACATAAACACAAGAAAGAAAAAATGGAAATTTCCTATTAATACAAAAAAAAAAAAAAAAAACACATATGTAGATCAATGACTTTCACTTAATGCAAATTTCCTCTTAATACAAAAACAAATATGTAGATCAATGACCACCAAAGAATAGAAAAAAAAAACACACAAGAGATAAAAAGAATTAACCGACGGCAACACTCATAATTTCAAAAAAGATCCTTGTCACTTAACACCTTCTAGCAAAACACACACATGACAATTTTTGTATAACCACCACTTTTACATTACAAGCAAACAACCGACAGCAACACTAACAACAAAGAATAGAAAAAAAAACACACAAGTAAAAAAGGGCTAAATTCGGCTGTGCCGAATCTTTGAATACCCTCCACCATAGGTGCTGAAGATGATATACGTATGTACTTAATTTTGCATGAAGTGTAATATGAATATGTTTTGTCAATTTATGTAATTTAAATACCAAACTGCTCGGGAGGATATTCAATAATCTGGGTAAAAATTGACAGACGGACACACAGACGGACAGAGAGACAGACAGACAGAGAGACAGACAGACAGAGAGACAGACAGACAGACGGACAGACAGACATCGCTAAATCGACTTAAAATTGCATAAGGTTCACGAATATATATACTTTATGGGGTCTTAAACCTATATTTCGACATGTTACTTTGGGGTTACAAACGGAATGACAAACTGATATATACCCTCACCATATATGGTGGAGGGTATAACAAGAGATAAAAAGAATTAACAGACAACCACACTAACCACATAATTTCAAAAAGACCAAAAACAAATATGTAAATCAATGACTTTCACTTGATCATAAAAATTTTGTATTACAACCCTTTTATATTATAAGCATACAACCGACGGCCACACTAGAAGACAATTAAAGCATTTTGTCTCAACATCAAAAATGAAGGGCAATTAAAGCATTTTGTGTCAACATCAAAAATGAAGGCAATTAAACCATTTTGTGTCAACATCAAAAATGAAGGGCAATTAAATCAAGTTGCCTCCTTATGAAAAACCCATTAAATCAAGTTGCCTCCATATGAAAAACCCATTAAATCAAGTTGCCTCCATATGAAAAACCCATTAAATCAAGTTGGCTCCTTATTTTCCTACTACTCCCCTAGCTGCAATTAACCTAATTTTGATTAAGACGTCTAGGTGATAGACACCATTGCTCACAATATTCTAGTACCGTGGAGCAATGTTGGGCTATTTATACAGAATCTCTTCTAGCTTTTCAATTGGCGCCCTTTATTGTTCCGTAACCCCGTCGAATTCCTGATCTATGCTGCCACCTCAGCTAGCCCGAAGCACGGTGTGAATCCCCAACCTGCAAACATAGACCGAGGGCGAACAACAAAAAAAACTGAAAACTAAATGGTTAAAAAAAAATATAAAAACAAAACAAAAAAAAATATTCCACAAAAACAGCACTACAAAGAAGAATGGTTTCACCCTGGGATCGGTGTTTCTCCCACTTACGTTGCCCACCCAACCTGTGTCATCGTATATGTACACCAAATGGCCCCTGACAGCTACTACAACACTTACCACCCAATCTCTATCACCATCTACCCATATTGTTCCATCGCACCTGAAATTCCCTCAGAAACAAAATTTAGCACGACATATTGTTTAATTCTTAACTCTAAAAAAACATAATTTTTTAAATAAAATAATTAAAACTAAACATAAAATTCTTAAAATACAATTGTTTTTAAATTTTAAACTACCTACGAAATTTAACGGTCAAATAAAAAAACTCAAGGAAAAAAAACTTACAATATTAACTTAGTCCAAAACAATAATTTTATTTATTAAATTGAAGTGATGTCTTAGTATCTTAATCCAAACGGCTTATCATAAGAAACCAAAAACAAATCATATACGAAAAAAACTGATCGCTTCGAATAAGCAGTTTTGATTTAATTAAAAACTCTTATTTTAAACGTTTTATTTTTCTTTTCTTAAACAACAACAGAAAATCTCTGATCAAAGTATATCAATTTGCATTTTTTTTGACCATAAAAAGATGCAATTAAATATACCTGATAATAACAAAAATGTATTAACTAAATTAAAATCTCAGAATAAAATAAAAAAAAACGGTATCTAAACAAAAAAAATATTTGTCACTAAAATTATAAATTTTCGAAAAATTAAATAACTAACTAAAAAAGAATGCACAAAAAAAATATCAAACCTAAATTAACAAAACAAACAAAACAAAACTACACAAAGGACCGAACTAAATTATCATATAAAGGGCTTTAAATTTTGACCTTAGGTATACCAAATTCTACCCTGTTAATGCGTTTCTATATATATTTTTGTTTTTTTAACTTTCCTTTTCTATCCATAAAAGAGCTCTTTGAAGGTGTTCAGAACTGAGGTTTCTATTTTCCAAATTCCAAGTATACGGAATTTTGCCTTTTTTAACCAACGGGACAAAATATACCACAAATTTTTAGTTTGATCCCCTTCACAAATAAAAACAAAAAATATATCTATACGAACAGTACAAAAAAAATTCTACTCCTAAAAATGTGATGACGATGCTTTTGTGTTCAAAAATGTTTTATATCGTATTTGGGTTTTTCGCGTACAAACATATTTTTATTAGAGTGAAAATTATACTTTCAAAGTGGTTCCAATTTTTTTTTTTAAATTCAATCAAGTTAGTTTTTCATTTTTCTATAATATTGAATACATTTTTTTTTTGTGTCAAGAAGAACGAAAATTTTTCAATTTAATAGTTGGTTGAATTTCAAATCAAAAGGAAGCTGAACAACGGAAAATAAAAGAATTATTTAATTCCATTTAAAGCCTTTTTCCAATACAAATTGAAAAGACCGAGAGTTATTTGAAATTATTAATTCTTTTGGTAAGTTTTGTATTTAATTAAAGTTTATAGTTGACCAATGATTAGTGTTTTCAAAATTTTTTTAGGAATTGTTTTTTTTTCAATTAGTTTTGAGAGTGTTGTGACGTCTAGGGGTTTTCTGCTGTTAGAAATATTATTCCAAAGGTTACAAGGAACTATCCCAAATTGGGAAGGATTTTTCTTTCTACATAGGATTGAGTTTATAGGTTGCGTATGCGAAGGAAACCTTCTGCCCATTTATAACAACAACTATAGTCTACAAATGTATGCACATCATTATAATCATCTGTAAACGTGAAGCTATAAGAATTCGCAAAACATAATTATAAATTACGTATTGCAAAATCAAAATAATATATATCATATTATAAAGGAACATCTTTACTTCAAATCATTGTCAAAATCATTGTAAAAATCATTGTCAAATATTGGCTATAAATAGAAAAAATAGATTGGGGTGACCATATCTAAGAAGTGCTTACATTATCTTCATTGTCGCGAGTGTTTTTGATTATTAACTTTGTGATAAATTTATAAGTAATTTTCCCAACGTGCTAGTTTTGATATTGTTTAACGCAAATATTTAATTTTAATTGTTTTTCTATTAACGTAAAGAGTCTAGATTTTTAAATTTCTATTTGTGATTTTTTTTGTTGTTTGGTCACATAATGTGAATTTATCATTTAAAACAATCCAAGCAAACGTAAGTTTATTCAAATTTTGTTCTTCATATTCATACTCATTTAGATTATTTACACTCATTTATACTCATTTAATTTTCATATGATGAATTTCACTTAAAAATCGAGATAAAACTGAAATTTTGAACCCGACCACCTCAGATATCGATGAAATTTTGTTTATAGCTAAATTTGATCAATACAAACAAACTCTCATTTTTAGAAATGACTGTTTTGCGATTTTTTGGGCGTGGCACAGTGGGAAAGTTTTCGAAAAAACGCGAAAATGGTCGAAAAGAGCTCCATTTAAACTACAATAACTCAGAATCGGCTGAACCGATTTACATGATCTTGGTATCATTAAAAAGTTATTTTTCCAGGCTTTATGACACGGAAAATATTCAATTATATTTGCAGCCTCGTTTTCACTTATTTTACGAAGCGCAACACTTATTAGATATTTTTATGCATCTGTACTTATTGTTTAAATTCATATTCACTCAAATTTTTAAAATATACGCGTAAAAATTGTAATCGCTTGTACTTTTCGCGTTCGTTGGCACTTGTTGAATGACAAAAATCGAATGACGAAAATCGACACCTATAAATACTACGTATTTTTCAATATTTTACTGGAAGGTACTTATGAATGGGTGCATATTTTAAGGGTGGCTATATACCTGATTCAGCCACCCGTTTTGAAACGTTCCAAAACATGAGCACTCATAAATATGGATTCAATTTCTGTAAAAAAATCATGCAGGTAGCCAACGGAAAAAACCCAAATAATTAAAAAACTGCACTTTCCTGTTTTCCTTTTAATTGTTCACGAACATTTATGACCGTTTTTTAGTTTGTTACCGCAATCATAAAAATCAAATAACCTTTTGTTTATTACTTTTTTTTTAATTCTGAGAATCATAAAAAAAGTCATCAATGTTTCTGCCAAAGAATTTTTCAGACAAAAATAATAATAATAATTTTACGACATATTAATTAATTTTCCTAAGACAATGTTTATTTATTTTACCTGTAAATATAATATATAAGGGCAATTACTAGAAGTGACACTACTTAATAAATTATATAAAAAAAGCTAAATAAGAACCCATTTTTATTTTTTGATATGGTATAGGTGAAGGATAAACCTTTCTAAAAAAATAATACACTGTAAAAAAACCCTTGATCTTTTTGGATTTTTCGTTAGTTAAAATTTTCTTTTTGTTATAAATTTTTTACAGTGTAATTTTTTTAAACGTGTCATAAAGCCTGTTAAAATATCTTTTTAATGATACCAAGATCATGTAAATCGGTTCAGCCCATTCTGAGTTATTGTAGTTTAAATGGAGCTCTTTTCGACCATTTTCGCGTTTTTTCGAAAACTTTCCCACTGTGCCACGCCCAAAAAATCGAAAAAAAGTCATTTCTAAAAATGAGAGTTTGTTTGTATTGATCAAATTTAGCTATGAACAAAATTTCATCGATATCTGAGGGGGTCGGGTTCAATGCATCTCGATTTTTACATGAAATTCATCATATAAAGGGTCAACAAATACTAAACATGAATATATATTACCCATTCTTTTGAGTGACTTTTTCTTTAAACTTAATTATCCCGTTTGATTATTATACCCAAAGGGGCTGCCATCAATAGGTTATGTGATACCTTTGCATGATTATAATTTTTTTGGATTTGTATAAATTCAATTTATTCATTAAAATATTTTTAAATTAGCCAAATTCACTTAATGCATTGCAATAAATTTTTGTTTGTTTTTCTTTTTCATGACAATTCATTATATTAATTTATAAAATTATTTTTTTCAATAATTTGAGTTTTTATTTCATCAAAAGATTTAAATGTAGTTTGCAAATTTGTTTTTCTTTTTATTCATTTCACTGTTCACTATTTATCGTCAATTTAAAATTTTGTTTTTGCTTTTACGGTACTTGACCAATTGTTGATAAATTCAATCAAATTTTTTACAATTTTAAGAAATGTTTAATTAAATTTTATTTAAATTAAAAGGGTGACCCACTTTAGTTCAAATTTTGTTTCATATAATGAATTATGCTGTTTATAAATAAATTGTTTTGGTGTTATTCCTAATATGGAATGTTGAATTGAATTGTTTTCATTACAAAAGGTGAAGTCCTAGGTATATGAGTATGTCGGCATTTAGTGTTTTATTTTTTTTTTGGGCTGACAACAAAATCTATATTTGTCAGCAAGGAGGGTGGGTAATGAAGGTGTGGCAACTTCCATCTTTAGCTACACGTTGATGATCAACATCAATAATATTTTTATTTTCCCTGTTCATATTTATCGCTTTGTTTTTTTTGGTAACCGTTAGAATGCTACCTTGAATTAATATCCCATGTAAACGATTCAATTAAAATAATTTTGGAACTAAACACACATCCCCCAACGACGAGCACAGCTGGAATAATAGGTAGCGATGTTCGCCAAATTGATAGACCATGAAAATAAAGAATAGTTACAATAAATACTTAATTTACTCTAATTTTGTCCCTATTTTTAAATAAGCTTTTACTAATTAACCCCGCTATGTTTCACTATTTCCTAAAAAAAAATATCTTATTATTACGATAACCATATAAATAACTATAAAAAATAAATTGTTATAAAATATCTGAAGGTTCCATAAATAAATAAGCTGCGGTTGTTAAAAGATTATAGTACTTTATGACACTTGTGTTCGTGAGCTGGCTATTTAGTATAGTTCATGCGACCAAGTACTCTGTGGAGTCAGCTGTTCTACAAATGAACAAAATATATGAAAGAGAACAAGCCAATTTTTGTGTACTCCAGTTATCCCTTTTTCTTTCCAATTATCCGCCAAAGACAAGGAGTTACCACTCGGACAATTTTAATTGGGATTATGTTACTGCCACTTTATCCCGCACACAAAAATTAAAATATCAAATTATTAAAATTTTAAATTGTTACCTTTTCCTGTTTTAAAAGAATGGAATCCTATGGACAATGGTGTTGTATGCTCACAGTAAATCCTCGAGCGCTTGGTTTTCACAATACCGATTGACCACACTAATTTACCACAAAATGGACTTTAGATTATATTTTCAATACTGCTTAAAGCTTACAAAACTTACGGTTTTCCTTTCTCCCAAATACAAAGAGGTATATAAGAAACTATTTTCCAGCTAGATTTATCCTTCTAACATGGCACTTCCTCCTTTTTTTTATAAAATTCTTATCACTCACTTTCAGTAACAGAAAATAAAAATTTAGTTTATTTCATTTATTGTGGCACTTTTAGAAAATAAAATTGGCCATTCCATTGAATAAAGTTTATTTAAAAAATGGTAGTCGCTGAGTTTCATTTTTTTTTAAATTACCTAACTGGACACTTTAAACAACAAAATTTAAGTAAAAAAAAATTGAATACATATTTTTGCCCGTTTACACATAAAAGCTAAACAATTATTCTAGAATATTTTTGAGATCTCCTGAATCGGGTCTTGTCATTCAATAGAGGAAGTTTTCTCTTAATGTCACTATGTCAATTTGTCCAAATTATTGGCAATTGTATGAAAACGGGTTGTCATATGGTGTCATCTGAGTTTGCAGTCAGTTATGCACACGAACTGCCGTCTAAAATGACAGACAAGTGAAAACGTCAAATTTCAGTTTGTCAACAGATATGGCAGCATTTTTTATCTAAAATAAAATTGACAACAAGTAATAACACAAAACGCCGCACTAGCTGCACCCATTTGTTTCTTTTTTATCATTTTTAAATTTTGTCCACTTTTTATTGAACACAAATTAATATTTTCTAATCAGCTGTTCGCTCGCATCATCATATTTGACCTTTGTAGTGAACTGACACCAAAATTTTACATAAGTCTTTGACACGCTCTGCTTTATCGACTTATTGTCAGTTTTTAAGATGTAATGAACACGCATATGACACAAAATGACGAGAATTAATTTGAGTCAGTTTTTGTTGTCAGTTCATATGACATAATGAAAACCAGGCATAACCTCCGGCAACCTCGCATAAACAAAAAAAAATAAATTTGCTGAAAAAAAATCTACCAAATATATATAAAAAAAGGTCAGTAAGTGAATTTCTAATATATTATTATATTTGCTTTAGCTAAGACGGTAACTAAAAACTGGATGCCATGCATCCATGCATCCCACCCACAACAAGCGACAGGAGCCGATATGTTAAATCGTAGGTCAGCTAGCGGAAACCCAGCAAAGGTTTCTCCAACGAGGTCCGAAACGGACTCCAAAGGAGTTTGTACGCCCTGCATCTGTGTTACCTTTGCCGTAATAGTAATTTGTTTATCAACATCGAGAGATGAAGAAACGGTGATTCGACAATAGCCGCTACTGTCTATACTAGATACGGGCATCCGAAGTTGATGTTACAGCATTGATCTAAGGCTGCTCGTACCGGAATGGAATTTTTCAACGTTTGTAGTCGGACTATTAGAGTTGGCGACAAGGTAACAATGTGATGGATTGGAAGAGGTACAACTTTGAACAGAGATAACGAAGGTGGTTTTGGGACAACGGACTTCTTAGGAGGATGTCTCTTAAAGGTAGACGCTTTAGCAGGAAGATTGTGCTCTTTGGCCGTATTGAAGTGAAGGAGGATGTGGTGGCTTCCATTGCACAAGCGACACTTATAAGTGCTCGGACAGTCTTTGACCGTGTGAGACATGGCCAAACCACGGCCACAATAATGGTGCAACACCACAGTCCATAGTCTCTTTTCCGGTCTGAAACGGCGAATCGCTTTGCAATCACGCAAAGTATGTTTACCACCACAAACTCGACACTCAATGTTCGTAGCAACATTCGAACGTAAGGTTCCACTGGCTTCCGACAAAGGATCGGATGTCGACGAATTTTTTAATGTTACGTCGGATGGATGCGTAACAGTTGGAGGTACACCAACAGGAGGTTCCGAGCTACTGGAGGAACATTATCCGCTACTACCATGGGTTCCTCGTAGACATCCAAGATGTCATCCTCGAAAAGGCAGGGCAATGAATCCATAATGCTAGGAGAAAATATATGTTAACGAGTACGAAAAAAGTGTGATTATATTTAGTTGGTCAGAATGACCAGTTTTTCGATGTGTCGTCTTACAACCCCATTTGCAGTTCGTATGTCAACCACTCTAACATGACCGTCACTACCCGGATGTAATATTAAGACACGGCCCAATCTCCACGAAGTTGGAGGTAACTGATCGTGCCGAATGACAACTAAATCATTTTCCAGTAATTCGCGTTCCGTATATTCCCACTTATATCATTTATGCAAGCTCATTAAGTATTCATCTTTCCACCGGCGGCAGAAGTGTTGAAAAAGAGATTTCATTTTCTGAAATCGATTAACTAAACTAATTGGAGAATAGTGAGTTGCTGGCTCAGGAGGAGCAAGAATAGGAGAACCTATTAGGAAATGACCAGGAGTTAGAGCAACAGGTTCTTGTGGATTATCAGTAATAGGACACAGCGGATGCGAATTAAGACAAGCTTCTATTCTCGCCAGAAGGGTAGATAGTTTCTCAAAAGTATATTTGAAAGCTTCTTTTCTAAAATGAAGTTTGAAACTTTTTGCCCCGGCCTCCCAGAGGCCGCCCACATGCGGAGCTCCAGCGGGAATAAAGTGCCAAGTAAGTCCTTGAATGCCATTAGTCGAACACACTGATACCTGACTTTCTCTTAGAAAAGTCCTAAAATCCCTCTCAAGTTCACGTGATAGTGAGATAGTGTTCGGGCAACCTCTACAAGAAATAAATCGTTGAAATGCCGACAAAAAGGTATCCGATGATAAATCAGAAGTTGCCTCCAAATGTATAGCTTTCGTAGAAAAGCATACAAAAATACATACATAAACCTTGGTTATTCGGCAAGCCCTACCAGTAAAGCTGTTGATATCGAAAGGCCCAACACCAGTTGTGGCAAAAGGCCTATCAAGAAAAAATCTCTAAGTGGGTAAAAGGGCCATAATCTGACTGCAAGAGTGCTTCTTGTCAAGAATGCACCGTTTGCAGCGACCCAATGTTCTCTGCAAAATATTCGCAACATCAATTGATTTTCACCGTGGATGGAAATCAAATGAACAAACTCCGTTAAAAGCAGCGTAAATCTACTAGAGTATGGTAAAATAATGGGATGAGTTTCCGAATAGGTGAGAGAAGGTGATCTAACTAACCGACCAGACGTTTCATTATGTAACACCGAATGATGTTTCAGTTTACATTTCGAACAGGTAAAGTTGGTCTTAAAACTATTAATATTATGACCACTGCCCAAACAATTTGTGCAAAGGTTACGGTTTGACAAAATCTCAATATATGGTCTTTGGAACTCAAAAAACAGCCTTTTTTCGATACCTTCACTTGATACGTATTAACCTTTCTCACCGAAGGACTATTACCACCTGAACGGATTTGATTGCCGACTTGCAATGGGATTCTATTATTAGACAAAGATTTATTATGAGAAGTTCCAGGACCGTACTTTTCTTTTAAATTCAATTTCTCAAAATTTCGAAAACGGTTTGCAATGATTGGAACTGAGTCGTAAGAACATCGTCCATATCCTTCCATTTAGGAACCTCCTTCTTATTCTTCACAGACTGTTCCCACAACGATAAATTAAGGATGGGCAAATTTTTAGAGCAAAAAAAGACAAATACTGCGTCCCAAGTGGCAATATCAATTTTGTTCAGAGTAAGAACCGATATGCAATTTTTTATTTCACTTTGCAAGCGCTTTATATCCTTGACAGATTCAGATTTTACTGGAGAAAGGCCGTTCAACAGTTTAAGCTGATTAACTTAAATTCTCTTATTTTAATAGGTATCCACTAAATTATCCCAGGCCCCTTTAAATCCCTCATTCGTCCAGTCCGAATCGCAAACAATATCTAGAGCGTCATGACTAGTAAACCGTCGCAAATAGCCTTTGAAGGTCGGTCAATTCCTCAACGTAAACACTGATGTGAACATATCACGAAAGGCAGGCCAAGATCTGTTATCGCCCTTTAAAACCTCTATTTTACAAGGTAGCAAATTTAAAAGGTGACTTGTGGTCACCAATCGCACCTGTATTTGACGAACCAACTGAACCAGTACCACACGTAGTGTAAGAAAAAACGGGTTTATTCACAAAACCCAAGAAGCATTTTTACGGACTCTCCGACACGTACGGATTCATGAATCCGGTTCTACTGCACGTTTACGGACCGTAAATACGTATCCGTCAAAGCATGTACGTAAACGGAACATTAACGGACCGTATAACTGAATTTTCGAAAACAGTACGTTTTGACTCCGTTTTGGTGCATCCGTTTCTGTATCGTCAAATACGGACTTCTTCGAATTTCATTAGTTTTTCTTCCGTTGCTTTTGAATTCGTTTTGGTGTCAAAAACGACTAATTGAAACATGCCTGTGATCATTATACGGTTCGCGCGCTAAAGTTTTGAAAAACAGATACACCGAAAATAAATTTAATTTGAGGTAAATATTTATGAAATTTAAAACAAGTTAAAATTTAGGAAAACAGATACACCGAAAATAAATTTAATTTGAGGTAAAAATATTTATGAAACTTAACCCTTTCAGACCTAGCTATATCGATTGTGAGATGTGGTTAAAATTGTTGGAAATAAAAATAAATACATTTTTTCTTTATTTTTTACTGGTATAAAATGATTGTGAGTACTCTTATGTGCTCTTTGCCCAAAAAAGAATTAAGAAAGAAAAGAAATATGTTGTAAACTTAAATTAGTTTAAACACACCATGACGATGTCTCTCACGTCGTAAAAAACGTTCTCTTTCTTTTGTATGTGCAGATTTCAAAGGTTCAGCATCTTTTCAAATTGGTTTTTTGCGATTCCAATTGAATTTCTTTGCAAATCCAATTAGTTTTAGCATATTTCCCAATTGGATTTAAAAAAAAGGTTTAAAAACAGGGAAATTTACTCAAATTTTTGCAGAAATCAGTGAAATTTGCTCAATTTTCCCCTGTTTTCTCCAAGTTTCCGAACCTTTGTATTCTGTATAATATTTTATTTGGCCGCTGACGGCGTTGCATCCTCTATACTATTCTTCCTCTATGGTTTAAACGCCTTTTGATAAATGTTGACATGCGGCCACGTGGTAATAGATATTTTTTTAATTAGGCAATAAATTCAACTTAAAATGGTGATTTCTGCTGATTCCGAATTTGTACTTTCCTTTTACAAAATAAAACCTGCAAAATTTTACATTTTCAGAGAATCTGATTAAATAAAAAAACAGATATCACATTTGTGCTGTTTAGGCACAACATGACGTTTCTTTCCATGCTCACGATCGTGTGATCTTTTAATTTTATTAAGAAAAACACTTTGTTTTATATAAAAAAAGAAAACACTGAAGCTGCATTGGAGATTTTAGACGAGTCTGATATCGATGATGATGAATTGGTGGATGAAATTTGGATCCCCGCAAAAATATTTCCTGAAAAAGAAAGTGCGAGTGACGAGGAAGATTGGCAAATCCAACTGATACTCCAGAAAGTACAACGGGCCAACAATCAAAGTTATGTCCCAGTTTATTAAACACAAGTTACAATCAATCAATTTTAAGCAGTCGACCCCTCAAAAGAAGATGCAAGACTCCTGGAATATTTAACTCAATAACACGGGACAATGATCCCTTTAACGGGAAGATGCCCTGCATGTCAAGTAATCTGCTCAAAGCCAAGACCCGTTGGTTTGAAAAATCTGGTTGTGTGCTACTTCTAATGGTGTCATAGCCGACTTTGAAATTTTTAAAGGAGCTGGGACATTCGTAGATTGTGGATTAGATCATGGGCCGTCTATTGCTTAGACTGATTAAAAACCTACCAAAGGACAGCTTTTTACGCTTTGACCGATTTTTTACTTCTATTCTATATTTAAAGGCAACGAAGTACCTAAATATGGATAGAAATTATCCTTTTCGTTTTCTTATTATTTATTTGTTATTTAGTTTTACTATAAAGTGAAATGAACGCAATAAAGTAACGAAATTTGTTTTTTATAAAACAAAATTATTTTTCAGCTGATAACCTAACCCACACAATCGTGCTATGTCCTTTTAAAAAAAAAGACCTTACAAAAATGTAGAACACGTATATCTTAGTAGACTTTGTTAAAAATAAATTTTATGCTGTTGATTTTGCAATATCTACAACCGTTTTACTACACAGGTCTGAAAGGGTTAAAACAAGTTTTACGGTGATGTGCGCAAATTTATGCAATTTTGCAAATAAAAATATTGTCTGCCAATTCATAATAGATTTTGTTATTTTATTTTAGTACATATCTATATAAATAAATTTAAAGAAAAAAAACTATAATTTGTTAATTAAAATTAAAAACTTTAGGCATTTACATAAATCCTTGCTTTGTTGAAAAAACGGTAGGAATACGGATCCGCATTTGACGGACTTTCAACGGACAACTCCGTTTTTCATCCGTAAACGGTCCGTCATTGACGGACTTTTAACGGACAACTCCGTTTTTCATCCGATATATCCGGTCCGTTATTGACGGTTTTAAACGGATTCGATTCAGTTTCGATGTTCCTTAAAATCCGTTTTCTGGTCCGTATACGGATCCAATTAAATTTATTTCTTATAACCTTTAAAAATACCTTTTTTTAAAAATTACAAATGGATGATATTTGAAATAAAAGACATGATATTTTGAGGAGAAAATTTAAACTTGTTCCACAGAAATATTAATTTTGATAGGCCTTTTGAGGCTGTTAAACCAATCTAATATTTTTCTATTACGGTGTCTTTTATACGAATTATTTTACACGATGTAATCCAGAGCTTTCTGACTAAAAAAACACACAGCAGTGCCGACAAATAAACAAAGGAATTATACCAAATTACACAAAAGGCTGTTCCTAAAGGGCAAATGTAATACAATACTTTTCAAATGAAGGTGGCGTTGATAATTGTAGTACAGACAAGTACTATCAGAAATTTGAGAACTTAAAAACATTGAGGCCTTTCTACTAAATAAAATGTTTTTTTACTTCTATTATTTAAGGAATTTTTGATCAAAAAATTTTAGCAAAATATTGAAAATAATAAATTTTAAATTGATAAAAAAACTTCACCTTATTTCGTTGTACTACCACAAAACTTAGTCTTCCACCAAACTTAATCTTCCACCAATTAAATCCCGTTCGAAGGACCAATAAATATTCCTTCGACAGCTCGTCGGGCTTCTTCCGAAGGGCTAGGAACCACTAAGCACTCCGGTAGAAAAAGAGAATGAATAAAAAAAGAACGAGGTTTTCTTAGGTTTTTTCTTCTAAATAGTAAAGTAATAATTACTTTCCTTTATTTTTTATTTATCCACAAAACCACTTAACACTGGTTTCTAGCTATTTCGCTTTTTAGATCAATATTCCCTGTTTGCTTAAAGTTTAACAGATTTTGATAATAAATTTTCTCTGTTCGACCAAAGAAAATATCAACAGGTTTTTCCTTTGTGACAGAGTGTACAGTGTTGTTGTATCTGTCTACCGTTATATTAATTAATTCCTTTAATTCGTTGTGGAGACATTTTAACATCTCGATGACTGTGGAATGAACCCTTTTGATAGTGCCGTTTATCTGACTTTTCTGTGGAGGTGCGAACTATGTTTCCATTCCTAAGCCCTCTATATAGTTTAGTACCATAGGGCTAATAAAGCTACCTTCATTATCCATTACAAGCATCCTGGGTGCGGAAAATAAGTGAAGTAACTTAATCATCTTGTCTCGAATGTGTAAAACAGATTTATTCTTGATGTAGAAGAATTTGGCATATTTGGAAAACTTATCGACATATGTAATAAATTTCTCACCTTGTATCTCCATTATGTCAATATGCAATATTTCTGTAGAGTATGATAGAATTGGAATTGGTTGTAGTTCAGGGTTTGGAGGATGTCTATCGTATTTGTTTTTGTTGCAAACTTCACCAGAATTAGTGAATGTTTTAATTAGTCTTCCCATTTTCGGGAAGTATTATTTATTTGTTTTATTTAATAATCATATAATTACAAATTATATGTTAATACCCTAACCGAGCACTAGCAACAAAGGCCTTCGGCTCGTTGTAGCGAAAACAGACCAGAGCCTTTGGTGGGAATTAAACCCACGACCCCCGCACTGATAAGCTAGCATGCTACCAACTAGCCTACCGGGGCGCTTAAATTGGGAAGTAATACCTTTCTTGTTCTTCATTTTTAATGTCCTCTGCTTATCTCTGCGTGATTCTTACTCGAAATTAAAAAAAAATTTCCTTACAAACTTTCTGTAATAAAACAAGGTATCTTTGAGGAATCTTAATACCATTTAACAGTGTGGGGCTCAATTTTTCCTTCAGTATTTGCGTCAATTTATTTTTGTTGAGATTTTTTATTTTAATATAATGTCTATGAAAGTTCTCATGGGGGTTCTCGTAGTAATTGGAATCTACTTTGTTAGAAAATATTATCTGGTTTCTAAAAACATATATTGGTGCTTCGCAGTGTGGCATGAGATGGGTACTATCTTCTTCGGCGCTTTGTTGAGAATCATCGTCGGATGATGAACAGATATTTAACTCAGGTGGTAACCTAGAAAGCGCGTCAGCTACAACATTTGTTCTTCCGGGTTTATAGATTAGTTTGTAATTATATTCCTCAATTCTGGCCTTCCATCTCTTAAGTTTTGCCTTGTTGTTAGCATTACTTAAGGCGAATGTTAATGGTTGATGATCAGTAAGGATCTTTATTTCCCTAGCTTCATTAAGGTAGAAACGAAGTTTGTCGAGAGACCATATTATGGCCAGCATTTCCTTTTCAATGGTAGAATTATTTTCCTCTGTTTTGTTAAGAGATCTTGAGAGGTAAATTATTGGCCGATCTTTGCTCAATTTCCCTTGGGATAGGACAGCTCCTATCGCGTAATTCGAAGCATTGGTCGTGAGAATGAAAGGCTTCCGAAAACCTGGAATGGTTAGAATTTCCGACGAAACAAGTAGTTCTTTAATTCACTAAATGATTTTAGAGCTTTATTTTCCAATGTTACAGCGGTTTTTTCGATTGATTTGCCTTAATTTGCACATTTAACCCTCTCGTTAGGTTCGTTAGAGGGTTTGCTACTTCAGCGAAATCTTTTATGAATATCCTGTAATAAGATGCTAGCCCAAGAAAGCTTTTTAAGTCCTTGAGGGTTTTTGGAGGTGGAATTTGTTGCATTGCGATAATCTTAGCGGGATCAGGTTGTATATCGGCTTGAGACATAACGTGACCAAGAAATTTTACACTTGGTCTCAAAAATTTAGAATTTTCAAGATTTATTTTCAAATTAGCCTTATCAAGTACTGCTTCCTTAAGATTCCTGATGTGTTCCTCTCTGTTTTTGCCAATAACAATGACATCGTCTATGTACACATAGCAAACTTTTCCCAACAGTGGGTGAAGTACGTCGTTCATCATTCGCTAAAATATTGCGGGTGCATTTTTTAGACTAAAAGGCAGTCTTTGTTAAAGTAGTGTTATGTTTTGTTTATATGGTAATATTGTTTAAAATAGTACTTGTTGGTTTTTTGTTTAAACAGTCTTTTGAAATGTCTGGATTTTGTTTTCAAAATTTTTAAAAACAATTTTCATTCAATTAATTTGTTTAACTATAAAAGGTTATGGTCCCAGTAATTGTTTCTAAAATTAAAAAATAAAAAGGAAAGTTTTGTCAAGAAAAATTTTAAATATTTTTCAAAGAAGAACAAAAGCATAAAACATCAAGAATCAAAATGGATTTTACTAAGCATTTGAAACCGCTAGAGAAAGAGGCAGATTGGCCGTTATGAAAACGAAAAATTCTTGTGATGCTTGATTACCATGAGGGTGCTCAAGATGTTATCGACAGGAAATTATTGATGCCGATTTTATTAGCAAGCAATGCCAGTTTTGAACAAAAGCAGATTTATAAAACAAATTTGGACATGTATAGAAAAGCTAATAGCTATGCAAAATCCATGATAATTAGTGCCGTAAGTGACGACATTTTCCAGAAAATAATGGATCAGGAATCTGCTGCTGATACTTGGCATGCATAAACGTTACAATTTGAAGCTTCATCTAAAGACCAGGTATTCAAACTATGCATTGATTTCTTTCAATTTAATTGGAGTTCAAACCAGGATGTGTCAATGCATATAGCGAAATTGAAAAGTCTGTGGCTTGAGCTCAAAAATGGACTGAGAGCCCGAAATGAAAATCCATTGCCAGAATTACTGTTGGTATGTAAAATTTTACAGATTTTACACCATCAATTTGAAACATTCAAATCAAGTTGGATGCTATACACAAAAAACGATGAGAAGACGTTTGATGAGATGACAACACAATTATTTATGTTCCAACGTTATTTTGGTAATTCAGATGAACTCAAAGATGGCGAAGAAGCCTTGGTAGTGAGAAACATGAAGAGCAAGAAGCCTGAGGTTTCTCATTATGGAACTAAGAAAACTGATACATGCAACTATTGTAAAAAGAACGGTCATTGGGTTCGTGATTGTCGCAAGTGGTTGAGCGATGGAAAACCTAAACAAAAATGGTGAAACAAAATCTATGGTCCACGAAACCCTACAAATAATTTGTGATGAAGTCAATGAGGTTCAAAATGGATATTCTTAAGACTGGTGGATAGATAACGGAACTACACGTCATGTTTGTAACAATGCTCGTGTGTTTAAAGATTTTAAAAAGTTTCAGAATCCGTGTCACATCAGAGCTGCTGGTAAAGAAATATTAGAAGCTGTGGGAAAAGGAACGATTCAAATGGAATCAAAAGTTAAAAACAATAAAGTTTTTCTTAATTTATCGGATGTCTGGTATGTTCCCAATATAACAAGAAATTTATTTTCAGTTTTAGCTACTCATGATAAGCGTAATAATAGTGAATTTAGATCGACAACAACATATTGTGAATTTAAAGTAA